>CM055955.1:54245166-54814432 GCA_029490685.1 Schizonepeta tenuifolia | reverse complement strand
TCGGTTCCTTAACTCCAATGAATTTTGTAATTTTTTGGATCTTTGGAATTGCATTTACAGGTTGATTCCAATCAGTCGGATTCCCGAATCTAGACGGGCTCGGCTAATGGCGTTTTCCGCACAAGAGACCTTTATTTCGTCATATCAAATGCATCAGCAAACGAGGAAGAAGTGAGAGGGCCATGGACGATTTTGTGGTGGAAAGTTGTTCCATTGAAGGTTTCGGCCTTTGTTTGGAAAGCCTTGCAAGGTAGATTACCAACGAATGAAAACTTGATCAAAAGAGGAATCTTAAAAGCAGGTGAAAATGGGGGCTGCGTTATGTGCCATTGCCAACTTGAATTAGCTACTCATTTATTTTCTTGTCCTTGTCTGGAAAGAGGTATGTGATTGACTTGATCATCAATAAATTTATGCAATAGATTTAAAAGATCAATGTGAGGAATTTGTGAGTTGCGGCCTTGGAAAATTGAAAAAGAATTTTTTTTTGCCTCATTTGGCAATGTACGTTGTGGAGGATTTGGAAGGCGAGAAATGAGAAGATATTCAAAGAGATAGCATCGGGCACCGGAAAAATTTTGGAGAGTATAAAGTTTTGCTCTTGGAAATGGTTGAAGTCTTATTACCCTTTTTTCTTTTGTGTTTCTCTTCACAATTGGAGTTCACATTCTATTGATTGTATTCCTGCGAAACTTTAGTTGTTGTTTTCAATTTTCTGTTCTCTTGCCATACTTCTAATTAAGTCCTGTACATGGTTCGTTCATGAGTACCTCTAGTACTCTTAATTACAATTCTATTTTCACTTTTTTTTTAAAGGCCCAATTGTGAACGGTCGAGATGAGAGTGCGAGCGCCGACAAGTTGGACAGGCAGCGGTCTACCCAATTTCATTTCGAATATATGCGCTAATGCGCCACCTTAGCTGATCATAAATTGATTAAATAAAAATTAATTACTACTAGTATTTTTTTTAATTTTTAATGATTTCTAATATTGTAATTCTTTTAATTTATATAAATTTATCTTGTTATATTTGAATTTAGAGGCAATATAAATCTAGATAAATATAATAGAGAATATAAAGATTTTTGTGGAAAGAACGTAAGTAAAATTTAGTACTCCTTCTGTCCTAGTATTAATGGCACGTTTACTTTCGGCACGGAGACTAAAGAGATAAGAATTAGGGATGAAAAGGTAGTGCCCCACATGTTAAGTGATACTCCCTCTGTCCACGAATTAAATGCCTACTTACTCATATTTTTTTGTCCACAAATCAAATACCTACTTACTTTTTGTACAATCATACCCTCGTATTTTTCCTTTATTTACTACCCTTTGCCATTGATGGCTCCACCTTCCAACAACTTTATTCCTACTTTTTTATAATCATAACAATTTTATTCCTACTTTTTGATCAATACCATCATTTTTTTCGTCAATACCACTGTTTTTTTGTCTTATCCTACTACCCTACATTCTAACTTTTACCCCACTCAAAACAACTTTATCAGATTTCTTAATCTCCGTGCCGAAACCCAAAATGATATTTGATTTGTGGACGGAGGGAGTAGAATATTTAATTCTTACTTGTAAGTGTTTTATAGGTAATTAAAGTGTTTTATAGGTTCATAAAGTGCTTTATAGGTTAATAAAATGGTTTTAGGTAAAGCCGTAGAATGATTAAGAAATTTAATTAAGTTCTAATTTTGTCCAAAAAAGGAAACAAACCATTAATAGTAGGACACCCAAAAAAAAGAAAACATGCCGTCAATACTGGGATGAAGGGAGTACTAATATTTATATTAATTTTGATAGAATTTAAGTCAAGTAGAGCAATAACATACCCGTCCGTCGATAAAGATTGTAGCTAAATCTTTTTTTTTTCGTTCATCTACGAAGATTGTAGCTAGTTTTCATTTTCTCCACTTTAGAACATATGTACATAACTTCACCTCTATCTTTTTTTATTTAACACTCACAATGGTAGGTCCTTTTTTCCACTCACTTTAAATTTACCATATTTTTATCAAAACTCACGTCACAAAAAATTCTTTTTTTTTTCATTTCACACTCACAATGGTGGTAGGTCATTTCTCCATTCCCTTTACATTTACCATATTTTTATAAAACTCGTGTCACAAAAAATTTTCGACAATTTTTGTAAATGAAGGGAATAATATATACTCATATAATTTATTTATAATTAAATATTTAATTAAATCGACCTGCTTAGAATTAATGGATCGAATTAGGACGTGCCACATCATAACAATAAAATTACTCTTTATCAAAAAAT
This sequence comes from Schizonepeta tenuifolia, assembly GCA_029490685.1. Lineage (NCBI taxonomy): Eukaryota > Viridiplantae > Streptophyta > Magnoliopsida > Lamiales > Lamiaceae > Schizonepeta > Schizonepeta tenuifolia. The sequence continues at coordinate 54,812,137 of CM055955.1, read as the reverse complement.
ACTACCTTTGGTCCCCAAGTCTCTTCATAGGAGGAAGTGACATAGATATTAAAGAAAATATTGTTGAGTTAGTTATGAGTAGAGAAAAAATGATTGAATTTGTTGTGAGTGGAGAAAGGATCCCACATTAAGAATAATGATATATTAATTAATTGAGATAATGGTAGGTCATATGTGATATATTATAACAATAAGTTGATAAAGTAAAAGTAAAAGATAATAATTTATTATAAGGTAATGTTCAAAAGTAGCTAGGAAAAAAGTTTAGGGATCATAAAAAAAAAAGATAAAAAAAATTTGAGAACCGAAATTAGTATAATACTCCAATTTATATTGACTCAAACCCTTAAATCTAAAGTGCAATGTTGGAACTTGGAACTGTAAAAAGTTGACTAGCACAAGTACAACCGGGCCCAAGTTTCAAAATTTTACCATGACTTTCTTCTCGTGTGACGTTTTCACCTCCGAAACCACAAGTACACAAACACAGCATTTCAAAATTAAAAATATTTAAAAAAGAACAGAGCAATTGGAGGTTTAATTTCTTTGTTTTCCAACTTCAAAATTCCGACCATCGAACCTTTATTTTCTTCTCGATAAATTCTTTGCGCGGATGTACATCTCACCTCTCACGTATTAATATTTCAACAATATAAATTATACTCCATTCATTCATGTTTTAAAGTCCTATTTTAAATGGATATAGAAATTAAAAAAATTGATAAAATATTTTTAAATAGGATAAAAGTTAAAAAGTAAGGATAGTGAATAATGACAAAAAAACAGTAATAATAATAAAAAAGAAATAGTATTGATCAAAAAGTAAGAATAAAATTGTTGGGATAATAAAAAAGTAAAAATAAAGTTAATGTGAAGTAGGGTCTTAAATGGTAAAGAGTAGTAATTCTCAAAAGAAAGAATGATATAATGGTATAAAAATCAGAATAGGACTTTTAAACTCGAACATTTGAAATGAGCGAAATGAGATTTTAAAATCCGAATGGAGGGAGTATCATTGATAGAGATAACACAGAACATTTATTGAATTGTTTGTATAATTAATATTGATTTTTTTGCTTCACAAAGTCTATTTTGAAAGTTTATATTTTCTATTTTGCCAATAATAGAAATGAACAAAAACAAAAAACTGAGCATAGCCTTTCGAAAATTAAAACTTCTTCCGTCCACGAAATGGTTGTCATTTTTGCTACTTCACTCATATTTATTGTGGGACCCTTACTCCACTCACAACAATACTCATTATAATCCTTTACTATCTATCATTTTCTTAAAATTTGTATCGTCCACAATGTGACAACCATTTCGTGGACGAATGAAGTAAAAAATATAGAATTAAATAAAAGAAGAAAACTGGTGAACAGTTGGAGAATCTATTTGATTACAAATTTGGTTGATAGGAGACCTTTTGGAATCCTATATTATAAAAGAAGAAAATTGGTGAAGATTTTTTAGCGCCGAAAATATTGGGGGTGTTTAAATTGTAAAAATTAAAAAGTTTATGATTTAATTTGTTAAAGTTTAAAGTTTGAGTTTAAATTGCCAAAATTAAAAAGTTTATGATTTAATTTGCTAAAATTTAAAATTTTAATTTAAATTGCAAAAGCACCAGAAATTAGTGATTTAATTTGTCAAAATCCCTCAAACTAATTAAAAATGGTACTATTAATTAAAATAATTAAAAATGATACTAATACTCTCTCCGTCCCGTTCAACATGTCTTACGTTCCTTTTTGGGCGTCACGTTCAACATGTCTCATTTCCTTTCAAGGAAATAATTAAGAAATCACTTTATTCACTTTATATCACTTCAAAATCACTTTATATCACTTCAAAAATACTTTATATCACTTTATTCACTATACTAAACACACAATTTACATCTAATCCTTTTTTTCTTAATCGTCGTGCCGAAAAGAAACAAGACATGTTGAACGGGACGAATGGAGTATTTCTATGTCGTAGATATTTGTGAAGGTCGAGGCAGTTTAAAATATGAAAAAATTGGAAGAATGAGAAACACAGATTTCACTGTATGGTTTGACCTGTTGGGTAAATATGCACACTTTTACTGTACCCACCTGTCTTTATCCCTTGTGTAGAACATCAGAGTATTTGCGGTGAATCTGCCTTGACGCTTGACGCTCAGAAACGATTTAGTCTGTCATGGCATTCTGTGGTGCGGGCCAAGGTAAATCAATCGAGTAAAACCAATTTCATTCTTGTCATGGGGTGACACGTGCTAGGGGATTTCACATATTAAATCAAAATTTGAACATAAATTTTTGGATAAATCTTAAACGTTCGGATTGAGAGCACATCAACTTTGGCAGTTTTGTGATATAAACAAAAGTAACTAAATTTTTGTTAATTCCCCCAACAAAATAAAAAATAAAAAATCTTAATTTTTGCTAAAATGTGCAAGAAATTCCAACCATAATAGTGTAAAAAGAGCGTAAGAAAAACCTTATCGTATTAAAGTGTTTTAAAAATGTCGAAATTTGTTCGTGATCATATTGAGGTGATGGTTGGTACACATGAATGGGATGAGGTGGGAATGGAATGACCCTGATAATGGAATGAAGATTAGAATGAAATGGAATGAAACATGATATTTCTATGACTGATATACAAAAGGAATGGAATGAAATTTTTTAATTATTTTTTCATAATTAATATAATTAGTTTAATAATAATAGTAATATTAAATAAATAATAATACATTATTATTTTAATATTATTTATTATTTTAAAAATTGATATGTATAATATTATTAATTATACAATAATATTAATAATAATAATTTTTATGCTAACTACAAGAATAAGAATAATAATATATAATAATAAAAATATTATTATTGATTTAGTATTATTATAATACCCTTAATAGTTAAATAGTATAATAATATTAAAATTAGAATTAAATATTATTATTATATAATATTATTTTATTAAATTATTAGAAATATTTTGTAATAACATATAATAACAAAACGAAATATTATTTATTATTGATTTAATATTATTATAATACCCTTAATAGTTAATTAGTATAATAATATTAAAATTACAATTAATTAATATTATTTAATTAAATTATTAGAATTATTAAATAATAATAATAATAATAATAATAATAATAATAATAATAATAATAATAATAATAATAACTTTCATTCATGAAGATGTGGAATCGCTAATACCAGGGGGAAGGGAATGAATGACTAAATTCATACTCATGGGTTAGTCATTCCTTAAGGAATGGTTATTCCATACGAAAAAAATATACCAACCGTGAAATTATGAATAGATGCAGTAATGACCATTTCATTCTCATTCTATTCCAACGTACCAGCCATCACTTGGTATATTTTCATTTTCTATTAGATTACCATTAACATAATAAGTTGGACTAAAAAATGAAGGGCACGTGGAGAAAAATATTACTCGCCGTGTCCACAAAATAAACTCACATTCATGCTGGGTACGGAGGTTAAGAAAACTGATAAAGATATTGTGAATAGTGTTCGGGTCTCACTTGTTAAGAGTGAAAAAATGAAATGAAAGTTAAAATTATTGTGAGTGGAATAAGGATCTCACTTGTTGTGAGTGAAATAAGTAAAATAGAGTTAAAGCTCAGGATTTTTCAAAACTTTATCAAACTTTTCAGTTCGAGTTGCTCGACAACTGTAAAGCTCAGTTGAAGCGATCATTCAGTTCGGTGTACAATTGACTTCTTGGACTGATGGTCAACTGTATTTTCCTGACTCAGGTTTTAAAAGAGTGATTGTGTGCGGAATGTGGTGGTTAATTTTATACTTGTAACTTAAACAGAAAATTCTTTTTGGGCGAAGGTCGGTTCGCAACACTTACAAAAATTTTGTAAAAATTTGTTTGTATGCAGTTTGTGAGTTATTATCTCAAACAATAACTGAAAATACAAAAAGTAAAAACATAACTGTTTTTACGTGGTTCAAAGATGGACTCATACGTCTACGACTAGCTTTTCGGGCTAGTAATCAACTAGGAAAGTTTACGCGTACTTTCCAAATGTTACGTTGGTTTACGGGCACCAAACAACTTGGACAGTTAGTTTGCGAGTACTAACAACACCTACAATTCTTTTGTGGGCAAGAACAAAGCATATTCTTAGTAGTAGTAAGAGACCTAGAGTCTTCGATTACGGGCTCAAAGGGACCTAGAAATGGGTTCGGGTTTTGTTTCCAACTTATGAAACCTGCAACACTTAATAGTGGAGGTTTCCTTCTAAGGTTTAGAGACTCGAACTAATTATAGTGAGTCTACTTAGGAAATAAATAAGGAATGTATACTTCTAGACTCAATAAAAGAAATGATTCTTGAGAGGGTAGAAGGAAATCTCAAGGAGGTGGGATGAACAACTACTCGGACTTCAATTACTTTATCACTTTCTTTTTTTGCTGCGAGAGAATTTGAATGCTTCTTGCTTTGTATGCTTATGCGCTTGTTCAGTAGTCTTCTAGCAATAGTGAATGTTTCTATTTATAGAAAGGAGGTCGAAATAGTCTTTGGAAAGAGTCGTTTGACATCTGTTATAAAGCATGGCTCTTCACCTAATCTCTGCAAACTTTCCTAAAATGGTAACTGCGAGACTCGCTTTTTGCATGTCTCTGTTGTTAGTCTATAAAAGGAAATTTCCAGCCAGTCTTGTACTTGAGTAGATTTGAATTTCAAATTCAAGTTTTCTTTCTCCTTCGTCTTTTAAGTCTTCTTTTTCTGACTCCTGGACGCGTGACTTCAACAGAATTGATCAATAAACTAAACTGCATGATTCAGTTCTGGAGTCGATTGAGAAGCTATTTGACTGAACTTGAACTGCCTTGGTCTTCAGATGTCTTCATCAGTTTGATCCTGTAAAGATAAAATCCTTACGTTCAAACAGTGAGCTCTAGTTAAATACTGACTGAAAGCATATCTACTCAGTTAGAGTCAATTGAGTTTTGATAGAAATCAAAACTTTACTAATTTTCTTAACATAGACCTTTAAAGATAAATGGGTAAATAGTCATGTTCATTTTTAATTAGACCACACTTATTGTAAACAATAAAAAAAAAAGAAATTAAATCACACTTATCGTAGATGGAGAAAGTACATTTAGATCTATATAACCTTCCAGAGTTCTTGATATTAGGAGTCAATAAATATTGACCTTTTTCGGCACATTAATGAATACTCCTTATTTATATGATGATTCAATAAATATAATATTCACACACCTACACACAATAATTAAGATGTGACCAAATAAATGAAAATGAAATTGTTTATAGTTCTGATTTGATTGAACATAAAAAACAAGTTAAATCATACGTTTGAAACACGTGTATGTATATCTTTGTATTCTTTGAGCAATATGTAAGGTAAGAGATCGATTTTTTCTATGATTTTCTTTTGAGGTAGTTCTATGCAATGTATATAACAAGAACCATTGAGTATTTGTAATATCCCTAAAAAAATGTATTTGTAATATGCTTATATGCACACTGCGTGCGTACGTAATTGTATACATTGCTTCCGATTACATAATAAACCTACAAATTAAATATGAATTTTTAAATAATATCTCTAGGATGAAAAATGGCGTTGGGGAGGAGGAGTAGTATAAATTTTCGAATTATTTGGCAAAATCCTAAATTTACATATCTAAATGCATCGTCACAAAATTCCAAGCCGCAAATTCCAATATAATTGTCGGCCGCAGTCTTCCAGGAAGGCGTGGAGTCTGATGCTTCCCGCATCGATCAATTTCTCAATAAATATATACTACTACTACTCTAATTTATGACATTCATCATTGGACTATTTATATATTATTGTTAACAATATGTTTATTATAAATCTTTATGAATCAATATTTTTCTTCTAAATTTTTAGCATCAAGTATAATTTACTTAATTCATACTTTCACGGATATTCCGTTGAAAAATAAATCTGACTGTTATAAGCTAGAGAGAAACGAGAGAATAGAGAAGATAATATGAATTGAGTATATTTAATATGAAGATCAAATGCCTCTATTTATACAAGTACAGAGCTAGGATTTTAGGGCTAATAACTTAGTCAACACTCATATAGTATATATCTATAAGATTTATAAGATATTTACAACACTCCCCTTTGATAACCAATCCCTAAAATAAATGTTGCTTTATTAAAACATTGCTCAGAAAAACCCAATGGGACAAAACATGATCGAAGGAAGAGTACAACTGCTCCGCGTGAACTTGATCATTGCATATGTTGAATTGGCGCATGTCGTTGTTGTGTACCAACTTTATGAATGTTGACGTCGGTAATGTCTTCGTGGATATATAAGTCCGCCAAATCTAACAATGATACAAGTATAGCACTTTCTATTTGACATTATTGTTGTGATGTGCATGTCTTATTAATAATCTCCTTAGAAAAACCCTGTGGGAAAAAAACTTGATAGGGGAAAAATAATATGACATACATTACTCAAGTGTTGCATCAAGTTGCCTTGTGAAAAATCTTAACTAAGAAAACTCATTGAGGTAAAAACTTAGTAAAGAGAAAAAGACGAGTACAACCATTTGACCTTAGAGCATAATCTTCATATTTGCTCAAAACCTTCATATAATCAAATCTTCATAAATATGTTGTAGTTTCTCACTCCCCTGAAGATAATAATCTTCAAAATAACATATTTCAATACTATAAACATATCTTTATAGATAGGAGGAGAATTTAGTGAATAATTCAACAAGTTTATCACTAAATTAACAAACTTTTGAGGTCATGGTTCTTAAAGAACTCATTTGTGCAACACAATTTCTATAATTCTCATGAAGAATAGTGAGGGTACATTTCATACCATTAAACCAATTTGAGATATTGTATTATGAGGATGAGATAAATAATCAACATTCTAGTTGTCATCAATGTCAATCTCTATTCCATAACTAGGCTAAGGTTGTCTTAACCTTTAAGATGACAAATGATATACTTAATATCATTTCAATGTCTCATTGAGAGAATATCTTTCAATATCTCTTTGTAAAAACATTAGATCTCATTAATGTCTCTTTATGAGACCATTAAACATTGCTAGCAAGTTAATTTTAAAAGTTATGTCACATATGATAGAATAGTGCTCAACACTTAGAGTAGAAAATTTCTAGTCCCATAATACAATCGTTATTTTCTATATTCACTTGAAATCAAGTGAAGAAACAATCATTGGGGTCTAACTAGATGTGATTTATAATAAAGATACATATCTTTACACCTTTCATATATTTCAATTGATGTAATAATAATATGCTCCTTTAGGGAAATGCTTGATCTTTATATCGAGTCAATACTTAGTTTTAACTAAGTATCCATTCCAAACTCTATCTAAATGAGTTGACTTTTTCATTAATAGAAGTTATTCTGAGACATTTTGATAAGTACACATGTACGTATATTGATATTCACATATCCTTACTTCATAAGGAATTCACTTACTGTGAATTTATATTTCTCTTTGTTAGAGATTTTGAATCCATCAAGAATTTTCACGTATTTAAGTCCAATGACCCAACAAATATGTTGATCTATGATATTTATTACTGCCAAATATATTAAACAACAGAATATAATGCAATATTTAGGAGAATAGATTTGATCAAAATCATTTTAGGATCTTTGCCTAAATCAATAAGCTATTAACATCACTTATTCTCATCAATTTCTTTTTTCTGATACAAACATCCAGTTGTGTCCTAAGGGAACATCATTCTTTAGATCTGTATTGTAGAGCAAAAGATTATTTATTTATGTAGCGAGTTAAATTTTGCCTCAATATTGCTTCTTTCAAATTTACTGAGTGTTTATGGCACTCTTGTATGTTCTCTAGATTCTAGATTAGAAGTATCATTTTAAAATGATATAAGCAATTTTGTTGAGACAAAAGTATTGTCGACAATAATAATTTTCGTTCTGCAGAATTCATGGCAATTTCAACCAACGAGATTTTCATCATTCATCAACGATATCTTCTTTTTTATTGTTCTAATCCCAGTACTTTGATATTTTGTGCATGTGCATATGCACTGGGATATTAGTCTTTAAGACAATCCTTTTTAGAAGGCTTATATATAGAGTGATATAATTTCTCTATTTAATTTTGTATTCCACGGATATTTTTATTTTGCTCCAATAAATCTTTCACACTTATGGCGCTAAAGAGTATCTTTTAATTTATTTAGTTCACGAATAACTTCTATATGGTGCATGTACAATATACATGAGATTCCATCACTCATTTGACAGTTTATAATTGAACTTTCAAGTTCATCGCATCAATATTTTATTCAACATATATTCCAATCTTTTATTGGGACAAAATGAGACTTGAACTGTGCAACAATGTTCGTAGATGAGAATCATCAAGTTCTCAACCAATTATAATTTGCATAGGCTGATGGTCTAATACGAACCGACGTTGTCACTTGTAATTATGCAAACATACTCATTATTATCTTTTGTTATTGTCGCAATATGATATCGATTACATCGGATATCTTTCTTACTATAGTATGTAACATACTCTATAATTTTGTATCGTAAATTGACACAAGCTCTTCTCGAGCTATTTATCATTTATGCAATTATGCACAAAATTAGGGATAATCATATATGTTATCTATTTCCAATTGCTCATCAAGCGGATAATATTCTTTAGAAATATTACTCGTGTTACTTCAATAGCATTAATACATAATCTTTAACTTCGTGTTTCTTCTTACGATTATTACAAAATATGAACAATATACATTTCAGTATATATATAAACATAGATTTAAAAGATAAACATATAATATGAGACATATTAATTGCTAATGTAGCATACAACATGCTTATATTAAAAATTAAAAATTGTATAATGTTATTAATAATCCAAATCCTGGTAATATACGAAGCAAAGCATGCGAAGCAATTCATATAAATATTCAAAACCATAAACTTAACGAAGATGAATCATAATCTTGTTCATTCACTTGATAAATATGTATCCATAATTCTAACAATTTTGTCACCGTCGTGATAAATAAAATATTTGCTCAACCGATAAAGTGTGAATAAACATTGAAGAAATTAACATAAAGATAAATTTCAATATGCGTAAATATGACTCGATAGGCACAACCACATAGAAGAGAAACCAAATTGGTTTACATGGATGAAAAATTTAGCAAAAATTGACGGCAGTAATTCACGTAAATGTTAATCAAAATTAAATCTTACCTTGTTGGAAGATATGATTCTTTTCTATAGCATACTTCCAATCCATTAAATTGATTGGTGACTCAGGGGCTAGAGACTCGTGCTGATTTCGTGTTATAAACTAGAGAGAAATGAGAGAATAAATAAAAGAATATGAATAGAGTGTATTCAATATGAGGACCAAAAGCTTCTATTTATATAATTACAGAGCTAGGGTTTTAGGTTAATAACTTGGTCATATAGCATATATCTATAAGATCTATAAGATATTTACAACACTTACAATGTTTTTTAACTAACATTTGTCTAAATTTAATAAGCGAGGAATACATTAGACTATCTGCAGTGGTGCTGTCTCTTTGGGATGTCTCTAAGGATTTTTTGGAGATAGAGATAGTGAGCTGCAGTGGGGCTGTCTCTTTGGAGTGTCTTTAAGGATTTTCTGAATTTGTATTTTGCATTAATTTAATAAGAAAATTTAAAAATTTCATTAATTTAAAAAATTACATTACTAGACATAAAAAAATACATTACTAGAAATAAAACAAATTACATTACTAGAAAAGAAAAATCAAAGAAGAAAAAATGAAAAAAAAAAAACTGTAGAAGAAGAGAAGAGAAAAATGAGAAAAAAAACTGAAGAAAAAAAGAAAAAAAAAACTGGAGAAAAAAATGAAAACAAAAAAAAACCAAAGAACAAAAAAATTGAAGAAGAAGAGAAGAGAAAATGAAGAAAAAAAAGGAAAAAAAAAACTGAAGAAAAAAAGAAAAAAAAAAACTGGTGAAGGAAAAAAGAAAAAAAAATGGTGAAGAAAAAAGAACAAAAAAAAAAAAATCCTCCAAAGGGATTCAAACCCTCACCATTGAAGAAGAATAAGGGTCTTCAACCCACTAGGCTAAAGCCTTATTGCTGAAAATATAAACACATTAATTTATATATACATTTAATTTCTGTTTTTTTTTTTTTTTTTTTTTTTTTTAAGGGGATCGAGACTGTCTCGTGGTGAAGTGACAGTCTCAAGACATAGGGGTCTGCAGCGGGGTGTCTCCATGATTTTGGCGTCTCGAGACCGCCCATGGAGACACCGCTGTGGGTAGTCTTAGGAAACTGAAATTGACGACCAATGGTTCTTGTTATATACTAGTTCTTTAATTAAGTTTGCTTCTACGTTGGCCATAAAAGAAAAAAATCAATGGTTCTCAAAATTTAAGTCATGCTAGTTTTATTTCATGGTTTCTCTCTTTGAATTCAATCTTTATGCACTATGAAGTCAGGTAGTTCATGCACATTTAATGCTTGTATTTAATTCATTTCAAACCTCCTTATAACATTCGATAATCATGTATTATTGCATTGAACCAAAAGCCCCTGTAATTAATTCTATCAATTAGTAGATCATATATGAATGTTATAAATTGATTAAATTGTATGACCACACACTGTCCACTCCACTAATAATGCCAATTTCAAAGACATTCTCAAAGTTTAAATAATAGTACTAATTTCAAATTAAGAATATTTATGTTCTGTAAACAAGGATTAGTGTAATTCTTTGATGGAAGGGAAGGTCGTAGTATAAAATCAAAAACAAGACACCAATGCAGTCTTCTCCTCTCTCTAACTTGCATCAATTTTAGTGTATTTAAGTTCTCTCTTTCTATTTATATTCGAGAATATCGAGTATATATCCATTTCTATCTGTCCTTCAACCTTAAACAAACATGTTCTAGTTCCCCCTCCCAACTTTCCCTCCTCCACTTTTCACTCTTACCGCAACCACCGCCGCCGGCAAAATGCTGAACCACCTCCACAGCCACAGCCACAGCCACAGCCACCACCGCCTCATATTCCTTCTCCTACTTTCCCTCACATCCCCGTCCCTCATTCTCTGCCTAAACCAAGAAGGTCTATACCTCCAACAAGCCAGGCTCGCTTTCGACGATCCCAACGCCGTCCTCGCCAGCTGGAACCCCATCGACGTCACACCCTGCAAATGGAGCGGCGTCGTCTGCGATCCCGCCACCGAATCCGTCGTGTCGGTCGACCTCTCCAGTTCCAACCTCTCCGGCCCCTTCCCTTCCATTCTCTGCCGCCTCAAAAACTTGCTTTCTATCTCATTCAACGATAACTTCATCAACTCCACTCTACGGGATGACGACGTCGCTTTGTGCCAGTCGTTGGAGCACCTTGATTTGGCACAGAACTATCTGACCGGCGAGCTACCGCGCATTTTAGCTGAGCTTCCCAACTTGAAGTATCTGGATTTGACTGGAAATAACTTTTCTGGTTTGATTCCCGACAGTTTCGGAACCTTCCAGAAGCTCGAGGTGCTCTCATTGGTGGAAAATTTGCTCCAAGGGACAATACCGGCATTTCTCGGGAATGTCTCGACGCTGAAGCAATTGAATCTGTCCTACAACCCGTTCTCTCCGGGTCGGCTCCCGCCGGAGCTGGGCAACCTCACCAATCTGGAGGTGCTATGGCTGACAGAGACGAGTTTGGTTGGTGAGATACCTGAGTCACTGGGTCGACTCGCCAGGCTCACGGATTTGGACCTGGCTTTAAACTCATTGAGCGGTGCGATCCCGAATTCGCTCACTGAGTTGACTAGCGCGGTTCAGATAGAGCTGTATAACAACTCGTTGACGGGTGACCTACCTAGCCGTGGTTGGTCAAACATGACGTCACTGAGGCGGATCGACGCGTCCATGAACGAGTTGACTGGGGGGATTCCAGCGGAGTTGTGCGAGTTGCAGCTCGAGTCGCTCAATCTATACGAGAATAACCTGCGAGGTGAAATGCCGGACGGCATCGCTAAGTCTCCGAATCTGTATGAACTAAGGCTATTTCAGAACCAGTTATCCGGAAGGTTACCGCCGAATCTCGGTAAAAGATCGCCGTTAAAGTGGATTGATGTTTCCACCAATAAGTTTTCTGGTCCATTGCCGGAAAAGTTGTGTATCTACGGGGCTCTGGAGGAGCTGTTATTAATTGAAAACTCATTTTCCGGCGGATTACCGGCGAGCCTAGGGGAATGTCGTAGCCTGTTGCGGTTGAGATTAGGGCACAACAGCTTTTCCGGTGAGGTGCCGGAGGGCTTGTGGGGGCTTCCACACGTTTCACTACTTGAGCTCTCTGGCAACTCGTTTTCCGGCAGCATTGCAAAAACTATTGCCGGAGCTTCCAACTTATCTCAGTTGATTTTGTCAGGGAACTACTTTTCTGGTAGTTTGCCTGTCGAGATTGGGTTTTTGGATGCTCTGCTGGAAATATCTGTTAACGATAATAAGCTATCAGGGTCTTTGCCCAGCAGTGTAATGAATCTTGGGCAATTGGTGAAGCTTGATCTTCATAACAATGGTTTATCTGGCAAAATCCCAAGTGGGATTCATTCTTTGAAGAGGCTCAATGAGCTTAATTTGGCAAATAATGGGTTTTTTGGGAATATTCCAGATGAAATTGGGGATTTAGCTGTTCTGAATTATCTTGATTTATCAGGAAACCAATTCTCCGGCAAAATACCTGTTGGATTGCAGAACCTGAAGCTTAATCGTCTCGACATGTCGAACAATCGTCTCTCTGGCGATATTCCAGCCATGTATGCCAAGGAAATGTATAAAGAAAGCTTTCTGGGGAATCCTGGTTTATGTGGAGATATTGAAGGTCTGTGTAATGGAAGAGGTGGACTCGAGGATGTGGGGTATATGTGGTTGTTGAGATCAATTTTCATAGTTGCTGGATTAGTTCTCATTGTTGGTGTGGTGTGGTTCTACTTGAAATACAGAAAATTCAACGAGGCGAAAAGGTTGGATAGATCAAAATGGACACTGATGTCGTTTCACAAGCTGGGATTCAATGAGAATGAGATATTGGATGGTTTGGATGAAGATAACGTGATTGGAAGCGGGGCGTCGGGTAAGGTATACAAGGTGGTGTTGAGCAACGGCGAAGCAGTTGCCGTGAAGAAGCTCTGGGGGCGGCCGAAATCAGTAGAGGGCGAGAGCATTGATGTGGAGAAGGGCAATCTGCCAGATGGTTTTGATGCTGAGGTTGAGACATTGGGGAAGATTAGGCACAAGAATATTGTGAAGTTGTGGTGTTGTTGCTCCACCAGGGATTGCAAGCTTTTGGTTTATGAATACATGCCCAATGGTAGTCTCGGTGATTTGCTTCACAGCACGAAAGGTGGTTTGTTGGATTGGCCGATTCGGTTCAAGATTGCGCTGGATGCAGCTGAGGGCCTCTCCTACTTGCATCATGATTCTGCTCCTGCTATCGTTCACAGAGACGTGAAGTCGAATAATATATTGCTCGATTCTGAGTTCGGGGCGAGGGTTGCAGATTTTGGTGTGGCTAAGATGGTTGATGCCAGTGCAAAGGGGAGTAAATCTATGTCTGTAATTGCTGGCTCTTGTGGTTACATCGCTCCAGGTGAGTTCATCAATCTTGTGTTGCTTAATTTTCTCATATATATGCATGTTGTTGTCTACCTTGAATTGATTCAGTTAGTTACTTCATTTTTATATGTATGTCATATGTTGCTTTGCAAATCATATGTGGATGAGATGAGAAAATCAGCCAAATACTATAATTTGATCAACTTCTCATACTGATGAAGTGCTATTGGCATTTTAGAATATGGTTACACGCTTCGGGTGAATGAGAAGAGCGACACATACAGTTTTGGAGTCGTAATTCTTGAGTTGGTTACGGGGAAGCATCCTGTAGATCCGGAATTCGGAGAGAAGGATTTGGTGAAATGGGTGTGCACCACAGTTGATCAGAAAGGAGTAGACCATGTAATCGACACGAGGCTGGATTCTTGCTTCAAGGATGAAATATGCAGAGTCCTCAACATAGGCCTCCTCTGCACCAGCCCACTTCCCATCAACCGCCCTTCCATGAGACGCGTTGTCAAGATGTTGCAAGCCGTTGGCAACGGCACCCACCACAAGATTGCCGGGAAAGATGGCAAATTGACACCTTATTACTACGAGGACACCTCGGATCAACAGAGCGTCGCCTAACTGATCGATCAAGGGACCTGGCATCCTCGCAATTCTTTTTACTGCAGTGAAAAAGGTGGAAAACTAATGTGAAGGAGATTTAGGTGGAGGATTTGATTATGATGGATGGGTGCAGAATGTAAATGAATTAACTGCGCCAGTGGTTTTTACTACTCTGGTTGGAGATATTCTCTGGCATTTATACCTTGTGTTTTATGTATGCACCTGAAATTCGCTCATCATATTTCTTGCACAAGTTGGGATACTTGTCATGTGTTGTTACATTTTGGAGTTGGTCGTTGGAATGATAAATTTGTGCCTTAAATCGTACTTATATACTATGAGAGGGCCCCAGTGGAAAAACTCTTTCAGATGACTTTACACACTGGAGTAGCAGTATTATTTACAGTCGAATCCGCCAATTGCACTCCTATAATTGTTATTCTATGGCAACCAAATAGGAAATTAAGTACATGCATAAGCATTCCACCGTGTAGATCAAAGTTTATATCCAATTAATTATTGTAAATGGCGCGGAAAGAAAAATAAAAATAAAAATGATTAAGATACCATGTTGCATAGGGTAAGCAAGCATTTCCAATTACTCCATAGGACAAGGAGTAGATCTGTAGATGCTAAAGCACGCTTACTTTTAATCCATTTTCCTACTGTCACCGTTTTTTGTATTCCTTTCGAATTTGTGGCTAGTAATTTAAAATTTTGACTATCAATCCATCTAGTCTGTCGACTTTAAAAATCCATGCTAAATTGAGGCAGAAATAAATGTGTAAACAGTGACTGAGCTAGAAATATTGAATAAGGGTCCGAGTATTAAATATTTTATTTGAAAAATTAATAATTATAAGTAATTATTTTTAAACAATAGTATAAAATAAAAATATGAATAAATCAAAAGAGTTCCCTAATAATTTTATTAGTATTTTTTTTAAAACTATTTTATTAGTAACGTTTTTAAACACATGATTTCTCCTATTACAAGTAGTAGGAAAATGTGAAAATTGGGATGTTTGTATAAACTAGCTAAAACGCACGTGCGTTGCACGTGATACCAGTTATTTTTTTTTTCATTTTCTTCGAGGGAAAAAAATTATAATTTTTGAAACATTGTCAAAGTAATGTTTAATTATTACTATTACAATAAGTTTATGAAGAAGTAAATAGTATTACATATAAATGAAAAAGAAATTAAAACCTATTGTTCTTTAAAGAAATACGAGTAAAGAACTGAAGCCAATTTCGAATCTTTGTTCATTTTATATATGTTCTTTCTTGATCTTGATGCTTGGAGTAGGTGTTTTCTTCCTTTGTCTTTTTGAGATAACTTTGGCAAACTGCAGTTGATCATCACTTGGAATTTCAATGTAGTCTTCAATCTTCTTCCTTGTGATTCTTTGAATTTTATGGAATGAAATAGTATTATATGTAAATGAAAAGAAAATGAAGACCTATTGTTCTTACAAAGAAAAACGAGTAAAAAACTAAGGTATCGAATCTCTGTTCATTTTTTTTTGAGCTTGATGATTGTTGTAGGTGTTTTTTTCATTTGCTTTTTCGAGATAACTTTGGCCAACGGCAGTTGACCATCATCTCTTGGAAATTCAATGTAGTCTTAAATCTTCTTCCTCGTGATTTTGTTTTTCCTGATTTTGTCCTTGGACAGGCTACAACTCCGTAACAAATTTCTTTTCTTATCTTACTCTAGGCTTCTTAGGATTTTTCACTGATTCTCCAGTCTTCGCTTTGAGTTGGATTTGTCTCTTCAATCCGTGGAACATAAATCTTATCCACATATTATATCCTCTTTATTCCATTCACTATAATATCTAGAGCTCCCCTACATTAGAGAGTTGTCATGAATCGCATTTCAATTCGTGTTTGGATGCTCACAGTTCGAAAGTACGTAGATTTGTTTTCACTCTACGAAAATTAATTTTGTTAAAACTACGTAATAGTATTTGTTGGGAAATTTATTAGTATGAATTTTGATGAATTCCAAAACCAACTGATCCCAACCGAGTAGATGTTGCCAGTTCCTAATGTTAGCTGTTAGGCTCGATGTTTGAGCAAAGTTAAGATTTTATTTTTACAGATCTCCAGATGAAGACGACAACATAGCAACACTCGGATACAACCCCGGATGAAAGATCAGATAAGGAACATCAGTTACAAGACTGCCTGATGAGAGAGCTATGCTTTTTGACAGCTGAGAGTTCAAGCCAACTGTTCAGTTGGAACATCAGCTATAGAATGCCATCCGATAAAGAGAATGTTTCAAGAAGGGGGAAGTTATAAAGAAGTCTCAACATGAAGTTCAAGATCAGCTGAGAGTTCAACAGTTCAGTCAGAACATCAGCTGAAAATCACTCAGATGAAGTTCAAAGTCAGCTGAGAGTTCGACGAGAACATCAGCTGAAGACCACTCAGATGAAGATCAAGATTTTCAACCGACTAATCGAGGTTGACTGTCAGAAAGGTTTGAATTTGAATTTCAAAAGGAAGTCACATGAGGGTTTGACCGTTCAGTCATTACCCCATTTGACCCAACACAAGGCTGTCTCAGATGGAAAGCAGAAGAGCTCAGATGCCACATCGGGAATGTCTGCAGAGATGAGAGATAAGCCATCGCTTTCAACTATCAGAGATCAACAGCTCTTCCAACGGCTAGTTGATTTTCTCCGCCTATAAATAGAGGCATTCATTCATTAGAAGATAAGACACTGATAAGAGAAGACACACACGCGAGAAGAAATCTGAGAGCAAAAAGAAAAGAACAATATTCTTCACGAGCTGAACTGAATCTCTTAGAACATCACTTGTTGAGAGTTCTAGAGTTAGTTAGTTAGTTTTTGTGTCCTTAGATCGAACCTTGAGAACATCACTTAGTGAGAGTTCGTAGAGAGTTAGATCATAGCTCGCTTCACGCTAGAGCTTTTAGTTGGAAACCCATTTTCTTTCACCTGAAAAAGGTTTAGGATTCTACTCTTCCTATAATTGAGTAGTCAGGTTGTTAAGTACCCGTAAACTTAACTGTAAAGGTTGATAAGTACCCGTAAACTTATCCCTAACGGTTGCTCAGCCAGCGTAAGCTGAGTGGTTTGTCCAGAAGAACTTGGACAGAGTTGTATGGACTCACAACTCCCCGTGGACGTAGGAGGGTTATTTCCGACCCACGTTAAATCTCTGTGTGCTCGTGTTTATCTTTATTCAGTTATTTCTTGCATTCTTAACTGTCTGACTAACCAGCATACAAACCTCATTTGCACATCTTCAACTGTATTGGTTTTTGACCAACCGAGCTGTTTTGGTTCTTGACCAACCGAGCTTAAAAGCGTGAGTTGTTTTAACGAGTTTAATTTCCACCACATTCCGCACAGCCTCACTCTTCCAGCTGAGGTTGCTTACTCAGCTGTGAGATTCTAACTGAGTCTTTTTACTCGGTTGAAGTAATTTTTAAGGGTTAAGTTTTAAAATTCTAACTGGTGTATTCCTCCCCATACACCAGTAACTCGTTTCGGGACCATCAAGTGGTATCAGAGCAGTGGTTCAAAAGACTGCCGACTCTGTTTCACAAGGTGTGAATTCGAGAAATTTTCTTCAGTGGTCAACTGAACAGATCTTTTCACGCTAGTGCATATTTGCTTGCATATTTGTTCTGTTTGTTGTGTGCAGATGGACGTCAAGGACAAGATCGTCGTCATGTTCTCAGTAGTCAATTATACATCATGGAGAATACGGATGAAGAAGATCCTACTTTCGAAGCATCATAGGATGCAACAAGTTCTCTCTTCCGGACCGATCGTCATCAAAGAAAGAATAGCTTGCACTCCCACAAATCCCAACGATGGAGATACAGTGGTGGAGTATGTGGAGAAACAACCAGAAGACTATACTCCAGAGGAGGCCAAGGTGAGCCAGTTGGATATCTGGGCTCAAAGCACAATAATGTCTACAGTTGGACAAGATTATCTGCCTTGGATAGATGAGTGTGAGACTGCAAAAGAGATGTGGGACATCCTGGCATCGCTGAGTGAAGGAAGCGACGAGACAAAGGAAAACAAGTTCTCACATGCATGTCAAGATTTCGACAACTTCAGTCTGCGACCTGATGAGACCATCGATCAGCTAGAGCTCCGGTTTATGGACATCATCAGAAGAATCCAGTCCATCCGAAGAGGAAAATACACACTAAGAGAAATCAATCTCAAAGTGTTGCAAGCTCTACCGGCTGAGTGGGATACTTTCACCAATATCCACGAGAGCCGAGCTGACCTTGGTGAAATGGGAACTGAAAGATTATTCTCAATCTTAAAAGGAAATGAGTATAAGGTCAACAGGAGGAGATCGCAGTCCTCATGTCAGACAAGTAGAATTGAGGATGTTGGCTCAGCCTCAAAGTCAGTTGCTCTCTGAGCTGACTACTCGAAATCGAGATCGTCAAGGCCAACCAGATCGGCTGACACGACTGCAAAGGAGTCAAGCAGAGAGGAACTGCAACAGAACATTGCAGCTCTGTCAAAGAAGCTAGCCGACATGGACACTCGGTTCGGCAAATACAAATGATTCTACAAATCAAACCGAACTCGAGACAGTTCGAAGCCTGTCACCAATGGTTGCTTTGAATGCGGCAAGGAAGGACACTTCAAAGTTGACTGTCCAGACCTCTCAAAGAAAGAAAGAGAAGCGTTGAGGGCCAAGCAAACTGCAAAGAACAAGGCCATGGTAGCAGAAGAAGCAGCTGATGATATGGATATCTTCACTGATACTGAAGATGAAGACGAGCTGACTTCTACCAATAACGTCATCAGTCAGGATCAATACCTCATGGCACTTGGAACCGACCAAGATAATATTGAGGTACAATCTAATCCTGCTCAGTTAAATTCTTCCAATACTTCTAACATGCAGGAATCTCTGAACGATGAGTTGGAACCCTCCTGGAGTGATTTTCAAGAACTCAGTGAAGAACTGCATCAGCAATCGGTTGAGTTTAAGAGTCTTCAAGCTCAGTTCGCCAAACTTGAAGATTCCTTAACCGAAAAGGACGATCTGATCAAGAGCCAAACCGAGGAGATAGAAAATCTCAAGAGTCAACTGAATGAGGCTAAGACTCCAACAGATGAAGAGTTGACGAAACAGCTCAAGGAGCAGCAAGATCAGTTGAAAAATCTAGAGGCTCAGATCGACCAGCTGATAAAGGAGTCAGATGGAAAAACCGAGTAGATAACCGTCCTCGTCAAATAGTTGCAAACTGAGAAGGACAATCTAATCAAGCTGTATCAGTCATCCAAGATCATCGAAAACCTTATCAGTTACAGTAGACAGATGGATGACGTGTCAGGACTCGGTTATGATATTGTCAAGGATACTGGAATTCCACCAGCGACCTTCATCAAAGCTGTAGAAGTCACATCTGTCGAGCCAAACACAGTTGAGTCTCCAGAAGATAATCCAACCTCCACCTCTCAGCAAGTTCAACCGACCAATAGAAGTACAACTGAGAAGGGAAAAGGAGTAGCAGATGTAGGACAGAATGTTCCATCGGTTGGGATATCAACCGAGGGGGAATGTTCCAAAAATCAGAAGAGGAATCAGAGGCGTCGAAGGCATAATCGCAACCGAACTCAGAATTAGAACTGACCTCTGCATCAACCTCAAAGTCAACATCAGAAGGAATGGAATCGACCTCAGAACAAACAAGGGTTCAATCATCTGAATCAGCAGCGGTTCCAACATCAGCTCGACCAAAGGTTCCAACCGAGTCAACCAATGAGGAACAGGTCGAACAACTGGAGATATTCATGCCATAATATGAATCATCAATAGGGCATGAACAGCTACAGACAACCCACAGGGAGTTGGAATCAGAATCAGCCACAAAGATTTCAACAGGGCGTCCGATCATTCAGACAAATCAAACAGGATAAAAATCGCCATCAAAACAGGGGGAAAGCCTCACCTCCTAAAGCTCAACATGGGAGAAATCCAACTCCTCCCAAGAAACAGAACATCACTACTAACAACAAGCCTAAGGATAACCGAGGTGTTGTTATAGTTGATGATCAAGGAAAAGTGATCTGGAATGATAAATCCATCCGAGTATACAGGGAAAAGAGACGCATAGTTCCAGGGGGAATTGGTTCTAACCCTCCAGGACCCAACTGAAATTGGGGACCTAAGCGAGTTTCTCTTTCCAGGTACAGGAAAAACAGCTGAGGAAGAAGAAGGCGTCTGCAACAATATGGGTAATGGACAGTGGATGCTCGAAACATATGACAAATCTGAAGGATTTGCTTGGAAGTTTCGTGGAGAAAGAAGGTCCATCAGTTACTTTTGGTGATAACTCAAAAGGTTACACCAGAGGTTATGGTACCCTTGAAACCAATCATGTTTCAATTTCTAATGTCTCTTATGTTGATGGATTGAAGCATAACTTGCTCTCCATCAGCCAATTCTGTGATAATGGTTTCTCTGTCAAGTTTGATGCACAGGGTTGCAGGGTTAAAGATGTCGGATCAAAGCAGGTGATATTGTTGGAAAATCGATCACCAACAGGGAATGTCTACTACGCTGACTGGAACAGCAGCCTCCCTGACACCTGCCTGTTATCAAAGAGCAGTTCGGATGTGAGCTGGCTGTGGCACAAAAGGCTCAACCATCTGAACTTTAAGACGATGAACCGACTCGCCAGACAAGAACATGCAAGAGGCATACCAAATCGAGTGTTTTCAACAACACACATCTGTAGTGCATGCCAGCTGGGAAAGCTGGCTAGATCCTCCTTCCGGTTGAAGTCAACTCCTTCAACTGACCGAGTGTTACAGCTGATCCATATGGATCTCTTCGGGCCAGTTACACCAAAAAGCATGAACGGGAATGAGTATACCCTGGTTGTAACTGATGACTACTCAAGATATACGTGGACCATCTTCATGCGCCACAAGAGTGAAACCCAAGATGAGCTGCCCAAGCTGATGGATCAGATATCCAACCAACAAGAGATGAAGATCATGTCTATCCGATCAGATCGTGAAACGGAGTTTCTAAATGAAACCATCATCGAGTATTGCGAGAAGAATGGAATTACCCATCAGACATCAGCCGCGCGAACTCCGTAACAGAATGGAGTAGCTGAGCGAAGGAACAGAACGCTGAAGGATGCAGCCACATCCATGTTAGCGAGCTCAGCTCTGCCAAAGAAATTTTGGGCTGAAGCGATCAACACTGCATGCTACACTCGGAACCGGTCTCTTCTCACCAAGCGGTTGGGAAAGACACCCTACGAGCTGTGGAGACGCAGAAAGCCAGATATTTCTTATTTTCGCATTTTTGGTTCTAAGTGTTATATCCACAACAATGGGAAGACTCAGTTGAAAACTTTTGGTGCCAAAGCTTCAAAGGGCATATTTCTTGGATATGCTGCTCAGATCAAAGCATATAGAGTTTTCAACAACAACTCGCGTGTTGTGGAAATAACACCTCATGTTAGTTTTGATGAATCTACCTTTGAGTGCAGGGAACAGGTTAAAGGACAACAAGCAGATCCAGCTATTCCACCCGTTCTCACCAGATCGCAAGCTCTAAGGGAAAAGAACCGAGCTGAACCACTGGTTTGGGCAACTGAGGATGAGGATCCATACTCCTCTGAAGATGAATGCGAAGACCCCAGCTCATCCCAAGGGGGAACTTCAGCTGATGCTCCTCCAACTGCTTCAGCATCCGAAGCCCAACCGAGTCCGGTTCAAACTAATGTCAATATTGAGGATCCAGACTCAACAGCTGATAAATCACCAGCTCTGAAGACTCCAACTCAGATTTCAGAACAACCACAGTTGGAAGAAGAAGGACGACGCAACCGAAGATGGTATGAGGTTCATTCCACTGACGACATCATCGGAGATCCAACCGAGGGTGTGCGTACAAGGAGCCGAGTTGCAAATCCTGAATCAACAGAGGAAGATTCCAACACTTATGCCCAATATGCTGAGGAGTTGGCAGTTCTAGAGGAGTTCGAGCAAGCTGGAGATGGTGCCATGATTTCTTGGTTTGTAGCTGATGTGCCAGAACCGAAGAATGTTGGGGAAGCTCTCAACTGTGTCCACTGGACAACAACCATGCAAGAAGAACTGAATGAGTTTCTACGCAACTGTGTATGGGAGTTAGTAGAAAGACCAAATGGTGTCAAGGTGATTGGATTGAAGTGGATTTTCAAAAACAAGAGAGACGCCATTGGATTTATAGGGAGGAATAAGGCAAGGTTGGTAGCTCAAGGATACTGCCAACAAGAAGGAATCGACTTTGAAGAATCTTTCACGCCTGTTGCAAGGCTGGAAGCCATCCGAATCTTTCTAGCTTATGCCGCACATCACAAGTTCAAAGTGTATCAGATGGATGTGAAGTGTGCATTCCTCAACGGAGATATCAAGGAAGATGTATATGTCGAACAGCCTCCTGGTTTTGAGACTGGAGATGGAAGAGTGTACAAGTTGAAGAAAGCTATCTATGGTCTAAAGCAAGCGCCAAGGGCCTGGTATGACACTCTTTGTGGTTTTCTACTGAACTCGGGATTCAAACGAGGATCAGTTGACAAAACCCTGTTCACCATCAAAGTTGGAGAAGACATACTTGTTGTGCAAATCTACGTGGATGACATCATATTCGGTTCCAAGTCAGAGGAGCTGTGCAAGAAATTCTCAGATCTCATGAAGGAGAAGTTCGAGATGTCAATGATGGGCGAGATGAATTATTTCCTTGGGTTACAAGTGAAGCAGTCACCTGAAGGGATTTTCATCAATCAATCTAAGTATACAAAGGAGCTCATCACCAAGTTCGGATTGCAAACAAGTAAAACCACAAGGATCCCGATGAATACTAACTGGAAGATTGAACCCGGAGCTGAGGAAAAGCTCGTAGATGCCAGCCAGTATAGAGGGATCATCGGTTCGCTGCTATACCTAACTGCCAGCCGACCAGACATATCATACGCAGTTGGAGTATGTGCTCGATTCCAAGTTCAACCAAGAGAAGCACACATGTTGGCAGCAAAGAACATCATCAAGTATCTGAAGGGAACTGTTAATGTTGGATTGTGGTATCCAACTGACGACAATATCCAACTGACTGGATACTCAGATGCGGACCTAGCAGGAGATCGGTTGGACAGGAAGTCTACCTCTGGACACTGTCAATTCATGGGAAGCAAGCTGGTTTCATGGTTCTCCAAGAAACAAGCATGTGTTGCTACTTCTACAACCGAGTCAGAGTATATGGCTGCCGGAAGCTGTTGCATGCAAGTGTTGTGGTTGAAACAACAGCTGAGAGACTATGAAGTCGCAACTGGACAGGTTCCAATTCATTGTGATAGCTCGAGTGCCATAGCTATCTCTCTGAATCCTGTTCACCACTCTCGGACAAAGCATATCGACATTCGTCATCATTTCATCCGAGATCATATTGAGAAGAAGGATGTGTCCATGGAGAAGATCCCAACTGAGATTCAGAGAGCTGACATCTTCACCAAACCTCTTCCTGCAGCCCGGTTCAAGATGTTATGTGATCTTCTTGGACTATTGGATCCATGAGATGAAGAGTCATCCGAGCTGGAGAGGATCCATCCGAGCTGAAGAGTCATCCGAGCTGATGAGGATCCATCCGAGCTGAAGAGTCAGATATCCATCTGAGGGGAAGCTCAGATGAAGGGGGAATTTCAGATGCGGATTGCCAACCGAAGACATCAAACGTCAGCTGAACAGACGAACTCGAGTCAGCTGATGGTATGCGGCAACTGAGGAACTCAACTGATGAACACAGCTGATTCAGACATCAGCTGGCAGGTATCATTTATGACTGAAGGTGTTATGATATTAAATGAGAATGTTTGAAATAAATTCAAACATTCCTGAATATGTCAGCTAAACTAAACAAGCCATCATATCACATTTAATGTAAAGTCTGGCTGAACTCCTATAGCCTTACTTTATAGTGCAACTGGGCTGACACCTTAAACTATTCACCTTCTCACTCGCGCGCGTGGAGCGTCAGTCAAAATTTCCTAATAGTCGCGTAATCTCAGCCGTTGATGGATTCGCGCCATTTAACCCCAGCCGTTGATCTCATCCGAGTCAAATACCTTTATAAGGCGGCAAATCAGGAAGTGATCCTTACCTTCTCTTTTCGTGCATATCTTTACTAACTATTCATCATCTTCTCCGAATTTGTCTCACCATTTTCAGTAACATAGTTCTTTCTTCTTTGCATATATATATTCTACTCTAAAATGGCACCCAAGACAAAAGCTTCAAAGAAGATGGTATCTGCCGAACCCGCTACATTCCAGGAACCCTTCGACATGATGATGTCGAAGATTCACTTCGAACAGATTCTTTCCAGAGCAGCTCTGACCTCGCCGGAACTCGCTCCCGTCGCCACCATTCTTTCCGACTACAGTCTGCTCGATTGGGCAACCCTCTCTCCTTCCAAGCTGCTCAGAAAGCAGGTCGCCCTCTTCTACAGGAATCTGCAACGCGATGCAGAACTCGGACTAGTCACGACCATCCCGTGCAAGCAACGAAACAGCACTTCCCATTCGATGGAAGACACCGCAGTTGAAATCAAAGTAACCAAAGAACTGGAGAAGATCATCCCCAGAAACAGGGAGGCCATAGACGTGATGGGGAATTTCACAGACAAGGAAGCTGATGCATTCCTGCAAACAATCCTTCTTGTCCCCGAACAATTAAAGGGGAGTATGCAGAGGACCAAACTGAAGCCGGAGCACCGACTTCTGTTTGACGTCATTTCAAAGTGCGCCTTCGCGTACGGAGGAGCGTTTGGTGATATCAGCAGACCAAAGCTCAAACAACAAAAGGCTTTGGAAGAACACCACAAAATCGACTGGCTGGGCTACCTTGAAAGCCAGCTGTGGACGGAGAAGCTGAAGATCTCTGAGACGGTTGCTGAGTCCGGAGAGCAGCTGTTGAGTGTCAAGGGGACACTCAACTTCGGAACAAAAATTTCTGCCCTGATCCTCCAAGCTACCAAGGGACAAAAGCTGACCTGGGAAGGAGAGTGAGGACCCTCCGTTCAGTAAGCTGATGCTGTTCCCTACAGCCAAAAAGGCTAGGGATGTTGTGGAAGCAGTCTACACTCCCAAGGGAGCCTCCAAGCCAGCTGTGGAGTCGGCCCCAGCAGCTCGCCGCCCTTCAAGAACCAAGCCTGCCAAACGCCAGCTAGAGGAGGTGGCTGAAGAAGACGAAGAAGAAGAAGAAGAAGAGATGGAACCCCTCCAGAAAAGGCCCAGAATCAGAATCATCCAGCCAGCAGCTTAACCGGATGCAACGGGCCTCGTGGTGGAGACACCAGCCGAGAAATCAACCGAATCTAGCCAGTCGGTTGATGCAGCTGCGTTCGTGTTTCAACCCCGCCAGCAGGAGGCACTGGCTGAAGAAAAGGAGATCAATGTGGAGGATTCCAGCTCGTCCTCAGATGACTCTTCTTCATCTGAGGAATCCCACGACAGTCCAACGACTGGAGCTGATGCCAGCCAGGAAATCCCACCTGCGTCTGAAGAAACAATTGAGCCTACCCAATCACCACCCAAAGAGGATCCAGTTTTCTCAACTGGTCCTCAGTCAGATATCCCGACCCTCTCGCTCGATGCCGACGTTGAGACCGTTCCTTTGGCCAACGTCGATGACACCCTCGAACCCATTGCCTTCGATATAGACCCCCCACATATTGATGAAGAAGCCAACCGCCAGGCGATCTTGGCTGAGTATGAAGGCAGGCTAGACTACTGCTTTCGCAAGCTGATAAGCATGTTCCCCGAGGCCAGCTCGATGCCCATCTTCGCCATGTTCGGGACGGAACTGCTCTATCAGTTCAGCGTGATTTTCAGCTATTGGTACGTTAAGGAGGAAACCCTCATGATCCACGGTTGGGACAGGTTGAAGGTTGAAGAATCCAACCTGAGGGTGTACTTCGACTACCAGAACCTGGAGGTAGCCTACAACCAGAAGGTGGATGTGCTCCGTCGTCGTCTGGATAAGAGCCAACAAGAAGGGACAGACACCAGGGAGCTGTGCGACAATCCTGGAGCTGTTCAATTTCTTGACCATATGTTGGCCAAAAATGCCAACCACATGGAGGATGTCGACGCAGCTGAAGAGGCGGCCAAGAGGGAAGAAGACAAGCTGAAACAATACCTGGCCAGCCAAACAACCCTGGTTGTCATGGACCCAACAGCTCAGACACAACAACAACAACTGCTTGTACCCTTTGATCAGCCAGCACACTCAACTGATGATATCTGTGAGCTAATCACTGAAAGGGTCAACCAGCTGAGGCAAGAGCTGTTGTCCAAACTTGAGCACAACAAGGAAGAAGAAGCTGTCAAGAGGAACCAGCTGATGGAAGAAAATGCAAGCTTGAAGAATCAGCTGGAACAACTCTCCTCCTCCCTTCAACAAAAGCTGGAAGGCCTCTCCACTTCTACCAGCTCGGAGGTCAAGGATCTGAAGAAGGCGGTTCAGGGACTCAGCTCGGACTTCAACGTCTTCAAGTCCGTTGCTGAATCTGATCGGGCAAAGTCCCAGCAGACACAAGACCAGGAGTGGATGTCTCAGTTCGCAAATTTCCGAGCTGAGTTCGTCACCCTTCACAAAGATGTCTCTGCGACCTTTGCAGCCTTGAAGAGAGCCGAGCAGGAACGCCAAGACCTGGAGCTGGCCAAGAAGGTGGAAGAGAAGGATGCTGTGGACGAACTCTTCTCCCGAGTTCAACAAGCTGAGGCCAAGCTGACCTCCCTGGATGGCACTGTTGCCACCCTTTTGGATGATGCCAAAAAAGGGGAAGACAAGGAGCCAACAGCTGTTGCTGGACAAGGGAAAGATGTTCTTCAGCAGGGGGAAGAAGGAGTTCAGCAGGGGAAGAAGGAGTGCCAGCTGAAGCTGAAGGATCGCAGCTGAAGGAGTCCGAGCAGGAACTAGAAATCTCCCACGACCTCGTAGCCGAGCTTACAGCTGAGCTCGATGCTGATCTTGACGGGATCTCTGTTGAAGATTGCATCGAAGCTGCAAAAGCTATGGGGGAGTCCAAGGAGAAGTACTTGAATCCCTCTTGGATCAAGAAGTTCACTGCGGATCAAGCCAAGAAGGTGGCCAAGTTCGAGAGGGAACTGGCCAAAGTTGAGAAGAATGTTGATAGGAATAAAGCCAGCCGGAGCGTGCGAAGAATAAACAAGCACCAGTTGAAGGCTGAGGCTAGGAAGAAGACGTAACAGCTGCAGAAGAATGCCCCGCTCCCGTCACGGTTCCCACACATTGACAAGTGGATGAACGCTGAGTGGAACGATGACTGGGAGCAGTTCAAGCACGAGTTTATAAATGACTTTTATTACAGGAAGGTCTACTCAACTGAAGACCCAAGGCAAGCCTTCAAGGAAGCCTTGTGGGAGCTCAGATCTGGAGATCCTGGAATGTTTAGTCAGTTTAAAAGGGCCATGCTGAAAGCTCAGCTCGATCCCAACACCATTCCAGTTCCGCAGAAGCTCAGATATCGCCCTCAGATGATCAAAGGCACAAGTACTCCGAACAGAAATGCGATCATGGCTGAGGCGAGACAAGTCTGCAACGAACATGGTGTCAACACTGGGATTGAGTTAGCTGCGAAGAAAGAGATCTTTGACCGTATCTTCAGCAAGTACGGTCAACAGTATTTTTTAGATGATGAAGTTTTTGAGCTGATATAGTTTTTGAGATGTTGTAGTTTTTGATCAATTGATGTATCTTTATCTGGTTTGTACTTTTTCCTGTAATCATCAGTTTTAAAGAAAACTTCAAAGTATATATACGATTCAACTTGACGCACAATATCTCATTGTCCAAGCCTTGAATTGCAGTATTTTAAATACCATGTTATATCTGTGCTAACCCTTTGATGTTTTTACTTATAGACTGTCTAGAATTTCAGCTGAGATTTTAGATAAGTTAGTGAGATTTAGATCAAGTGGTTTAAAGTTGTAAATGGTTTTGGCATCATCAAAAAGGGGAAAATTGTATGGAAATTTATTAGTATGAGAGTTCGACGAGAACATCAGCTGAAGACCACTCAGATGAAGATCAAGATTTTCAACCGACTAACCGAGGTTGACTGTCAGAAAGGTTTGAATTTGAATTTCAAAAGGAAGTCACATGAGGGTTTGACAGTTCAGTCATCACCCCATTTGACCCAACACAAGGTTGTCTCAGATGGAAAGCAGAAGAGCTCAGATGCCACATCGGGAAAGTATGCAGAGATAAGAGACAAGCCATCGCTTTCAACGATCAGAGATCAACAGCTCTTCCAACAGCTAGTTGATTCTCTCCACCTATAAATAGAGGCATTCATTCATTCGAAGATAAGACACTGATAAGAGAAGACACACACGCGAGAAGAAATCTGCGAGCAAAAAGAAAAGAACAATATTCTTCACGAGCTGAACTGAATCTCTTAGAACATCACTTGTTGAGAGTTCTAGAGTTAGTTAGTTAGTTTTTGTGTCTTTAGATCGAACCTTGAGAACATCACTTAGTGAGAGTTCGTAAAGAGTTAGATCATAGCTCGCTTCACGCTAGAGCTTTTAGTTGGAAACCCATTTTCTTTCACCTGAAAAGGTTTAGGATTCTACTCTTCCTGTAATTGAGTAGTCAGGTTGTTAAGTACCCGTAAACTTAACTGTAAAGGTTGATAAGTACCCGCAAACTTATACCTAACGGTTGCTCAGCCCGCGTAAGCTGAGTGGTTTGTCCAGAAGAACTTGGACAGAGTTGTGTGGACTCACAACTCCTCGTGGACGTAGGAGGGTTATCTCTGAACCACGTTAAATCTCTGTGTGCTCGTGTTTATCTTTATTCAGTTATTTCTTGCATTCTTAACTGTCTGACTAACCAGCACACAAACCTCATTTGCACATCTTCAACTGTATTGGTTTTTGACCAACCGAGCTGTTTTGGTTCTTGACCAACCGAGCTTAAAAGCGTGAGTTGTTTTAACGAGTTTAATTTCCACCACATTCCGCACAGCCTCACTCTTCGAGCTGAGGTTGCTTACTCAGCTGTGAGATTCTAACTGAGTCTTTTTACTCGGTTGAAGTAATTTTTAAGGGTTAAGTTTTAAAATCCTAACTGGTGTATCCCCCCCCCATACACCAGTAACTCGTTTCGGGACCATCAATATTAACTATTTTAAATAATCTTTTAATTATTAATTTACAATTTACCTCACTGATTGATGAAATATACTAATCTATAGTGCACCCTACATACAGCCAAACTACGCGACGTGTGCACTGCAGTCGCCATGTTTAACACTTAGGGTGAGTGTGTATATGAAATTGCATAAAAGAATGAATATTTTTCTCGTTAGGAAAATAAATTCTTTATTTTAATTTAATATGTACTTACCTAGGGATTGTCTCAACAACTTCCTCATTGCACTTTCCGCATACCATAGCTCCAGCATTCTTTAGGCACGATTTGTTACACTTTTTGCAGGAATCATAACATCTTATCATAGACTAAAAAAAAAGGTGTAGTGTATAAATATAAAATAAGAGCTCACATAATATTTATAATACAAAATTGTAAGTAGAAAACTCTTACTCTCTCATTGAACTTTTTAAGTTGTACAAAGTTTCATTTATAAAACTAAAATAGTTAGGTATTAAAAAAATAATGATTTGTAATAAAAACTCACCTCAATGATTGACGAAATATATTCATCCACCGAGCATCCTATGTATACAACTGCAACTTCTTCAAACATGGTACTACATGCCTTGCAATCCCCCTAATTCATAATTAATTACAACAATTTTAAATGTTTAAGCTTATTGGCACTAAATGCCCTTAAATTTCATTATGTTTATTTTACTTCTCAAAAATCGTATTTTTAACTTTGAAACTCTTTAAATACCTTAATTATACAATTAAGAGTTAGGAGAAAAAAAATACTAAGTATAAATTCATCAATTAAAAATAAAGAGATTACCTCATATGTTGTTTATTTAGCAATTTTCAATGGGGCATAAATATCAGAAGAACTGTACAAAACACAACATATAATTAATAATTTAGCTTTTGTTTCTATTAAAAAGACTATTAAAACTAAGTTGCAATGCTTACGATTTGATCATTGGCTGAATCTCGTCACATGCTGGTCTGATTTGTAATATGGATCTCGTTTTTCTCATAGTTATTATAGTTTTCTATTATGAGTTTTGTTTTATTATCTTCACAAGATTTTATTTGAATTGGGATAGAACAATCTAAATTATTTTATTATTAAACATAGATATTCTATTATTTCAAATTTGAATTGAGTAAGATCAATCTACAATTTTTTATTATTAAATATAGTTATTTTTTTTTCCAAATTTGAATTGGGATAGATCAATTCACAATTTATTATTATTATTATTATTATTATTAAATATAGGTATGTTAATTAAATTAATTAATTATTTTTGTTCTATTTTCATTTGAATAATGTTATACTTTCACAGAAGAATGACCATACCTGAAATAAATCAAAGCTGACTCAATTATAAAGAGCGGCCTGTGAATATTTATAAAATATTCATGAAAGATAATGATATAATTTAATTGTTAACATCTTAACATAGATATAAGAAATTAACAATAAGATCTTGTGATAATACGTTGATAATTTCTCACCAATCCGAATTCTCTTTGATTTGCATGTGCGCGGGAGGCAAAAGATTTGGCCAACCTCTACAAGCAACATCAAAAAGAAAAGAAACCGTTACATTTATGATGCAAGGAGGATTCATGCACCACAAATATCTAAAATTTTAAGAACATTATATGAAAAAGTTATCTCATAATTCTATGTCATATAGTGTTTCTCTAAATAAGAAGTAAAAATAAAAGTATCTAAATTATATACTTAGAGAGCTTGTAAATGCAAAGTAAATAAGTGTACGTACTTTAGAAGAAAAGCATCAACTTTGTGTCAATATTGAATAATATTTAATAACAATATTTATTTATTAATATGTTTGACATAATCAACATTTCTAATACTTGATATATATATATATATATATATATATATATATATATATATATATATATTGTGGTCAATGAGATCTAATCTAAAAATATACAATTATATATAAGTATAATATTTATCTAATGATAATAAAATATATATTAATTAACAAGGGTATTATGGGCTAACGAAAAGTTTTCAACAAGACACTTTTTATATAGGTATAAATGTACAAATCCATCATTAATAAAATTGGTCACACCATTAAACATCACAATTACATGGTTGAGCTAATTATAATCGTGTAGTAACATGATTAAACTATCAAATACATGATTATACAGTTAACCTAATCGTATAATTGCTTAATAGTACGATTAAAACATGAAATACACCCTTGCGAAACAATAAATTTAATTTTCCCAAATATATTAATTTCAGAAATTCATTTTAATAATTTTTGAAGTATTAAATATATATGTATATATAAGTATTAAAAAATCTTTTTTTAGGGGGGGGGGGGAGTTGAACAAATATATTATTAAGGATGCATTTACTTTGATGGAAAATGATTGAAAACAAATATTTTCACATTTTTTCCATCATTTCACACATGTATTATGATTGTTAATTTTCTTCGGGTAAGATAAATAATCTTTTCGAACAATATTAACATGAGGAGGGAGGGGTGTGAAAATATTTTTCATAAGACATAAAAATAGGTAGAGCGTGGAGGATCATATGATATAATTCTTTTTTTTCCCAATATAGTAAACATGTGATAAAAAGGTATGGAAATGATAATATTTTCTCATCTTTTCTTATCCATCATTTTCAAATGAAAATTTACGATCAAAGTAAATGTGTCCTTAATACGAAAATATGTGAAAACCATAAGAGATGCAGAATAATATTAATAATGATCAGTAGACACCATGCACAAGAACAAATCTCATCTAATTTACATTCCACATAACAGTAGTAGGTTACACAAAAATGATAACCCACATTTGCGGATATGAAAATTACAACAATATAGGTGTCCAAAGGCTCCAAACGGTGGGAAAGCGACGCTGCCCGCGTGCGTGACCATCATTTATACACACTCAACCTAGTTCTATCTTTTGCATTTAATGTCGAGAAATTAATTGGGTCTATATTTCTTCATTTCCTAATTTCTGTCAGATCTATAGAAGCCTCAAATTCACGTAAACAATTGTATATTTAAATTGGCGACGTCACTTATTTTAATGCTCATTAATGCCAAGAATGTAATTTTGAAATCGTTATTCTCACTCTTCAGCCAGCTCATACATTTAGGTACCCATTAACTGCCCTTTTTTTAATTTTCCCTCTAGAAATATACGCAGCCTTAATTTCAAATTCATTTCTCAACCGCACCAAAATTAAAGAGGAGAAGAGAGTTTGGTATGGTTATTATTGGTTATCTATCCATTTTGTAATTCCTTGAATTCACTTTAAATTGTTTGCCCCACGTATAGCGCAAGTAGTCGTATCACTAAACTATAAATAAAGATATCGGTGGAAAAAATTATCTTTTGTATGTGGAGATGGTTGAAGGCATCGTTCTCCAGCAATTTTTGTTATTCGTCTCACGAATGGGCTTTGGATCTCATTTGTTGTTTCCGTTCCGACTTCTTCAAAACTCTTCTTTAAATTCTTGGCGTTGTAATTTTTATTTTGATGCATTTTGTTCGGACTTGAGTACCACTTGTACCCCTTTTAGAATTTAATAATTTTCTTTTACTTAAAAAAAAAAAAACTAAATAATATCAAATTAGTGGGTAACTTATGGAGATTCCGCAGAAAATTATTTTACTTGGTACGTTACATATAAATTTACAAATAATTAAATATTTTATTTTAAAGTAATATATTTTGACAAATCATTGTAAAAATATGTTTTATGAATGATCATTTAGTTGGTGGAGCCAAAATAGCTCTATCCTTAAAATGCTGTGATATTTTACGTTATAATCTACATGTAAACTTAAAAATAATTTAATATTTTGTTTTGAAGTTATATATTTACTACAAATAATTGCAATAAATGTTACATAAAAGATCACCTCATTGATGAGACCAAAATAGCTCTCGACAAATCACTGTAAATAAGTGTCACATGAAGTATCTTCTCGCAGGTGGGACCAAAATAACTGTATCCTTGTAGTGGGTAAAACTTGTCTATCTAGTCTGAGCCCAATAAGCATCTTTAATCGGCCCAATTAGCTAGACGAAATCAACCGTCTAGCTTGATAAGCCATATATTGATATTGAACACCTAGACAAATTCAATTGTCTAACCGGACTAATCAGACACATACCTTTACTCAACCCAATTAGCTCGGCGGTATCAGCCGTCTAGTCTGATAAATCATAAATTGATATTGAACAACTAGATGAAATCTATTTACTCGGCCCAAGACCGACAAAACTCATTAGTTGGCTCAATTGAGGTGGATCCAAAAGCCTAGTTAGATAGTCTACTCGGCGATCTACCCGACAACTATTCACATTCTAACCTGATAAGCTACTCAATAACCTAGCTCGACTCTGCGCTCAAGCTCAAGGGTGTCAACAACTAGTCGAACGACTTGACCTAGTTAAAAGGGATACATCTAATCTGTAACAGACGGATCATATTAGCCGTTAACAACCCATGTGTTTTGCAACCGAATAAGACGGAATAAAGGCGGAAACCCTAAATCCTAAGTGGTTACTAGCCGTCCATATATAGCAAACGACTAGGTCATTAACCTCATTCCAACTCGCATACATTCAACTATCTACTACTCATTCTCCTTCTCAATCCCGCTTATATCCGACTACGTCGATCTACTTTCGACTACGTTTACTTGCATATTGATACTATTTCTCCACCTACATCCACTTACAATCATTTAGATAATTTATCCGCCTACATCCGTTTACCTTTGTATCTGCCCAATTACACATCCGATCACGTATCCAGCTACAACCTTTCCGGCTACATTTGTCATCCGATTATGACCTTTCCGGCTACATTTCACATCCAACTATGATCCCTCCGGCTACATTTGACATCCGATTATGGACTCTATTTGGCAACATTTATGATCCGTTTACACCAGCCTAGTCCATCTAGCATGTCCTAGTTGTCGTGTCTTAATCACTATTGTTCTCTAGTGACAATTTACTTATTTTTATTTGTTTACTTATTGCAATTTACATTCGTTTATTTTTGTCCGATTACACTCATCGACTACTTATTTGAGCGTCATAGGTTCTTCGGCCAACACCCCCACAAGTGCTCTCCGAAGGGCTCTAACGTGTTATGTGGATTACAGGTTGCTATTGCCCGGTCTATCAGGACGTGTCTGACGTTATCATCAATTATAGATCTAGCCTCTACAATCTTTAAAAAAATAACTTGGCACTTTTCGTTGTAATTTACAAAAATAAACCTAAAAAGTAATTTAATACTTTAATTTGAAATGATATATTTCAATAAATCATTGCAAAATAAGTATAAAATATAAAGAAGAATCATCTCGTTGGTTGGGCCGGAATAACTTTCAATGATTTATTAAACCTAATAAAAATAAGAAAGAATTAAAGAAATTTATTCTCAATAGTTAAGGAATAACATTTCAAATATAAATACAAACCAAATAAAACATTAATATTATAAATGAAATCTGTCGGCCTATTTAATTAGCATAGAAAGTCGTTTTAATGCACTAAAGTGTAGAGAATCATTATAAATTTATTTCAATAATACTACTATAAATTATTTTAGGTAGATATTATTCCATTGTTTTATTATGGAAGTTTGAGATATTAATTATGAAATTCACATATTATATGAATTAAAATGCATAAAATATGATTTAAGATAAATAGAAATATTGAAGGAAGGTTGCGCCATGTATTGCCTAAAATCAAGAGAATACCTGAAATGCGCAATCATTTTAATAATATATACCATTCCGTCCCATTTATAATGGTCAGTATTCTTTTTCGGAACATCCCATATAAGTTGGCCAGTTTTCTTTTTGGACCAAATAACTTTTCCTTATTACACTATTACACTCTCATCCAAAAATCAAAATAACTTTGTTTCACTGTTAAAACAATAAAATATTTAAAAACAAGAACGTCCAAAATAGGTTGTTACCGGCGACATCTCGACCGCTACGCCGAGATTTTTTGTTGTGGATAACAATTTGAGCAAGCAAGTACGGAGGGAGTATGAATTTCGGCAAAGGGTAAGGACAAAATCGATGGAACAGTGATGAACATAGAATTTGTGTTCATTTTATATGTCTTTTATTTGTGTCTTTTGTGTCTTTAGAGTTTTTTATGTATTTGGGAGGACACAAGTAGGAGAAAGTGGGTGCAGAACAGGACAGGTGACATTGTGGGCAAAATTCGGTGGAAATCCGCTGAAAAGGCCTTGGGCTACGATACGATGCAAACGGGCAAAGGGTTGAAGCTTGCAACTTGGGCAACAAAGCAACTATGTGGAGTGAAGCTGTGGAGTGAAGTAGTACCCCCCTCCCATATCTTCATGCCGAGCAGAAATTACCTGGAGTAGCGCGGATCGTGGGCAGGACAAGCACTGACGCAATCAAGACAAGATCGAAGAAGCCGAGAGCAACATACATTACTTTTTATCTAAGGAAGAGGATAAGGATGGAAACATTCCATGCTTATCTTGAAGAGTCTGATCATAGCCGAATCTGCCAAGGAGAAGGAAAGAAGATCTAGTCCCAACCAAACATAGAAAGAAGGTCGAACAAGGGAAGAAGTCAAGCCCATGAAGGAGACCGACTTCAACCCTAATTCATGCCTATAAATATGGTTGAATCCATTCTGTAAAATACTTTTATCACCACGTTTTAATTTGAGAGAATTGTGAGGAATAACAAGTCCTATGGGCAACACTTATTATTTTCTGCTTTAGTTTTCGTTTGCTGTTTTGGCCAAGACGTCTACCATACTGCTGGATTACAGTTCTTATTTCAGTTTAATTCCAAGTATGTTTTCTTTTATATCTTTTGTGTTGATCTTTACTCTCGTTATGTCTAGCTAAATTCCAAGCCTGGATTGGGCAAGATGATTTGAGCATAAACCTAAATACTCAAGAGGTCTAATTTAAGCATGATAGTTGCGTGTTTATATTCCCAAAATACTAGGTTTATTGACCAATGATTTTATTGAACTTGAGTAGTTAATAGGCCGTTAATTACTTGGACAAGATAGACGTACAAATAGAAATCAAGATAACACATAGAGAATCTCTTGTGCTTGAAAAGTAATATAAGTATTGGAGAGCAGTCGATATGTTGAGCATCTCTTGGCTATTTTGGGTCTGAATGTTCCTAATGTTACTTGGGCAAGACGGTTGCTGAAGAGTCTTCGTAGTTGTTTTGATCAAGAAAGGGGTTTTGCCTAGAGTGTCTATGGAATAATCTAATTTAAAGGGACAAATAAATGATAGAGCACTCTTGACCGTGACTTCGTGACCTTAGGGTTAGAGTTAATCTATTCTGCAACCAAATAATATTTTCGTGTAATTAAAATCTTTGCACTGATGACCGAGTGAGTATTTATGTTCAATGATTGAAGCCTTGTCCAGGTCCATTTTATTATTGATCAAGTTCTTGTTTAGATTTTAGTTTTAGTTTACAGCGCTTGTTGACCAAGACAAGTACAGTCCCGACCAAAGCGACACTAATACGAAGAAGAGAGAACTGCTACCAATTTCTCTGGGTTCGACCTTTACTTGTTGCTGGCTACTCCCTGCTGTGGGTGATGGTCCCGAAACGAGTTACTGGTGTATGGGGGGGGGGGGAATACACCAGTTAGGATTTTAAAACTTAACCCTGAAAAAATACTTCAACCAAGTAAAAAGACTCAGTTGGAATCTCACAGCTGAGTAAGCAACCTCAGCTAGAAGAGTGAGGCTGTGCGGAATGTGGTGGAAATTAAACTCGTTAAAACAACTCACGCTTTTATGCTCGGTTGGTCAAATACAAAAACTGTTGAAAATGCAAATGAGGTTTGTATGTTGGTTAGTTTGGTCAGTTGGAAGTGCAATAAGTAACTGAAAAGAAATAAACACAAACACACAGAATTTAACGTGGTTCGGAGATAACCCTCCTACGTCCACGGGGAGTTGTGAATCCACACAACTCTGTCCAAGTTCTTCTGGACAAACCACTCAGCTTACGCGGGCTGAGCAACCGTTATGGATAAGTTTGCGGGTACTTATCAACCTTACAGTTTAGTTTACGGGTACTAAACGACCTAACTACTCAGTTGCAGGAAGAGTAGGATCCTAAACCTTTGCAGGTGAGAGAAAAAATATATTTCCAACTAAAAGCTCGAACGGAAGGTGAGCTATGATCTAACTTTCTATGAACTCTCACTAAGTGATGTTCTCAAGGTTCGATCTAAAGACACAAAAACTATCTAACTCTAGAACTCTCAACAAGTGATGTTCTAAGAGATTCAGTTCAGCTCGTGAAGAATATTTCTCTTTCTTTTTGCTCTCTGGTTTCTTCTCGCGTGTGTGTCTTATCTCTCGAATGAATGAAGGCCTCTTATTTATAGGCGGAGAGTATCAACTAGCCGTTGGAGGAGCTGTTGATCTCTGATCGTTGAAAGCGAAGGCTTGTCTCTCATCTCTGCAGACTTTCCCGATATGGCAGCTGAGCTCTTCTGCTTTCCATCTGAGACAGCCTTGTGTTGGGCCAAATGGGGTAGTGACTGAACGGTCAAACCCTCATGTGACTTCCTTTTGAAATTCAAATTCAAACCTTTTTGACAGTCAACCTCGGTTAGTTGGTTGAAAATCTTGATCTTTATTTGAGTGGTCTTCAGCTGATGTTCTGACTGAACCGTTGAACTCTCAGCTGTCTTTGAATTTCATGTTGAGACTTCTTTATAACTTCCCCCTTCTTGAAATATTCTCTTTATCGGATGACATTTTATAGCTGATGTTCCAACTGAACAGTTGGCTTGAACTCTCAGCTGTCAAAAAGCATTCCCCTTTTTGACATAGCTCTCTCATAAGGCGGAGTCTTGTAACTGATGTTCCTTATCTGATCTTTCATCCGGGGTTGTATCCGAGTGTTGCTATGTTGCCGTCTTCAGCTAGAGATCTATAAAGATAAAATCTTAACATTGCTCAAACAACGAGCCAACAACTAACATTAGGAACTGACAACATCTACTCAGTTGGGATCAGTTGGTTTTGGAATTCATCAAAACTCATACTAATAAATTTCTCAACAATTTCCCCCTTTTTGATGATGCCAAAACCACTTATAACTTTAAACCACTATTGATCTAAACCTCACTAACTTATCTAACATCTCAGCTGAAATTCTAGACAGTCTATAAGATAAAATATCAAAGGGTTAGCACAGTTATAACATGGTATTTAAAAGACTGCGATTCATGGCTTGGACAATGAGATATTGTGCGTCAAGTTGAATCGTATATATACTTGAAGTTTTCATTACAACTGATGATTACAGTAATAAGTACAAAATATTTAAAGATACATCAGTTGCTCCAAAAACTACATCAGCTCAAAAACTTCATCAGCTCAAAACTACATCAGCTCAAAAATATTGTTAACCGTACTTGCTGAAGATACGGTCAAAGATCTCTTTCTTCGCAGCTGACTCGATCCCAGTGTTGACACCATGTTCCTTGCAAAATTGTCTCGCCTCAGCTATGATCGCATTTCTGTTTGGAGTACTTGTGCCTTTGATCATCTGAGGGCGATATTTGAGCTTCTGCAGAACTGGAACAGTGTTGGGATCGAGCTGAGCCTTCAGCATGGCTCGCTGGAACTGCCTGAACATTCCAGGGTCTCCAGACCTGAGTTCCCACAAGGCTTCCTTGAAGGCTTGCCTTGGGTCTTCAGTTCAGTATACCTTCCTGTAGTAAAAATCATTAATAAATTCATGTTTGAACTGCTCCCAGTCATCGTTCCACTCAGCGTTCATCCACTTGTCAATATGTGGGAACCGTGACGGGAGCGGGGATTCCTCTGCAGCTGCTGCATCTTCTTCCTAGCCTCAGCCTTCATCTGATGTTTGCTTTTTCTTCGCACGCTTCGGCTGGCTTTATTTCTATCAACGTTCTTCTCAATCTTGGCCAGTTCCTTCTCGAACTTAGCCACCTTCTTAGCTTGATCAGCAGCGAACTTTTTAATCCAAGAGGGATTCAAGTACTTCTCCTTGGACTCCCTCATAGCTTTGGCAGCTTCGATGCAATCTTCGACTGAGATCCCATCAAGATCGGCATCTAGCTCAGCTGTAAGCTCGGCTACGAGGTCGTGGGAGATTTCAAGTTCCTGCTCTTCCGACTCCTTCGGCTGAGAACCTTCAGCTTCTTCCCTTTGAGGTTCAGCTGGCACTCCTTCTTCTCCCTGCTCGTGAACTCCTTTCCCCTGTCCAGCAACAGCTGCTGGCTCCTTTCCTTCCCCCTTTTTGGCATCATCCAAAAGGGTGGCAACTGAGCCATCCAGGGAGGTCAGCTTGGCCTCAGCTTGTTGAACTCGGGAGAAGAGTTCGTCCACAACATCCTTCTCTTCAATCTTCTTTGCCAGCTCCAGGTCCTAGCGTTCGTGCTCGGCTCTCTTCAAAGCTGCAAAGATCGCAGAGACATCTTTGTGAAGGGTGACGAACTCAGCTCGAAAATTTGCGAACTGAGACATCCACTCCTGGTCTTGTGTCTGCTGGGACTTTGCCAGATCGGATTCAGCAACGGACTTGAAGACGTTGAAGTCCGAGCTGAGTCCCTGAACCGCCTTCTTCAGATCCTTGACCTCCGAGCTGGTAGAAGTGGAGAGGCCTTTAAGCTTTTGCTGTAGGGTGGAGGAGAGTTGTTCCAGCTGATGCTTCAAGGATGCATTTTCCTCCATCAGCTGATGCATCTTGTCAGCTTCCTCTTCCTTGTTGTGCTCAAGTTTGGACAACAGCTTTTGCCTCAGCTGGTTGACCCTATCAGTGATCAGCTCACAGATATCATCGGTTGAGTGTGCTGGCTGATCAGAGGGTACAAGCAGTTGTTGCTGTTGTGTCTGAGCTGTTGGGTCCACAACAACCAGGGCTGTTCGGCTGGCCAAGTAATCCTTGAGCTTTGCTTCTTCTCTCTTGGCAGCCAAGTCAGCTTCATCGACATCCTCCAAATAGTCGGCATTCTTGGCTAACATGCTGTCAAGAAATTGCACGGCTCCAGGATTGTTGCACA
The DNA here is from genome assembly GCA_029490685.1 of Schizonepeta tenuifolia. Taxonomy (NCBI): domain Eukaryota; kingdom Viridiplantae; phylum Streptophyta; class Magnoliopsida; order Lamiales; family Lamiaceae; genus Schizonepeta; species Schizonepeta tenuifolia. The sequence continues at coordinate 54,771,498 of CM055955.1, read as the reverse complement.
GCTCTCTGGTGTCTGTCCCTTCTTGTTGACTCAGATCCAGGCGATGACGGAGCAAGGCCACCTTCTGGTTGTAGGCCACCTCCAGGTTCTGGTAGTCGAAGTACACCATCAGGTTGGATTCTTCAACCTTCAACCTGTCCCAACCGTGGATCCTGAGGGTTTCCTCCTTGACGTACCAGTAGCTGAATATCCCCTGAACTGATAGAGCAGTTCCGTCCCGGACATGGCAAAGATGGGCATTGAGCTTGCCTCGGGGAACATGCCTATCAGCTTGCGAAAGCAGTGATCTAACCTACCTTCATACTCAGCCAAGATCGCCTGGCGGTTGGCTTCTTCATCTATTTGGGGTGGGTCTATTTCGAAGGCAATGGGTTCGAGGGTGTCATCAACGTTGGCCAAAGGAACGGTCTCAACGTTGGCATCGAGCGAGAGGCTCGGAATTTCTAACTGAGGATCAATTGAGAGAACTGAATCCTCTTTGGGGAGAGACTGGGTTGGCTCAATTGTTTCCTCAGACGCAGGTGGGATTTCCTGGCTGGCATCAGCTCCAGTTGTTGGACTGTCGTGGGACTCCTCAGATGAAGAAGAGTCATCTGAGGAGGAGCTGGATTCCTCCACGTTGATCTCCACCCCTTCAGCCGTCTCTTCTTGTTGGCGGGGTTGAATTACGAACGCAGCTGCATCAACCGACTGGCTAGATTCAGTTGATTTCTCAGCTGGTGTCTCCACCACGGGGCCAGATGCAGCCGGTTGAGCTGCTGGTTGGATGATTTTGATTCTGGGCCTTTTCTGGAGGGGTTCCACCTCTTCTTCTTCTTCTTCTTCTTCTTCTTCTTCTTCTTCTTCTTCTTCTTCTTCTTCTTCTTCTTCTTCTTCTTCTTCTTCTTCTTCTTCTTCTTCTCTTCTTCTTCTTCTTCTTCTTCTTCCTCTTCCTCAGCCACTTCCTCCAGCTGGCGTTTGGCAGGCTTTGTCCTTGAAGGGCGGCGAGCTGCTGGGGCTGTCTCCACAGCTGGCTTCGAGGCTCCCTTGGGTGTGTAAACTGCTTCCACAACATCCCTAGCCTTTTTGGCTGTTGGGAACAGCATCAGCTTGCTGAACGGAGGGTCCTCACTCTCTTCCCACGTCAGCTTCTGACCCTTGGTAGCTTGGAGGATCAGGGCTGATATTTTGGTGCCGAAGTTGAGTGTGCCCTTAACACTCAACAGCTGCTCTCCGGACTCAGCTACCGTCTCGGATATCTTCAGTTTCTCATCCCACAGCTGGCTTTCAAGATAACCCAGCCAGTCTATCCTGTGTTGTTCTTCCAAAGCCTTCTGTTGTTTGAGCTTTGGTCTGCTAATATCACCGAAAGCTCCTCCGTACGCGAAGGCGCACTTTGATATTACGTCAAATAGAAGTCGGTGCTCCGGCTTCAGTTTTGTCCTCTGCATACTTCCCTTCAAAGGTTCGGGGACAAGGAGGATAGTTTGCAGAAATGCATCTGCATCCTTGTCTGAGAAGTTCCCCATCACGTCTATGGCCTCCCGATTTCTGGGGATGATCTTCTCCAGTTCTTTGGACACTTTGATTTCAACGGCGGTGTCTTCCATTGAACGAGAAGTGCTGTTTCGTTGCTTGCACAGGATGGTCGTGACAAGGCCGAGTTCTGCATCTCGTTGCAGATTCCGGTAAAAATGGGTGACCTGCTTTCTCAGCAGCTTGGAAGGAGAGAGGGTTGCCCAGTTGAGCAGACCGTGGTCGGAAAGAATGGTGGCGACGGGAGCGTGTTCCGGCGAGGTCAGAGCTTCTCTGGATAGAATTTGTTCGAAATGAATCTTCGACATCATCATGTCGAAGGATTCCTGAAATGTAGCTGGTTCTGCAGAGACCATCTTCTTTGAAGTTTTTGATTTAGGAGCCATCTAAGAGGAATATATATGCAAATAAGAAAGAAATTTGTTACTGAAAATGGTGAGACAATTTCCGAGGGGATGATGAACAGTTAATGATGATATGCACGAATAGAGAAGGTAAGGATCACTTCCTGATTTGCCGCCTTATATAAGTCTTTGACTCGGATGAGATCAACGGCTGGGGTTAAATGGCGCGAATCCATCAACGGTTGAGATTACGCGACTGTTGACCATCTTTGACTCGACGTTTTGATCCGAGTTCCAACCAGCGCGTGAGAAGGTGTACAGTCTCATGTCAGCCCAGTCGCACTATAAAGTGGGCTATGGTTGTTCAGCCGTACTTTACATTTAATGCGACATGATGGCTATGTTAATGTAACTGACCAGCTCAGGAATGTTTGAATTTATTTCAAACATTCTCATTTAAGAACATAACACCTTCAGTCATAAATGATACCTGCCAGCTGATGTCTGAATCAGTTGTGTTCATCAGTTACGGCTTACCATCAGCTGACTCGAGTTCGTCTGTTCAGCTGACGTCTGATCCACTGTTGCAGCATACCATCAGCTGACTCGAGTTCATCTGTTCAGCTGACGTTTGATGTCTTCAGTTGGCAATCCGCATCTGAGATTCCCCCTTCATCTGAGCTTCCCCCTCAGATGGATATCTGATTCTTCAGCTTGGTTGACTCCTCATCTGATGGATCCAACAGTCCAAGAAGATCACATAACATCTTGAACCGGGCTTCAGGTAGAGGTTTGGTGAAGATATCAGCTTTCTGAATCTCAGTTGGAATCTTCTCCATGGACACATCCTTCTTCTCAATATGATCTCGGATGAAATGATGACGGATGTCGATGTGCTTTGTCCGAGAATGGTGAACAGGATTCAGAGAGATAGCTATGGCACTCGAGCTATCACAATGAATGGGAACCTGTCCAGTTGCAACTTCATAATCTCTCAGCTGTTGCTTCAGCCACAACACTTGCATGCAACAGCTTCCGGCAGCCATATACTCTGACTCGGTTGTAGAAGTAGCAACACATGCTTGTTTCTTGGAGAACCATGAAACCAGTTTGCTTCCCATGAACTGACAATGTCTAGAGGTAGACTTCCTGTCCAACCGATCTCCGGCTAGGTCCGCATCTGAGTATCCGGTCAGCTGGATATTGTCGTCAGTTGGATACCACAACCCAACATTGACAGTACCCTTCAGATACTTGATGATGTTCTTTGCTGCCAACATGTGAGCTTCCCTTGGTTGGACTTGAAACCGAGCACACACTCCAACCACGTAGGATATGTCTGGCCGACTGGCGGTTAGATATAGCAGCGAACCGATGATCCCTCTATACTTGCTGGCATCCACTAGCTTTCCCTCAGCTTCGGGTTCAATCTTCCAGTTAGTATTCATTGGGATCCTTGTTGTTTTACTTGTCTGCAATCCGAACTTGGTGATGAGCTCCTTTGTATACTTAGACTGATTGATGAAAATCCCTTCTGGTGACTGCTTCACTTGTAACCCAAGGAAATAATTCATCTCGCCCATCATTGACATCTCGAACTTCTCCTTCATGAGATCTGAAAACTTTTTGCACAGCTCCTCCGACTTGGAACCGAAAATGATGTCATCCACGTAGATTTGCACTACAAGTATATCATCTCCAACTTTGATGGTGAACAGGGTTTTGTCAACTGATCCTCGTTTGAATCCCGAGTTCAGAAGAAAACCACAAAGAGTGTCATACCAGGCCCTTGGTGCTTGTTTCAAGCCATAGATGGCTTTCTTCAACTTGTACACTCTTCCATCTCCAGTTTCAAAACCAGGAGGCTGTTCAACATACACATCTTCCTCGATATCTCCGTTGAGAAATGCACACTTTACATCCATCTGATACACTTTGAACTTGTGATGTGCAGCATAAGCTAGAAAGATTCGGATGGCTTCCAGCCTTGCAACTGGCGCGAAAGAGTCTTCAAAGTCGATTCCTTCTTGTTGGCAGTATCCTTGAGCTACCAACCTTGCTTTATTCCTCACAATGAATCCAATGGCGTCTCTCTTGTTTTTGAAAATCCACTTCAATCCAATCACCTTGACACCATTTGGTCTTTCTACCAACTCCCATACACAGTTGCATAGAAACTTATTCAGTTCTTCCTGCATGGCTGTTGTCCAGTGGACACAGTTGAGAGCTTCCCCAACATTCTTCGATTCTGGCACATCAGCTACAAAGCAAGAAATCATGGCAACATCTCTAGCTTGCTCGAACTCCTCTAGAACTGCCAACTCCTCAGCATATTGGGCATAAGTGTTGGAATCTTCCTCGGTTGATTCTGAAATTGCAACTCGGCTCCTTGTACGCACACCCTCGGTTGAATCTCCGATGATGTTGTCAGTAGAATGAACTTCATACCATCTTCGGTTGCGTCTTCCTTCTTCTTCCAACTGTGGCTGTTCTGAAAACTGATTTGGAGTCTTCAGAGCTGGTGATTGATCAGCTGTTGAGTCTGGAACCTCAACATTGACATCAGTTTGAACTGAACTCGGTTGGGCTTCGGATGCTGATGCAGTTGGAGGAGCATCAGCTGAAGTTCCCCCTTGGGATGAGCTGGGGTCTTCGCATTCATCTTCAGAGGAGTATGGATCCTCATCCTCAGTTGCCCAAACCAGTGGTTCAGCTCGGTTCTTTTCCCTTAGAGTTTGCGATCTGGTGAGAACGGGTGGAACAGCTGGATCTGCTTGTTGCCCTTTAACCTGTTCCCTGTACTCAAAGGTAGATTCATCAAAACTAACCTGAGGTGTTATTTCCACAACACGAGAGCTGTTGTTGAAAACTCTATATGCCTTGATCCGAGCAGCATATCCAAGAAATATGTCCTTCGAAGCTTTGGCATCAAAAGTTTTCAACTGAGTCTTCCAATTGTTGTGAATATAACACTTAGAACCAAAAATGCGAAAATAAGAAATATCTGGCTTTCTGCGTCTCCATAGCTCATATGGTGTCTTTCCCAACCGCTTGGTTAGAAGAGACCGGTTCTGAGTGTAGCAGGCTGTGTTGATTGCTTCAGCCCAAAATCTCTTTGGCGGAGCTGAGCTGGCTAACATGGATGTGGCTGCATCCTTCAGCGTTATGTTCCTTCGCTCAGCTACTCCATTCTGTTGCGGAGTACGCGCGGCTGATGTCTGATGGGTAATTCCATTCTTCTGGCAATACTCGATGATGGTTTAATTTAGAAACTCAGTTCCACGATCTGATCGGATAGACATGATCTTCATCTCTTGTTGGTTCGATATCCGACCCATCAGCTTGGGCAGCTCATCTCGGGTTTCATTCTTGTGGCGCATGAAGATGGTCCACGTATATCTTGAGTAGTCATCAGTTACAACCAGGGTATACTCGTTCCCGTTCATGCTCTTTGGTATAACTGGCCCGAAGAGATCCATATGGATCAGCTGTAACACTCGGTCGGTTGAGGGAGTTGACTTCAACCGTAAGGAGGATCTAGCGAGCTTTCCCAGCTGGCATGCACTACAGATGTGTGTTGTTGAAAACACTCGGTTTGGTATGCCTCTTGCATGTTCTTCTCTAGCGAGTCGGTTCATCGTCTTGAAGTTCAGATGGTTGAGCCTTTTGTGCCACAACTAGCTCACATCAGAACTGCTCTTTGATAACAGGCAGGTGTCAGGGAGGCTGCTGTTCCAGTCAGCGTAGTAGACATTCCCTGTTGGTGATCGATTTCCCAACAATATCACCTACTTTGATCCGACATCTTTAACTCTGCAATCCTGTGCATCAAACTTGACAGAGAAACCATTATCACAGAATTGGCTGATGGAGAGCAAGTTATGCTTCAATCCATCAACATAAGAGACATTAGAAATTGAAACATGAATGGTTTCAAGGGTACCGTAACCTCTGGTGTAACCTTTTGAGTTATCACCAAAAATAACTGATGGACCTTCTTTCTCCACGAAACTTCCAAGCAAATCCTTTAGATTCGTCATGTGTTTCGAGCATCCACTGTCCATTACCCATTTTGTTGCAGACGCTTTCTTCTTCCTCAGCTGTTTCTCCTGTACCTGCAAAGAGAAACTAGCTTAGGTCCCCAATTTCAGTTGGGTCCTGGAGGGTTAGAACCAGTTCCCTCTGGAACTGTGCATCGCTTTTCCCTATATACTCGGATGGATTTATCATTCCAGATCACTTTTCCTTCATCATCAACTATAACAACACCTCAGTTATCCTTAGGCTTGTTGTTAATAGAGATGTTTTTTTTTCTTGGGAGGAGTTGGATTTCTCCCATTCTGAGCTCTCGGAGGAGAGGCTTTCCCCCTGTTTTGATGGCGATTCTTATCCTGTTGAGTTTGTCTGTGAGGTCGGACACCATGTTGGAATCTTTGTGGCTGATTCTGATTCCAACTCCCTGAGAGTTGTCTGTAGCTATTCATGCCCTGTTGATGATTCATATTATGGCATGAGTATCTCCAGTTGTTCGACCTGTTCCTTATCGGTTGACTCGGTTGGAACCTTTGGTTGAACTGGGGATGGAACTGCTGTTGATTCAGATGATTGAACCCTTGTCGGTTCTGAGGTCGGTTCCATTCTTTCTGATGTTGACTTTGAGGTTGATGCTGAGGTCGGTTCTGATTTTGAGTTCGGTTGCAGTTATGCCTTCGACGCCTCTGATTTCTCTTCTGACTTTTGGAACATTCCCCCTCGGTTGATGTCCCAACCGATGGAACATTCTGTCCTACATCTACTACTCCTTTTCCCTTCTCAGTTGTAATTCTATTGGTCGGTTGAACTTGCTGAGAGATGGAGGTTGGATTAGCTTCTGGAGACTCAGCTGTGTTCGGCTCGACAGTTATGATTTCTACAGTTTTGATGAAGGTTGCTGGTGGAATTCCAGTATCCTTGACAACATCATAACCGAGTCCTGACACGTCATCCATCTGTCTGCTGTAACTGATAAGGTTCTCTATGATCTTGGATGACTGATACAGCTTGATTAGATTGTCCTTCTCAGTTTGCAACTCCTTGAGGAGGACAGTTATCTGCTCAGTTTGTCCATCTGACTTCTTTATCAGCTGTTCGATCTGAGCCTCTTGATTTTTCAACTGATCTTGCTGTTCCTTGATCTGCTTTGTCAACTCTTTATCAGTTGGAGCCTTAGCCTCGTTCAGTTGACTCTTGAGATTCTCAATCTCCTCGGTTTGGCTCTTGATCAGATCGTCCTTTTCGGTTAAGGAATCTTCAAGTTTGGCGAACTGAGCTTGAAGACTCTTAAACTCAACCGATTGGTGATGTAGTTCCTCACTGAGTTCTTGAAAATCACTCCAGGAGGGTTCCAACTCTTCGTCCAGAGATTCCTGCATGTTAGAAGTATTGGAAGAATTTAACTGAGCAGAATTAGATTGTACCTCAATATCATCTTGGTCGGTTCCAAGTGCCATGAGGCATTGATCCTGACTGATGACGTTGTTGGTAGAAGTCAGCTCATCTTCATCTTCGGTGTCAGTGAAGATATCCATATCGTCAGCTGCTTCTTCTGCAACCATGGCCTTGTTCTTTCCAGCTTGTTTGGCCCTTAATGCATCTCTCTCTTTCTTCGATAGATCTGGGCAGTCAGCCTTGAAATGACCTTCTTTTCCGCATTCAAAGCAACCGTTGGAAATAGGCTTTGAACTGTCTCGAGTTCGGTTTGATTTGTAGAATCATTTGTATTTCCCAAACCGAGTGTCCATGTCGGCTAGTTTCTTTGACAAGGCTGCAATGTTCTGTTGCAGTTCCTCCCTGCTTGGCTCCTTTGCAGTCGTGTCAGCCGATCTGACCTGAGGATTGAGTTCTCCTTCTGTTCACCTTATACTCATTTCCTTTTAAGATTGAGAACAATCTTGCAGCTCCCATTTCACCAAGGTCAGCTCGGCCCTCGTGGATATTGGTGAAAGTATCCCACTCAGCCGGTAGAGCTTGTAACACTTTGAGATTGATTTCTCTTAGTGTGTATTTTTCTCTTCGGATGGACTGGATTCTTCTGAGGATGTCCATAAACCAAAGCTCTAGCTGATCAATTGTTTCATCTGTCTTCAGACAAAAATTGTCGAAGTCTTGGCATGCATGTGAGAACTTGTTCTCCTTCGTCTCATCGCTTCCTTCACTCAGCGATGCCAAGATATCCCACATTTCTTTGGCAGTCTCGCACTCCTCTATCCAAGGTAGATAATCTTGTCGAATTGTAGACATTATTGTGCTTTGAGCCCAGATATCCAACTGGCTCACCTTGGCTTCCTCTGGAGTGTAGTCTTCAGGCTGTTTCTCCACAAACTCCACAACTGTATCCCCATCGTTGGGATTTGTAGGAGTGCGAGTGATTCTCTCTTAGATGACGATTGGTCCGGAAGAGAGAACTTGTTGCATCCTATGATGATTTGACAGAAGGATCTTCTTCATCCGTGTTCTCCATGATGTATAATTAACTACTGAGAACATGACTACTATCTTGTCCTTGGCGTCCATCTGCACACAACAAACAGAACAAATATGCAAGCAAATATGCACTAGCGTGGAAAAGATCTGTTCAGTTGATCACTGAAGAAACTTTCTCGAATTCACATCTTGTGAAACAGAGTCAGTAGTCTTTTGAACCACTGCTCTGATACCACTTGATGGTCCCAAAACGAGTTACTGGTGTATGGGGGGGGGGGGAATACACCAGTTAGGATTTTAAAACTTAACCCTGAAAAAATACTTCAACCGAGTAAAAAGACTCAGTTGGAATCTCACAGCTGAGTAAGCAACCTCAGCTGGAAGAGTGAGGCTGTGCGGAATGTGGTGGAAATTAAACTCGTTAAAAAAACTCACGCTTTTATGCTCGGTTGGTCAAATACCAAAACTGTTGAAAATGCAAATGAGGTTTGTATGTTGGTTAGTTTGGTCAGTTGGAAGTGCAATAAGTAACTGAACAGAAATAAACACAGACACACAGAATTTAACATGGTTCGGAGATAACCCTCCTACGTCCACGGGGAGTTGTGAATCCACACAACTCTGTCCAAGTTCTTCTGGACAAACCACTCAGCTTATGCGGGTTGAGCAACCGTTATGGATAAGTTTGCGGGTACTTATCAACCTTACAGTTTAGTTTACGGGTACTAAACGACCTAACTACTCAGTTGCAGGAAGAGTAGGATCCTAAACCTTTGCAGGTGAGAGAAAAAATATATTTCCAACTAAAAGCTCGAACGGAAGGTGAGCTATGATCTAACTCTCTATGAACTCTCACTAAGTGATGTTCTCAAGGTTCGATCTAAAGACACAAAAACTATCTAACTCTTGAACTCTCAACAAGTGATGTTCTAAGAGATTCAGTTCAGCTCGTGAAGAATATTTCTCTTTCTTTTTGCTCTCTGGTTTATTCTCGCGTGTGTGTCTTATCTCTCGAATCAATGAAGGCCTCTTATTTATAGGCGGAGAGTATCAACTAGCCGTTGGAGGAGCTGTTGATCTCTGATCGTTGAAAGCGATGGCTTGTCTCTCATCTCTGCAGACTTTCCCGATATGGCATCTGAGCTCTTCTGCTTTCCATCTGAGACAGCCTTGTGTTGGGCCAAATGGGGTAATGACTGAACGGTCAAACCCTCATGTGACTTCCTTTTGAAATTCAAATTCAAACCTTTTTGACAGTCAACCTCGGTTAGTTGGTTGACAATCTTGATCTTTATCTGAGTGGTCTTCAGCTGATGTTCTGACTGAACCGTTGAACTCTCAGCTGTCTTTGAATTTCATGTTGAGACTTCTTTATAACTTCCCCCTTCTTGAAATATTCTCTTTATCTGATGACATTTTATAGCTGATGTTCCAACTGAACTGTTGGCTTGAACTCTCAGCTGTCAAAAAACATTCCCCTTTTTGACATAGCTCTCTCATCAGGCGGAGTCTTGTAACTGATGTTTCTTATCCGATCTTTCATCCGGGGTTGTATCCGAGTGTTGCTATGTTGCCGTCTTCAGCTGGAGATCTGTAAAGATAAAATCTTAACATTGCTCAAACAGCGAGCCAACAGCTAACATTAGGAACTGACAACATCTACTCAGTTGGGGTCAATTGGTTTTGGAATTCATCAAAACTCATACTAATAAATTTCCCAACAATTTCTCCCTTTTTGATGATGCCAAAACCACTTATAACTTTAAACCACTATTGATCTAAACCTCACTAACTTATCTAACATCTCAGCTGAAATTCTAGACAGTCTATAAGATAAAACATCAAAGGGTTAGCACAGTTATAACATGGTATTTAAAAGACTGCGATTCATGGCTTGGACAATGAGATATTGTGCGTCAAGTTGAATCGTATATATACTTGAAGTTTTCATTACAACTGATGATTACAGTAATAAGTACAAAATATTTAAAGATACATCAGTTGCTTCAAAAACTACATCAGCTCAAAAACTTCATCAGCTCAAAACTACATCAGCTCAAAAATACTGTTGACCGTACTTGCTGAAGATACGGTCAAAGATCTCTTTCTTCGCAGTTGACTCGATCCCAGTGTTGACACCATGTTCCTTGCAAACTTGTCTCACCTCAGCCATGATCGCATTTCTGTTTGGAGTACTTGTGCCTTTGATCATCTGAGGGCGATATTTGAGCTTCTGCGAAACTGGAACGGTGTTGGGATCGAGCTGAGCCTTCAGCATGGCTCGCTGGAACTGCCTGAACATTCCAGGGTCTCCAGACCTGAGTTCCCACAAGGCTTCCTTGAAGGCTTGCCTTGGGTCTTCAGTTCAGTATACCTTCCTGTAGTAAAAATCATTAATAAATTCATGTTTGAACTGCTCCCAGTCATCGTTCCACTCAGCGTTCATCCACTTGTCAATATGTGGGAACCGTGACGGGAGCGGGGCATTCCTCTGCAGCTGCTGCGTCTTTTTCCTAGCCTCAGCCTTCATCTGATGTTTGCTTATTCTTCGCACGCTTCGGCTGGCTTTATTTCTATCAATGTTCTTCTCAATCTTGGCCAGTTCCTTCTCGAACTTAGCCACCTTCTTAGCTTGATCAGCAGCGAACTTTTTAATCCAAGAGGGATTCAAGTACTTCTCCTTGGACTCCCCCATAGCTTTGGCAGCTTCGATGCAATCTTCGACTGAGATCCCATCAAGATCGGCATCTAGCTCAGCTGTAAGTTCGGCTACGAGGTCGTGGGAGATTTCAAGTTCCTGCTCTTCCGACTCCTTCGGCTGAGAACCTTCAGCTTCTTCCCTTTGAGGTTCAGCTGGCACTCCTTCTTCCCCCTGCTCGTGAACTCCTTTCCCCTGTCCAGCAACAGCTGCTGGCTCCTTTCCTTCCCCCTTTTTGGCATCATCCAAAAGGGTGGCAACTGAGCCATCCAGGGAGGTCAGCTTGGCCTCAGCTTGTTGAACTCGGGAGAAGAGTTCGTCCACATCATCCTTCTCTTCCATCTTTTTTGCCAGCTCCAGGTCCTGGCGTTCCTGCTCGGCTTTCTTCAAAGCTGCTAACATTAGGAACTGGCAACATCTACTCAGTTGGGGTCAGTTGGTTTTGGAATTCATCAAAACTCATACTAATAAATTTCCCAACAGTGGGCAAAGGAAAATTATAAATTTATTTGTACGAAGCTAAATGACGGCTTCGTCAAACAATGTCTTCGTTTTCGACGAAGATCTCGGAAGCAATGGTCAAAATTGAGAATTCTGAGCTACAACAACACCTAGATATAGAATCTCCATCTCAAAACCAGAGAGAAGAGGAAAAATGCTAGCTCAACCTGGGTATGAGACTGAACTTCGTTGCACCTACTTTAAAGCATGGTGTCCCTACTGCATGTTTAGATTTAAGTGATGTTGAGAATTAGGTGAGGAAGTGGAAAAATGCTTTGATTTTGTATGTGATAGGAGATTCACCTTCAATTTTTTTTATCTTAGTACGTTTTTGACGAAGCAATGTAAAATTGAGAACAAACCCTAGATATTTTACCATGTTGAGGGTTATTTCGTGGTTCGGTTTCACACCATGAAGGAGAAGGATAAGATTTTACTTTCTAGACCACACATCATTGCTTCTAAGCTAGTTATTTGTTAAGGAGTGGACTTCTGATTTTAGTTCTGGGAAAGAAATCCTTAAAGTCATACCGCTGTGGGTTCAATTTCCCAATTTACCTCTTAACTGTTGGGAAGTGAATTCTTTAAGTTGAATCAGTAGTATTTTAGGGAAGCCCTTATATGCTGATGAATGCATATCTCTACAATAGCGTGTCTCTTATGCTAGGGTGCTTATTGAAATCGATGTTACTCAGCCAATTAAGCATTCAGTCATGATTGAGGGATCTAATGATATGAAGGTAGAATATAAAGTTATCTATGACTTGTTCTCTCCATTTTATAAAGCATGTCAATTAGCAGGCCATATTGCAATGGGAAAGAGAAACCACAAAGTTATCAACAGACTTTGCAGCAACAAAAGTGACAACCAAAGAAGATTATTACTAAAGATAGTGTGGTAACACAGGAACTGAGTCCAACGAAGCAAAGCACATATAAGACTCAAGGAGTTAAATGAGAACAACCTATGAAGACTACATCTAAGGGGGAAGGTATAGATATCTCACCTGTTGTTGTGACTGGCAATTCTTATCAGACCAAGATATATATTAGGCCAAGTGGTGAATATTGTCCAAGTTGATGGGCCAAATAAAGAGCGATTTGGTTCTATTGTAAATTGAAGGTGAAACCGCAAGCGGTTTGGAGCATAAAGTATTCCAACGAGAATTTGAAGTCGAATATGTTTCAATCTGAAGGTGCAACCGCAAGCGGTTCGGAGCAGAGATAATTCCAGCGGGAATTTGAAGTTCAAGAGTCATATTTTTTATTCAGAGTTTATTTATGAGTCTTAAATAGTTTTATTAATGTTAGTCATTCAAGAGTCTATTCTAAAGCCTATAAATAGTCTCGTAAGTTCATTTGTAAAATGATCCTGGAAGTATAATCTAAATTAACTTTTTTTTTTTTGGACAGAAAATATAATGATAGAGGTTCAGATCATACCAGATTGTTCTGATAGCAAATGATACGGACGAAAGATCCGTTGGATAAAAGATCTTAGAACCCAACGTAAAGTGGTAGGCAACAATCTCGCTAGATCAAGAATCTTGTTTGATCACCTCCTGATGAACATAGCTTTTCTCATCTTTATAAGCTTAATTGATGTCGATTTGTATTGGGAAATCATGTTTGGAATAAGTTTTGCGATTAAGTATTGTTATTTTGTGAAATATAATATTTGTTCGTACTTTGTTTGATTTTGCAGAAAATTGGAGTTAATCTTATGCAAATTGAGCATGATAGAATGAAATTACAGTTCGATAGGAGTTCGTAGGCGAAAACGGATTAAAAATCAGAGTTATAACGAATGAGAAAGGACTAAAATAAAAACGTTGCGTGCTGGCCCAGAATGAACGCGGACAGTGCGAGAATTTTTGGGAATTTTCTATTTTTGATTTTGGTTATTTCCTACTCCTACTAGGATACAACCTTGTACTCCCCCCCCCTCCACACACACACACACACACACACATATATATATACATATATATATATATATATATGTCCTCCAAAACACACTTGATTAAAATAAAAAAAAACCGTCGTCGAAACAATAATCTTGAATTCTCAAACAAGTCTTCAAAATCTCCAAGACAAAGCTAAACTAAACAAAATCTATGAAAAATAATAAGAGGTAGGTGTGTTTTAGAGGACACACACACACACACACACACACACACATATATATATATATATATATATATATATATAGGTGTGGGGAGTACAAGGTTGTATCCTCATAGGAGTAAGAAATAACCAAAAATAGGAAAATTCCCGAAAATTCTCACAATGTCTGTCATTCCGGACCAGCGCGCAACGTTTATATTTTGGCCCGTTCTCTTTTGTTATAACTCCGATTTTGGATCCGTTTTTGCCTACTTAACTCCTATCGAACTGTACTTTCATCCTATCTTACTCAATTTGCATAATATTAAGTCCAATTTTCTGCAAAATCAAACAAAGTACGAACGAGCATCATATTTCACAAATTAACAATAGTTAAGCACAAAACTCATTACAAACATGATTTCTCAATACAAATTGTCATCAAATAAACTTATAAAGATGAGAAAATCCATGTTTATCAATCCCCCAAACTTAAAGGGTTGTTTGTCCTCAAACAACATCAAAAGAAAAAAAAACGAAGTAAACATGGATTTTGAGCGAAATAGTGACTTCATAATTTTATAAAAACAAGATTCATGCAAAAATACAATCAATATCAAACACGAATTAATAAACCAATCATCCTAGCCTCATTTAAACTCCTCACGGCATAGGAAATATTTAAGTGAACTCTCAACTCTCAAGTGAATAAGGTAGGAAGTATACGCTCAAATCAAAATATAACATGCAACCTATCATAAGCTTGCCACTTATCTTACCTCGGCATCGTTCAAGTGTGTGCTTCAAAATAAGATAAAAAAGGACTTTATTTTGGTTGTAATGTTGGCTCCTTGGTAAAGTAGGGAAATTTAGGCTTAGTGACTCAAATTAATCAAAACCTCAACTTTCAATCATCACACTAACCTTTCTAAAGTTTGGTTTCAAACCCCGGTTCGAACAGGAGCAGTACGCCGTGCTAATGTGCCTTGGATGATCCACATCTCAGGTCAGGCGCCGATGAGCATATTGAACTATCCATGTGGCTGAGAGCCCTTATAGCCCAGGCACCACGACACAATTATCAGGGGCGTGCTCTACCACTGAGCTAATAGCTCGTCGTGCGAGCCTCTCGCTGGGGGCCCGCTATGTCAAAAGCGAGAGAAACCCCACCCCTCTCTTTCCTTTTTCGCCTCCATGTCCCCACATGGGAGACATGGGGACGTAACAAAGGGGATCCTATCGACTTGTTCCGACCTAGGATAATAAGCTCATGGGCTTGGTCTTACTTCACCGTCGAGAAACGAAAGAAGACTTCCATCTCCAAGTTTAACTCAGACGTAGCTCCCTTCTTTTTATTTTGGGTGTGAAGAAGTGGCAAACCAAAATACCCAACAAGCATTAGCTCTCTCTGAAAAGGAGGTGATCCAGCCGCACCTTCCAGTACGGCTACCTTGTTACGACTTCACTCCAGTCATTAGCCCTGCCTTCACATCCTCAACACAACATTCTAGCACCACTCTATCAATCTCTTGCCCTTTTATGCTCTTATTAATTTTTCAATTTTTTATTTTATTTTCTTTTTCTTTTCTTTTTTCTTTTTTTTTCTTTTCTTTTTCCCTATAACTTTTCTATTTTCATGAGCTTATAAGGACTAATTTCAACTTTTTAACTCAAACTTTCAAATAAAGGTGATTTTTCAATCCTTCATTGCATTTATTCTTTTAAACACAACCAACTTCCTATAAAGATCTACCCCAATTCACCAATAGTTTATCAAAGAAAAGGCTCAAAAGCTCAAAGTAGCAAATTAGGATCAAATTTAACAATTTGGACAATAAAGAGGTAAAAATTGGCTAACAAGGATGACCTTAAATCATCTCCTAATTCTAGGCACACTAACACAACCTTGAGGAAGATTCATGACAAGTTCTAGACATTAACATGCATGCTTGACAAATCACACAAGAATGAAATAGACTATGAAAATGTACTAGTCATGACTCAAATCTCACATAGGCTATTTTTTCGAGTCAAAAAGGCTAAAACAATCAATCAATTCATGCTCAATTCATCATGAAATTCTCACAATCATCAATTTTCAACCCAAACCAAAAATTTCATCATTAGCCAAGTCACACATTCACCAAAATCATGCTTTTTTTTTTGAATAAAAACTTAAAACCAATAAACTAAACTAAAACACATAACTAGCAACAAAATTAACTAACTAAGAAAGAAAATAAAAATACAAAGCAATCAACCCCCTTCTCCATTCCCCAAACTTATTCAACAAGGAATAATAAATTTGTAAGTAGAAGCGGAGGTTGATTGGAACAAACTCACCAATTCAATATGAATAAAAGCAACACAAAGAGCTATCTCTTCCCCGCTCTTTCGCCCTTTTTTTACCTCCAAAACAAAAATAAACACTCAAAAGGAAAAGAAAATAAAACAAAAAAAATTATAAAAACTAACCTCGTTGGGTTGCCTCCCAACTAGTGCTTAGTTTAACGTCGTTAGCTTGACAACTGGATAAGGTTGACTCAAATTTCCTCAAGACGGAGGCTCAACACCTCCTTAAGTTGGTCGAGGCTATAGTAAGCTTTGATCCTTTAGCCATTCACAACAAAAGGTGAACCTTGAGGATTAAACAACTCGACGGCTCCACTTGTAAGCACTTTGTGAATTTGGAATGGACCCGGCCACCTAGACTTTAATTTTTCGGGAAAGAGCCGAAGATGAGAGTTGAACAACAAAAACAAATCCCCCACTTTAAACTCTCTCTTTTGATTCATCTTGTAATGAAATCTCTTAGTTCTCTCCTTGTACAAATTTGAGTTCTCATAAGCCTCCTCTCGAAATTCATCCAACTCATTAAGTTGCAATATCCTTGCCTTCCCCGCCGATTGAAAATTGAAATTCAACTTCTTTACAGCCCAAAATGCCTTGTGTGCAAACTCAATTGGCAAGGTGACAAGATTTTCCAAAAATAAATTGATAAGGAGACATTCCTATAGGAGTCTTGTACGCCATTCTTTACGCCCAAAGTGCATCATCGAGCAAGATAGCCCAATCTTTGTGACTTCCATTGACGGTCTTCTCCAAAATTTGCTTGATGTCCCTATTCGCAAGCTTGGTTTGGCCATTGGGTTGAGGATGGTATGGTGTAGTAACTCGATGCTTAACTCCATATCTCTTGAGAAGTCCTTCCAACCACTTGTTACAAAAGTGAGAACCACCATCACTAATTAAAGCACGAGGAGCTCCATACCTTGTAAGAATGTATTTTTGGATGAATTTTAGCACCACTTTGGAAACGTTGGTTTGGGTTGGAACGGCTTCCACCCATCTTGACACGTACTCCACTGCCAAAAAGATGTATTGATTCCCATAAGAACTCGGAAACGGACCCATAAAGTCAATTCTTTGACAACGATCGCAGTAGCTTGTAAACTCATGGCAATCCTTGTAAATGGTTGGCCAATAAAATCCACTTTGAAGCACCTTCATAGTCGTTCGATTTGCCCCAATGTGACCTCCACTAAGCGATGAATGGCAATGAGAGATTATCGACTCCCACTTCTCAGCGGGCACACACCTTCTAATCACCTTATCGGCACACCGTCTATACAAAAACGGCTCATCCCTAGATATTCACATCATGGTAAAACTTATTCCTTTGATACCTATTCAAGTCCGAAGGAGGATGCACATTAGAAGCAAGATAATTAACAAAATCGGCATACCATGGAACTTTGGAGGCAACTTGCAACACTTGCTCATCGGAAAAGATCTTTTTATTTGGAACTCCAAGCTCATCTCCTTCAACAAGGTTCCTCAATCGAGAAAGGTGGTCAGCCACCACATTCTCACAACCCTTGCGATCACGAATTTCCACATCAAACTGTTGGAGTAAGAGAATCCACTGAATCAACCTCGGCTTGGCATCCTTTTTCTCAAACAAATAATGAATAGCCGCATGGTCGGTGTACACATTTGATTTTGTTCCAATCAAATACGATCAAAACTTATCAAAGGCGTAAACCAAAGCCAATAGCTCTTTCTCCGTCGTGGTGTAGTTGGATTGAGCATTCTCAAGAGTCCTACTAGCATAGTAGATCACTCGAAAGATTTTTTCACTCTTTTGACCCAAAGCGGCTCCAACAGCTATGTCACTAGCATCACACATCAACTCAAATGGCTGCGACCAATCCGGCACCACCAAAATAGGAGCACTAACCAAAGCCTTCTTGAGAGTCTCGAACGCCTCCAAACAAGCTTCATCAAAATCAAACTTGTTTTCCTTCTCTAGCAGCTTACACAAAAGCTTGGCTATCTTGGAAAAATCTTTGATGAACCTCCTATAAAATCCAGCATGACCCATGAAACTCCTCACCGACTTCTCACTAGTCGGCGGCGGCAACTTCTCTATAGTAACGATCTTGGCTCGATCAACTTCCAAACCTGCACTAGAAACTTTGTGCCCAAGAACTATACCTTCACGAACCATAAAATGACACTTCTCCCAATTGAGAACAAGCTTAGTTTCTTCACATCTTTGCAAAACCATAGAGAGATGATCAAGACAATTATAAGAAGTGCCAAATATAGAAAAATCATCCATGAAAACCTCCATCACATTTTCAATCAAACCATGAAAAATTGCCATCATGCATCTTTGAAAAGTAGCAAGAGCATTACACAAACCAAAAGACATGAATCAAAAGGCAAAAATTCCATACGGACAAGTAAAAGTTGTTTTCTCTTGATCCTCGGGGGGTATGGAAATTTGATTGTAACCAGAATATCCATCAAGAAAACAATAATACTCAAACCCGGTGTAATACCCCGATCTCTTATAAGTCTTTAAGTTCGTCTTAGCTGAGCTTATGTGCCTTTGTGTGATAAAAATTTTCGAGAAAAGAAATTTTCTCTTAAATTACTAAAATGCCCTTGAATGCCTTTACGTGATTTTTATCATTTCGGTTATCCTAATTGATTGTGTGATGAATTGATTGAGCATGATTATATGAGTTTGAGTTTGAGTTTGAATTTCAGAAAATTTTGAGAAGTTTTATTTTTGGATGAATAGTAACTTTTCCCGAGTTTTCGCTATATTATCAAACTTTTCCGAATTTCATCTAATTAGTGTCTTTTGAGTCTAAAAATGATTATAGAAGCTTTTGGATAGGTTTGAAAGTCGTCAGAAATCGTCTGAGAAATTCAGTTGAAGGTCCAGAAAACCCTAATATGAATAGTGAATTTCAACTTTTTCTTCGTTTAATGAGAAATTAGGGTTAAATTGCACCCGATAACTTTTTCGTCCGACGACTTTTATATCGTGTTTTTGAGTACCGGGTGCAACTACAACTTAATTAAATTCTAACCCACTCTCATTTCTCTCCACTGTCCCTTACGCACTCTCTCTTTCGATCATTTCTCTTTCTAATTCTCTCTCATCTCTCTCTCTCTCCCACCGACCTCCCTTCCCTCTCTCATCTCTCTCTCTCTCGGTTGTACACACACACACTAATCACCATTGATGAACAAGTTCAAGCTCCAAAAATAGCAATAACTTAGCCTTCGATCATCCAACGACTAAACTAATAAGGTATTTGTAATCCTCTCGTCATGGTGATCGATTTGAGACTAGGATTCATCCTCTTCTTTTCTCTTTGAAATTTGGCAGCCTTGTGTCCAAAGATAGAGCTCGATTTTAGCTTGTTTGGAGCTAAGAGTTGCATGGATTGAAGCCCTTTGATCGATCAAGCCTTCGAGTCTACGTAAGCCTCTTGATTCTTGCTCGATTCTATTGGCTAGAACTCAAGAAATTCCCTCTTTTCTTTCCTCTCTTATTCGATCAAAATGGTCTCATAAGCAAGGAAATCGAGGTCTCTCATTTTAGCTTTGATCATTGATCTTTTGAGTGATTTTTATGCAAGGAAATAGAAGTTAGAAATTGATTCCTCCCTCCCCTAAAAACTGCCGAAAATGATGTTAGAAGAAGGAGTTTTGATTCTTGATTATGAGTATGATATTCTATGATATTCATGATCCTTGTGTGTTTATGTGTATGCAAATTGAAGGAGAAAATTTATATATATATATATATATATATATATATATATATACACCATCCTCGATTTTCCTATATTAACATTATTGTATTTAATTTTTGATATTGTATTTTATTTTAATACCTTAAAAAAAGTTATTAAAATGAATAAATAAACAAATTGAGCATTGATTTTATGTAATTTTTTGATTTAATGATTTTACTAACATATTTTAAGGTATTAAATTAAAATGCAATATAAAAAATTAAATAAAACAATGTTAATGTATGCAAATCAAGGATGGTGCCCACGAATGGTGCTCATGAGAGGTGAGTAGCATATCGACTCTCTCTCAATATATATATACTGAAAAGTTGAGCATGATTAGGTATTTTTAGGTTGATGATTCAAGTATGATTTTTATGATGGATTTGTGTTCTAGAATCTAATCTAAGAGCTTGTGTATGATTGATTGAATGAGAGGAATTTTTCTTCCTTTTTCTCTCCTAAAAATCGATGGTTATGAGTATAGATTTAGGAAGTTTTGTTATGTGATTCTTGATATAAGAGTTGATAATGATGATGTCTAATGATATAAAAGCATGAGAAATTAATTAAATTGAAGAATATGAATTTTTCCTAATTCTATGAGAGTACCGATTTATATATATATAGTTGATGGTTTTGTGCTAATTTTGATGATATCTGTTAAGATTAAGTGTTAATTGTTGATTTGAGGATGATTAAGTGAAGACATAAGAAGTATAAATTTTTATACAATTTTTTTTTTAAAAATTCGAACAATATGAGGTATAGAGTTGATGATTTTCGATGTTGCATTTTAGTATTGCATAATTTGATGATTAGATGATGAAGATGAAGTTAAAATAAGTAAGTTAGCTTTTTGAAGTTTTTGAATCCGAGTTAATATGTGAAAGTTATCGAGTAATGAAATTAATTAATGAGAAATCGAGTAGAAAATGAGAAACGAGCAATTTCGTAAAGTTAAAGTCAAAGATAAGAAAATTTAATCGAGTTATTAAATAATTAGAAAGTATTTAAGTCATTTTGCTAAGTTTAGAAATTTTTTTGAGTAGTGACACGTTTTACGAGAAAAATGACGTAGACTTTATTCTGTTAAATTTTTATTAAGAGTTTTAGATTTTAAATCCGATGTCAAATTTGAAGTCTTGTATTTATATTAAGAAAAATGAAACTAATTTTATTTAAATCTAATAACTTTTTTATAAACCGAGCAGAGTCGAGTCAGCATGAATTATAATCGAGTATTGAATGAGTTTCCGAGTGAACGTTTTTGATTAAGTGAATTAATATGCTTTTCTAAAATTTTTCTGGAATATTTTACTAGATTTGGAAAATTTTTCTTTTTCCATCTATTTATCGAAGTCGATCGTTTACCTGGTTGTGAATGTTTGATTCTTGATTTGAAAGTTTGTTTGTGAATGATTTGTGATAATAGAACCCGAGAATTAATCTCGTAATTTTCTGAGTTCGTTTAACTCGAGAAATCGAGAAAAACGAGACGTGTGATGTGAATATTGTTTTTTTGATATTTATGGATTATTTAATTATTAAAATGTTTGGATATTAGAAAGTCAAGTTTCCGAATCTAAAAGTCTGTTGGTTTAGTAATTGGATAGAACCGACAAACCGAGAAAGATCGAGTTAGATAAGTCGAGATAAGTTAAGAAACCCGAGTCAAGTTGAAGTCCTTCAGCCGAGCATTAAATTCGTTACGTTATTCTTGTAAGCAGTCTCACCCTTATAAGATGTTATTCTTGAAGGAACGAGTGAGATCGAGAAGTGAAAGCGAAAGAAGAAAGCAGCTAACCTGATGTCACAACCTGAAATCCGGTGTGTAGGAATGACCAGACTCCATTGGAGTGTGAAGATGAAACCATCAAATAAACCTACCACTTAAGTTACAACTCAACTTGAGATGTAACCAAACACTAAATCTATTGATTTAAGAACGTGAAACCAATAAATAATACTTAACTTGACAAGATTCAAGCTAGGGATTAAGGGTTTAGGATTTGGAAACGATAATCAATATAAATAAGTTTCCAGGACAATGCTCATCAAATATTGAGTATATATATATATATATATATATATATATATATATATATATATATATATATATATTTTACAACGGTTTCACAAAAATAATTATAAGTATCTTGTCACCAAATCAAGATAATACGAATGACAAACAAGGATTTGAAAAGTTATTTCGAGCACATGGCTCATTGTATCTTCACCATATCTGAGTTATCAAAATAAAAGTCAAAAGATTATCATGAAGATTATCATGAAGATTATCATCAGATTACTATGCAGCGGAGACATCATATGCTCTTGACAACTACATGTATGAAGACATGTAATTGCCGACTCAATTCACAATAGACAACACACCATCACGAATCACCCTCGCCATCCTCATCCATAGCTAACCTCCACGTTTAGAAATACATGCAGGGCTGAGTACTTTGTACTCAGTGAACATAATACAAAAAACAACTTTAAAAGCTTGCTCTTAGAGCTATATAATTGAAACTTGCCTCTTTTGCTGCATCACAAGGGTTAGATATATATCATTGTTTTAAAGGAATTTTCCACTTGTGACAGCCATAAAAACATTTTTGTTTTGTAAATCGCCTGCGCAGGCTAAGCTTATATCTTAGATATGAATCAATCTACAGCTTATCTTTCTGTGGTGTCGAGAAGTAGACCTCTTTCTCGAACACCGTGACCGGTCCAAGCAAAGCAAGGCTCACAGTCACCTTAACTAATGCATGCATTGTCCCGTATCTTACAGGACTTTTATCCCGTGCGTCCACAGGACTTGTAATAACATCAACACGTAGATGATTGCATACCGAAACATTTAAACATTTAGGCAAGTCAATTAATTGGAAAAGCGCAGGTAATACATAAATAATAAGCGCATTCATCATTCAGTTTTAGTTTAGAAAGCCCACCTCACTTCTAATATGTTAGTCGAGGTAGCTTACTTTACGCTTTCCGATTACTTCTTAGTCCCGCTTGGCTCTTCAATAACAACATCGATTAAAATCGAGCTTATCGACTTGAAAAACGTATAATAGACTTAGGGCTCGGCTGAAGGAATTCTACTTGACTCGGGTTTTTCTTAACTTATCTAAACTTCTCTACATCGATATTTTCTCGGTTTCTCGTACTCGAATCATCGTCATTACTCGGTTTCTAATTACTTCTCAAACTCAAATTCTCGATTCTAGAAAATAATATTTTAATATTCACGCAAATCAAGAAGTTACTAATCAACTCGTCTCAAACTTCTCATATACTTAAGTTATATGATCTCGGCAAATCATAACGTTAATTCTCAACTATTATCATCACACATCATTCATACACAGTTGAGCACTTATTTCAATAATCAAACATTCACATCGGAAATCAAACGTTCACTTCAATGTTCACTTCAACGTTCACATTATAAACATGTATTCACATCAATATTCAAATACTTATAAGTGATTAACTAAGTGATTAACTTTCTAGAAAGGTTAATCATACTCAATCACATAATCACAACTTAATATCGAAGTTTCATAAATAACTTATATTTCAAACACAGTCACTTATTAATTCATGTCTCGGACACATTTGCACAATAACTCGTTATTACTCGACTTTATCTTTTATAAAAATTTATAACTTCAAACTCTAACGAAAATCATTTCATTAAACTCATATAATAATTATTTTAAATTTAATATTCAAACTTCTACTTCGTATTTCTTGACTCTAAAATACGTCATTATTTTCATCAAAAAATACGTATTCATACTCGTATACAATCTCGTCTTAATACACATCATTAAATAATTATTATTTAATCTTTTTCTTTATTTTAAAAACTCAATTTTCGTCTTATTTAATCAAAAACTCGGCTTTTCATTTAAAAACTTCGCTGCTCGATAACTTCTAAGTCTTCATTCCTTTTTAATTAATTCAAAAAGCAAACTTCCTTATTTCTACTCAAATAACATCATCAAATCACTTAACACACCATATATCATCAATAACTCATCATCAAAACATTTTTAAAACTTAATAATATTATTTTTCTCACATAATATATTTATTTGTCCGTTTCTCAAATTTCTATCATTTTTCTTTACTCGTTCAACAACTCATCACATCAACTAAACATTCAAAGCACACTTAAGAGTATAAACATTACTTAGAATTCACATCACTCAATATTTTCATTTTTAATGGAGATATTGTATTAAATTAAATATTCTATTATTTTTATTATTATTTCAATAATAATATTTCTTTTAACTTCTCATTTGAAACAAACGAACTCAAATACGAACATCTTAACTCTTAACTCATGTATATTACTTCTAACATATTATCTTTTAGAAAATTTCATCTTTCTTTTATTTTATTCCTCTTTTATCCTCAAATAAATTTTAATATTATTATTAATATTCTATTTCTCTTTTTAACACTAACATCAAACTCATATATATATCTTCACTTATCATCATTCTAACATCAACATCTACAAAGAAAGGTTTTTCTTTACTTAATAAAACTCATATTTTCTTTTACTTCTTTTTCTCATTATTTCTTTTTATATATATATATATATATATATATCTCGATTTTTATTCAAGAAAATTCATAAAGTTTCATTTCCTACTGAAATCGCTCAAAATATACTCGATATCTCATCTACTTCTCAATTTCGTTTTTATCTAATGAAATTCCTCATTTTATTATATATTTATACTTTTTTGAAATAAAAAGGGGTTTTGGCGAATTAAACCACGAACTTTTAATATTTTTGCAATTTAATCCCGAACTTTTAATTTTGGCGAATTAAATCACAAACTTTTCAATTTTTGCAATTTAAGCTTCCTCAACATTTCCGGCGCCAGAATTCTGATATGGATTCCACCGGACACCTCCGACGCTGACTGGGCTGCCACGTGGCAGATAATAGGATGAGAAAAATATATTTGCATCTTAAAGAGAGGTCGAACACGTGACCTCTTTGTTAGAAACGAGAGAATAAACCATCTCGATCAACTATTTACATTTTTTCTACTTCACCGTTAATATATTTATACCGGAAATTATGTACTTGTTAAACATTTTTATCTTCCCACCTACAACCCTTAATTTCTAACTCTCCCGATACAACCTCACATTCACTCTCACTCTCTGATGCTCACGCGTGAGGAGAAGAACGACGACGAAGACAAATTAGAAGCAGTGGTCCCCTTTTGGTCTTGGAAGTGTCCCGCACATGGCGAGCAAGTAGGCCCAAATTTTTTCTTTCTTTATATTGTGATTTTGTCTTGTAGATTCTATGATTCAAGATATTATCAGTGAATTAGATTACAAAAGTAATTAATTGAAGTAATCTACAAAAGTAATTAATTGAAGTAATCAATCTATTTTTTTATGCGAAAATTCCATTGCCGCAATTTATTTTAGTTGTGGTGCAATTCCTAAATAAAAGTAGGGTTTAACTGAAATGGAGAACTAGGCTTTTCTTAAATTAGGAAATTTTTATATTGAATACAGTGATGATATTTTAATTGAATTTCTACATGTGCAACTTTCTCGTAGTGATATGTTCGCCATTTATTTTCACCATGGTGGGAGTTTTTCTTTGGTTGAAGGTTATGATGAATATATCGGTGGTCGAATAACTAGTAAGAATGATTTAGATGTTGATAGGTTTGGGCACATAGATTTAATTGATGTGGTGCAGAATCTGGGCTATATTACTTGGGATTCTTTGCGGTTCATGGATAACAGTACAGGGTCTTACAAGGTTATTAGAGATGATAAGGAAGTTCTTGAACTGCTTTCCATTCTCACCCTGGAGAATAATCATGTAAGTGTTTATGTGGATAATGGGAAGCACAAAAATTATTATGATGAAGGTTATGCGGCTGACGATGGTGACAATATTGATTTTGATTGGGATGCGATGATTGTGGGTATAAATGAGGAGGGCGTTGATGTTGGTAAGGATAAAGGATTGGGGATTGCTTTTAATGAGGGCGAAACAAATGATGATTCAAGGGATCTCTTAATGAAAGAGATAGATGTTTATTATGCTAGTGAGATTGAATACAAGGATTATCATGCAAATGGTGATGAAGTTGAAGATGGACCGAGTGATACTCCTCTGGCATCAGAAGATAAGAGGATTGAAGTACGTTCAATGAGAAATGAAATGGAAGATATGAGTGATATGGAAGTTCTTTCAGAATACAAAGCTAGTGATGAAGATTTAAACTCTATCTCAAGTGGTAGTGAACTAAGTTGTAATACCCCGAAAAATTTCTTCTGCGTTAAAAATTTAAAGTTAATATTAATCATGGCTTTGCACGCCTAAGCTCCTGATTTTCAATTCTAAGACTAACAGTGAAATCCGTTATTAAAAATAAATTCCGGAAGTCAGTGCAACGAATACTGTATTAGGGTTTTCGCGGACGAAAACTTTTAAATTCTAGAACTCAGATTGGGAAACCGTCTGATTTTTACATTCACGGAATTTTTCTAAAAATATAATGGAAATCGTAAGAGACAAATGAATGAACGAAATTGTTGATAGAAATGTCGAATAAGGAAAATAATTGGAGATTAATGAATGTTATCGATAAGTGATCAAGTTCGTAGTTGACGACGTGTTAATCCGAGTTATGAAATGATAGGTATTAATTGAAATCGAGATGTTAAGTTGTGAAACGAGAACTTGCTTTGGTATAGTAATTGACTAGTTTTGAATGACGAGGTTTTAATCATCATATTAGTAATCAAGAAATGAAATGGAGTTCATCGCGTATGAGGTTAAGTGTTGATTGCCTTGAGGTATAAATTTCGTGTGAAAAACAGAGGATTAACATAAATCGAACCTAGGAAGTCGTGCGCCGAGTTATCGAGCCTAGGGTCTCGGACTGTTTTGCGACGTTCCACGGAAACTGCTATATCTCCTAGCTCGTTTAACAAAATCGAGATCCGCGAATTGGAGAGTAAACTAGACATCCGTGGATTTCTTTTGGTATAGGGCACGTCCTTTGTTTCGAAATCCCCTGTTCTGCGTGATGGTTACTGACCTGTACAGTGAATTTCCAAAACTCATTTTCACAAGTTGAATTCTTTTCAACTTAACTCCTTAAGACCTTTTAAGTCGTTATGAGTTATCAACTACCAATATTAACCGACCTCAGTGTCTAGTAGGAACCCGAGCGAGTTTTAAACGAGAAGTGTTTCGAGTCTCGTTCTAGATTAACTAAAAGAATCTAGTTAAGCCTGCAAATGCCTAAAGCTTAAGAACTTAAAAGATTAATTCGATTTCAGTTTCGAATTCCATTTTCTTCTATCGACTCGACAACTTATCGTTGTTTTATTACTTGCGTTCAAAGGAGAAGATCGAGAATAGAAGACAGGACGGAAGATCAGAGACAGAAGCACGAGTAATAGTTCTGTAAACGAACGAGGTGGGCTTTTCGAAAGTGTATCAATTACTGCCTTATTTATATGCGAGCGTTGCTCGAAGGTGTTTACGTTTTGCTTTAATAAATGAGTATTAAATCGATGGATAGGTTGATGTTCTTAAGCTTGTTCCAAGCTTGAAAATGAATGAAAAAGGTGAAGACTTACTTCCTTAGATGATCTTGAAGATAGAGGAGATGTTCTACATCAAAAGATCCTCAAGATATTTGCATGATTTCATCAAGAACTTAGGTATATGCATGTAGGGTTTGACGAAGAAGATGATGGAAAATTGCTGCTGCTGTTCGGTGAAGGATGAAGGCTGTAGCTGCTGCTCTTCTTCACGGCAGAGGTGTAGATGATGGAGAGGATGAAGGAGAGTTTCTCCTCACGTTGGAGATGAAGTTGAAGAAGAGAAAGGGTTGTTTTGCTGCTACAAAACTGCTCTCGGCAGTGAAGGTCGTCGAGAGAGAGAGATGGTTGCTGCTGTGGTTCTTCCTTCGGTATAGAGAGAGAGATGGAGAGAATAGATGATAAGGATGAGTATAAGATTATGGAGTAGGGGAATGTACCAACATACTAGATATGGAAAGATTTAGAGTGAGAGAGAGGGGAGAGAGAGAGGATCCGAGAGAGATTGAAGAGAGAGGGAGAGGCACACTTGGATGCATTAGAGGGAGAGTGGTGTGCACTTGCTAGGTTGAGAGTGATATAGCAATTAGTGGTTACTATTTAGGATAAGTATGCAGTTTTTTAACAGCTAATTATACCTGGCAAATAAATTTTCCGATAGAAAATATCCTCGTTATTTTATTTTATTTCCTCAAACTTTTTATAACCCTTCTTGTCTCTTTCTCGACATCCAAATTTTCTCTAATTCGTCTTATATCTCCCAAAATAAATTAAGGAATCCAATCATCTAATTTTTATCTCGAGATTCCTTCTAACGATTAAGTTCATAAAAATTGCTCGACTAAATGAGTCGTTAAGCAATTTATTTTTAGAACATCTTCAAATGATCTTGAAAAATTCTCCGACTTATCTCAAAAGTCTTAAAATAAATTCTAGATTCCAATGAAACTAAGTAGACTAAATTCGGAGTCGGTCGATGAATAGTGATTTCTCAGTTTATGTTACTATTCATCTAAAAATCAAAGTTCTCAGAAAATTCCGAAATTCATACTCAAGCTTATACTCATATAAATAAACTCATACAATTCATCACATACTCGATTCGAATAATCGAAACAAGAAAAATCACATTAGAGCACATAAGGGCATTTTCGTCATTTCACAGAGAAATTTATTTTTGCGAAAAATTTTAGGACTCAAAACTCATCATTAAGGCATATTAATTAAGTTGATACGCACTTAATAACTTAGAAAAGTTTAGGGTATTACATCCTCACCCCCTTAAAAAAATTTCGTCCCGAAATTTGCAAATCTTGAGGAAATAGCTCGGGATACTTCACTCTCGTCTTTTCTTCAAGTTCCCACATAGCTTCTTCAAGATCATAGTGTTGCCACTTGATCTTAACGAGGGGAATCAATTTCGTTCTAAGCTACTGAATCTTACAATTCAGATTTCACTCGGGTTTCTCCTCGTATCTTAAATCTAGCTTTAAAGCTACGTCCTCTCGTCTAATCACGTGCTTTGGATCAAAAACATATTTACGCAATTACGATAGATGAAACACGTTATGCGAATTCCCAAGACTGGGATGCAAAGCTAATCTATACGAGACGGCTCCATTCCTCTCTAGGATTTCGAGCGATCATATAAATCGCGGCTCTAGCTTTCCTCGAACATCAAAACGATGCACTCTTCACGTAGGGGACTCTTTTAGAAAGACTTTATTCTCTACCTCATACTCTAACTCGGATCTTTGATTATCGGCATATGACTTTTGCCGACTCTGAGCTTCTTTAATCTTTTCGCGAATCTGACAGACAGTATGATCATCTCTTCGATTGCTTCTGGCCCTATAACTTTTCTCTCGCCTACTTCGTCCTAGAAGAGCAGAGACCTACACTTTTTTCCATAAGGAGATTCGTATGGGCCATTCCTATCGTATTCTGATAACTGTTGTTGTAAGCAAATTCGACAAGAGGTAAAATTTTCTCCCAATTGTCTCCTTTGTCTAGCAGCGCGGCTCTCAACATATTCTCAAGAATTTAAATCATTCTTTTCGATTTATCATTGGTTTGAGGAGGATAGGCGGTACTAAACTGTATCCATGTTCCGAACTATATTTGGAAACTTTCCCAAAAACTGGCGGTAAACTTGGAATCTTGATCGGAAATGATCATACTTGACACATTATGCAATTGCATGACTTCTCGGACATATATATCTATGCCAACTTGTCAGATCTATAGGTGTGTGGAACTTCATCAATCTATTCACTATCACTCATATGACTGTGTTTTCTTTTCTCGTCCTTAGTGACGAAACTTCGTCACAAAATCCATTGTGACAGTGCATATATGTTGACTGCGCAGTCGGTTCAAGAAAAGAAAATGATTTTTGCATGCACAAGTTAAACGTTTTAAACTTTACTAACACTTGTGATGCAGTGGCAAGGCAAGTTCAATTATATAGCTCTATCGAGCAAAATTTTAAATTATTTTGGCATATGTTCACTGAGTACGAAGTACTCAGCTCTGCATGTATTTCTAAACGTGCAGGTTAGCAGGATGAGAATGGCGGATGATGCTCGATGGTGTGTTTATTTGAATAAAGTCTAGTCTTCATTTGGTTTAAGCTTGCAATTGCATTTCTTCATATATGTAATTGTGGGACTTGAGTTAGTTATTCCGCTGCATGATAAACAACTTTATCTGTTTTAAATTTCTGAACAATTACTCTGATGTTGTGTCGATACAATGAGCTGTAAGCTCGAAACTATTTCCCATTTCCCCTTTTATTCCACTTGACTTTGATTGTGATGCTTTAATTGCTTTCGACACTTGAATTATTTATTAATGCTCGTTAATTTGAGATTAGAATTGAAAGCATGTTCTATTTATTTTGGTTTTAATCTATATTCCCTTGTGCCCGAGCATGTTCCCTTGTCGAGTTATGTTTTATATTCGAGGTTTCACCTCACTGTCCAATGGATTCTAGTCGTCTCTATACGCCAGAATTTGGACTGTGACATAGTGGTATCAGAGCAGCACGTCTACTCTTAAGCTTAAACTTTCTTGTGAGTCGAGTCTAGATTTAATTCCCTAGAATTGTTTAAGTCAGTAACACACCGAGCAATCCCCATCTCATCTGGCAACCAAATACGAATATTTTTAAAAGTTATATAAGTTTAAAATTTAATTGAGTTATTCAGTTTGCTATTTGCGCTTGTCTAGAGATAAAAGTTTGGTAAGCAGCTTGAATAACTAGATTGCTTTAGAATGCCTTCCCTAATTCTGTATTTTGTGTGGAAATAAAAAAGGATGGAACGTTTGTGAAAACATTTTCGTGAAATGGAATTGCCAAGTACCCCGAGCAATAAAACCTCTTTGGGAAGCAAAAACGAGTATGTGGAGTTGGGAAATTCAAATGTGTTGATTAACTGTCTAAGTGTGCTTAACCCGTTTAAACTCATATAGGATGGACGATGAGAGCAATCAAACGATGATGCAGGAGTACCTGCATATTAGTAAGTCGTATCATGAGACGATCGCTGAATTTCTAGCTCGGTACCATAAGAATTAGGAGACAGTGAAATATCACGATGTTAGTGCACTCGACAGAATGATTCATCTAATTCAGGCTCTTCTCCGAGTGTGGCGTGATTGGGTAGCATCGCTAGTACCGAGGTTCATTGGATGCCAGTACCTAGATGTCTATCTTTACGGTGACTGTAATGCGTTCATTGCTACCATCTCAGGCCAGTTTATTGAGTACGGTGCTCCGCCTCCCAAACCGTTTGACCCTATTCTTTAAGCCGAGCTGAACGACTTTATTCTTGAGCCTCAACCTCTGCCTCAGTCCCCTCTTCGAGACGGACCAACCCCCTCTCCGCCTCACCATGAGCCGAGAGCCACTTTTCAGTACCACCCGTACTCGGGAGACGTACTCCCTATCCGCTCTTTCGACCCCTTTGCCTCATCTAGCTCAGCAGCGACTCAGCCAGCAGGTTCGTACGACTCTTTCAGAGTTCTGCCGCCTTCGCACGACCAGCTAGAGGAATTCATGCGCCGGGACCGCACTCCTTCTCCAGTGCAGCCCGTAGTTGAGCCTTCTAGGCCGGCGCGTACCGGCGACAGCGACGACAATGAGTTCTTTGAGGATTCTGCAGCCGATGCCATAGTGGGCAACTGTTACCTTCAGGCATTGCCGAGCGACCACCTCTCCATTCCGTACCCATCTTTCCAGACCCAGAAAGTGTGGCTCGACCAAAGACTTGAGCTAGAGCTTGATGGTGCAGACGACATGTCAGCGTACCTTCATCACGTGAGCAGTCCTGAGAGTCCCCCGTGGGACGAGTCTGAGTTGGAAGACGTCAACGCCCGCTTTGAGGATGAGCAGACCGGAGACATGACCAACGTATGGAAAGTTCCCGGACATAGCTACGGCGACTTCTTAGAGTCACTAGCAACAACAGAGGTTCGGGGTGGCAATGAGGAAGAGGAGGATCCCGAGGAGGATCTAGAGGAGGATCCCGAGGAGGACCCCGAGCAATAGCATGGTGACGACGACCCGAGTAGTGACGACCCTCACGCTTAGGTCCAATCCTGGAAAGTTGTGGAAAATCCCGTACAATATTTACTTTTCTGTCGAGAGTCGAACTCTTTTTATTTTCTGTTGTGATGTAAATTATATGACTTGTTGCTTAGATAGTTGATAGAATAGGACGCGAAGTAGTAGCTCGTGTCTCATTCGTTTTTGAGATATAGGCGTGTTATAGACGTGTAGGGAATTTTTTTGATGTGAATATTTATCCCTTATTTATGGTATAAGTCCTCAAAAGAGGTCATCATTCTGATGATATGAAAAGAAGCCGTTAGGCTGTTAAATCAACTTTGAGTCTCCTAATTGTTTGAGAATTGTCTGTCTTTGAGATATGAGTAGATTTGTCGAGTTATTAAATGAAGTGTTCCAGATTAATTGAGATGTGAAATTCTAAGTGATTATATATGCTGTGTTCGATTGAATATATGAGAAATTGTTGAACATGATGTCTTGTGATGAGTTGAAATTGATGATATTATTGAAAATGCATGCAACTACTTGAATAATTGTGTTAATTTAAATTGAGGATTATTTTATTTGCAAATCGCATGCCTTATCTGAGAAAATTCTTCCCTAAATGCGTGATAAGTATCGATTGAGAATTGTATTTCCTCTTAAGAGAATAAGTGTTCGAAAGTCTAGAAAATTTCTGAGTAAGTTTGCTGAATTTTTTAATTTTTAGCATTTCTTTTAGAATGCCGCCAAGAAGAAGAAACAAAAGAGTCGAGCAAAACGATGAAGAAGAGCGATGGGACCAGAACCCACTTTTTCAAATCGAATGTCAAATCGAAGAGCTTTTTCTTCAACAAAACCCGCCGACTTCCGATGGTAAAGGCAGTCCTGCAGAAGCCAAGGATTGGATTCATTCTCTGGAGCAAATTTTTTATTTTCTTCGTTGTGGAGATCGCGAACGTCTAGAATGCATGACGTATCAACTCAAAGGTTCCGCCGACTATTGGTGAGAAGCCCGACAGAGGACGTATACTCTCGAAGAATGTGAGAATCTGACGTGGGAGCAATTCAAGAAAGCCCTGTATGAGAAGTACGTGTCCAGGAGTTATCGGAAGCAGAAAGCAAACAAATTCGCAAACCTAAGACAAGGAAAGATGTCTGTAGCAGAGTATAACCGAGAATTTTTCAAATTAGCTCATTTTGCGCCCGACAAGGTAGATACCAACGAGAAGATGTGTGAGCTTTTCCGAGTAGGTTTAAGGCAAGACATTCGCGTAGTTCTTGCAAGTCAGAGTGGTCTGACTTATGGTGAAGCCCTTAACCGAGCCCTCGACATGGAGTTGGCAATGCAGCCAGAGAAAGGATCTCTCTTCAGCGACCCCTCAATATGAAAACCAGATGACGACAGCTGTTACCCCTCAATCTTCCCAGCACGGCTTAATCGCGAAAAGAAAAGAAAAATGGAGTGGTGAAAACCATCTGAGCAAGAAACCGTGGCAAGGAAGAGGACAACAGCAGCAGCAAGCTCAAAAAGCGAAACCCCGGCAAGGCAATCTGAATAGCGCATCTTTCAGACCCTTAGGACTTCCTTCGTGTTCGAAATGTGGTAGGATGCATCAAGGCATCTGCAAGGCAGGAAGCAACGTCTGTTATACTTATGGACAACCTGGTCATTTCTCGAACCAGTGCCCAAGTAAACAGCAAGGATCGAGTGGTGGAAGACCGAATCAGTACCCGTCTTCGCAGATGAGAGCTATACAAGGAGCCCCACATCCAAAGCAATCCCAAGGTCAGCGCAAGCCTCAACTGCAGAAGCAGCAGCCCCCTCAGCAGGAGCCACCGCATTATCAGAGAGTTTTTGCAATCGAGCAGAAAGCTGGAGTCAAAGACGAAGGAAATCTTGCAGGTATGGGAATGCTTAAAGGTGTGCCCATTATTGTTTTATTTGATACTAGTGCATCGCATTCATTTATAGCTAGTGCGTGTGTAGAAACCCTTGGCTTAGATGTAGAAAAGTCGAACCAGGAGCTTAGAGTCTCAACCTCTTTGGGTAGATGATGAGTCCATATTTTGTGTCTTTTTGGTGTCTGTCTTAGGTAGTTTAGATCAAGTCTTTGTGTGTGTTTTGCCTAGTTTTAGTGTCTTGGAGGACATATTTTGGGCAGAAGATGGTTTGCTACCTTGCAGGTGGAAACTGGGCAATACAAGGATAAAAAGCTTCATTTCTAGAAGCAGGTCAGGCAGAGCGTTATTGGTCAAGACAAAGATAGGCGGAGTGCTTTGGTTAGCTGGCGAGTTTCTCTCATAGGTTTAGAAGGATAAGGAAAAGATGATCTAACTTAAATATCTTTCTTTTTCCGCCTAGATTTAGGATCCGCAAGGGATCTCTTGGAGATAGATGTGACTTGTCATGTTGGGGTTGTGCTTATCAAGTATTACTTGCATCCCAAGGTAGCTCATGGACTCCTTCCATGTTAAGGACCGAGGGCCCAAACCCTAAGTGCTCCCCTATAAATATTGAAGCCTAGCTACTACGATCGACATGCCGTGATTTATGCTTTCATTCCCTTTTATTTACTTGAGCGATTGTGAGGAGAAAATAAGTCCTACGGGCAAAGTTAATTTGTGTTTTGTTCATCTGGCACTTTTGGCCGTATTTACTTTTCACGTACTTCGTAAGTTTTAATACAGTTTTTCTTATGAGTTCCTGTAATTATTGTGTTCGTAATTTTGTTATCATGTCTAGCTAAGTTTTTATACTTGATCTGGGCAAGATAGTTAGGTGATTATTTATGCTTGAGAGGTCTAATTTGTGTTAGATAATTGCATGCATATGTTCCCGGTATGTTAATGAACTTGTTCCAATAAGAGATAATACGAATAAGAGATTAATAGGCCGTTAATCACTTAGGACATATTAGATCACCAATCGATTGGAAAGTAGGAGTGGTTTCCATAACTATCTCAATTAAGATCGATTAACATTAGAGAAAGGTGTCTACCCTATTGGGCTAGACGTGATGATTCTTTATTTGGCCTTTCTAGAGATTAATGCTCCTTGGGCAAGAGACTGAACGATGACTCTGACAGAGGTATTGCCCAAGGTAAGGAGCCGGCGGTGCGTCACCAATTAAGTAAGGATTGGTAAGGGAAGGGTTTGTTGAGAGGGTGACGAGTAAAAAGGGATCTCGGCATTCAAGTCCTATAACTAACGATGTATACATGTAATGACTATATTTGCACCAATGACCAAGCTAGCATTTTCACTTAACAATGTCTTAGTCTAGATCAAGTCATTTTTATTATTGATCAAGTTATCTGTTTACTTTTCAGTGTTTACTTAAGTTCTCGAGTTGTGCAAGAAAGCCCTAGTGACCAAGATAGCAAAACCCAATTTTCTGAACAGGTGGAGGAGGTTTCAAGAGATAGTGGCAATCAACTCCTTGTGGATCGATCTTGTACTTACTTTCAAACTATATAGTTGTGAGGATAGGCTACAAATTCATTTTGAGAGAGCGAACGACACCCTCGTCAAAATTGGCTCTGTTGTCGGGGAGCTAATTTTGTAACTGTCTCTTGAGGGAGAAACCCTGTGCATGTTTTTCTCCGACCCTATTTGGATCGACAGTGAATTGAAGTATCATCCTAAACCGGAGAAGTACATCAAGGAGCAAAAGAAACTAAAGAGGGAAGTTAAAAAACGAGCACGAGAGGAGGAACGAACGAGTGACGGGGAAGGATCACCACCACAAACTTCGGATTGCGAACAGTCTAAAGAAGAGGAGATGCAGCAGCAAGAACGAGTTGATCCTGAGAAAACTTTGAAGGAAATCATGTTTCCAACAGATGTCAACTTAAATCCAGCAGGCATCACTTTGCCTGCTATCGCTGACAGTTGGGGGCTGAAACGTTCGCTGATACAGATCTTGTCCAAATTCAGTGACTTGCCCGGAGAGGATCCCCAACGTATTTATAGGACTTTGAGATGGCAATGTGTATTGTGCACACTACTGCTGCATAAAACACATTGAGGGAATACATTCGGCTTCTGACGTTCCCATTTTCATTACAAGATGGAGCGCAGGAATGGCTGTACCAACTACCTTAGGGCAGCGTAACATCTTGGCAACAAATGCAACAGAAGTTTCTTGAGCAATACTATCCCTTTGCCCGAATCCATAAAGTTAGAGCTGCGATTCAGAATATAAAGATGGGCAATGGAGAATCTATCTATTACTACCACTCTAGGTACAAGAAACTGATCGCAAGGTGTCCTCATCATGGGTTGGGTGACAAGGATTTGATTAACGCCTTCATGAATGGGCTGAGGCAATCTGAACGAGATCGATGCAGCCTGTGGAGGCAATGTTATCAATAAACCACCCAGTGAAATATTCAAATTATTTGTTGAGATGGCAGATAGGAAAAGAAATCAAGATGAGACCATCGTGTCCAGGACGCATGAGCCGACCAACAGTGATCCCAAATTTGATATCCTGGTTTCTATGATGAAGGAGATGATGAACCAGAACAAGAATAATGCTAATGGGAATGAGAATCCTGGCCAAATCCTGAGGAAGAGGGTTATGAAGTGTGAACTTTGTGCTGCCAACACTCACCCCACTGATAGGTGCCCATCACTGTACGAAGATGAAGAAGTTAATGCTGTTGGGCAACCGTACCAACAAGGAGATTTTGGGCAGCGAAGGAACTTCAACAATGGACCTTGGAGGCCCAATGACAATTTGAGATATGGGAATAACAACTATTTGAACACACCTCAACAAGGGCAATTGCCACAACAACCCTATGTATCCCCACACAATAGAGATCAACCAAGAGATACCCTGAGGAGTGAAGTGGAGAGACTCGCTGCAGAATAAAGGAAGGGGTATCAAGAGTTGGACAGTTTTTGTATGGAGACAAGGGGAGGCATGAGAGATATTAATGGAACATTGAGCCACCTGGTAGAATCAATCTCTCAGATTAAGTCAATGCTAAACGGAGGAAAATGAGAACTACCATCTCAAGTTGAAGAAGGCTCAAGTGAATGCTATTACATTGCGTAGTGGAGCCAAGTTGCCTGAAGTAAGAGTGCCTGATCATTATGTACCTCAAAAAGCTTTGCCTAGGCAACAATCTATTGGGCACGATGCTGATATCGACCAAGAGGATGAAGCTGAATCAGAAAAGTATGAAGAGGCACTCATGGGATCAGGTGATGTTGAGGAGCTATGGCAAGAATTGTCAGTTGAGAAAAAGGCACAGGTTGAAAGGGAAGTGATAGACATAAGAAGAAAGGCTGAGCTCGATGCTGCTGAAATTAGAGCTAAAGCAATGAAAGAGCTGAGAACGTAACTAAGTTAAAACCTTATGAGCCAAAAGCTCCTTACCCAGGACGATTTGCAAAAGACAAGGAAGCTCAGGAGATGAAGGAGGTGACCAAAATGTTTTAAAAGGTCGAGGTCAACATACCCCTCTTAACCGCCTTACAGTCTATGCCCAAGTGTGCCAAGTTTTTGAAGGAATTATGTACAAGAAAGAGCAAATACACAGATGATGGGAGATTCCAAGTTAGTGAGAATGTATTTGCAGTATTACAAGACACTCCTATGTCGACCAAGTGCACTGTCCCTGGAATGTTCTATATTCCCTGCATCATTAGAGATATGATGATTGAAAAGGCCATGCTGGATCTTGGAGCATCGATTAACGTCATGCCCAAGTCGATGTATGATGATCTAAGGATGGGCCCACTCAAACCTACACGGGTGGCTATCCAACTACCGGGTAGGTCGACTGTATGGCCTAAAGGGATTTTAGAGGACGTCTTGGTCAGGGTCAGGGACTTAATTTTTCGAGCTGATTTCTATATTCTGGATATGGAGAGATCATTGCATAAGGCACCAGTCATGTTGCTAGGAAGGCCGTTCCTGAAGCCCGCTCACATAAGAATCAATTGCGATACGGGAAAGCTGACATGTGAGTTCAGAGGAGAAGTAGTGTCATTCGATATCTACAACACAATGAAGCAACCTAGTGACACGGAACTGGTGCATAGCATTGATCATATTGACCAGATGGTGGATGAGTTTTGGCCAGAAATAGCACTTGAAGACAGACTGGATGTGGTTGTCCAAATTGGCCTAACGGAGGTTGTTGCCCAAGATGGATCTGTTGAGTTGATCGAAGCCATGCATTACCTAAAGTCGGATGTAGAACTAGGAAGGCGAGCAGAACCATTGGTGATCCCTACACTAAAGCAAGAAGACAAGTTGATGCCATCAATAGAGAAAGCACCCAAGTTGGAATTGAAAGCACTACCTAGCCACCTGAAGTACATCTACTTAGGAGAAGAAGAGACGCTACCAGTAATCATAAGCGCTGAGTTGTCTATTGAGGAAGAGGAACGTATAAAAGAAGTCCTGGTGTAGTACAAGCTGGTCATTGGCTGGACATTGGCCGATATAAGAGGCATAAACCCTACTGTGTGCGACACCACATCTTGCTCGAGGAAGATTCCATGCCCATTAGAGATCCTCAAAGAAGATTGAATCGAGTAATGAAAGAGGTAGTAATAAAAGAAATCCTGAAGCTGTTGGATCTGGCGATTATATACCCGGTTTCTGACAGTAGATGGGTTAGTCCAGTACATGTCGTGTCCAAGAAATCCAGAATTCAAGTGGTAGAAAACGAGCAGAAGGAAATGGTGGCTATGAGGTTACAAACAGGATGACGAGTATGCATAGATTACAGGAAGCTGAATCAAAAAACCAACAAGGACCATTTTCCATTACCCTTCATTGATGAGATGCTCGAAAGGTTGGCAGGAAACAAGTACTTTTGTTTTCTAGATGGTTACTCAGGCTACATGCAGATCTGGGTCGCAGAGGAAGATCAGGGCAAGACGACCTTCACTTGCCCATTCGGTACATTCGCATACAGATGATTCCCTTTGGGCTATGCAACGCCCCTGGTACATTCCAAAGATGTATGATGAGTATATTCTCAGATTTGCTTGAAACATGTATAGAGGTGTTCATGGACGACTTTACTGTCTATGGATCGGATTTTGACAAGTGCTTAAGTAACTTGGAAATGGTGCTTAAAAGATGTGTGGATAAAAGTTTGGTACTCAACTATGAGAAGTGTCATTTCATGGTCAAGGAGGGTATAGTCCTTGGCCATGTCATATCAGAACGAGGGATAGAGGTCGACAAGGCCAAGATTGACATCATAGCCAAGTTGCCCTACCCGAGCAATGTGAAGTAGTTGCGCGATTTTCTTGGGCACGCAGGATTATGAGGTTTGTCAAAGACTTTGCTAAGATCGCACAACCCATGACCAAACTATTACAAGGAGAAGTGAAATTTGAATGAAGACTGCAAGATGGCATTCCATGCACTAAAGGAGATCTTGGTATAAACACCTATCATTCAGCCACCGGATTGGAAAATGCCATTTGAAGTGATGTGCAACGCAAGTGACTACGCAGTGGGAGCTGTTCTTAGGCAAAAAAGAGGAAGAGTGAATCATGTCATATACTATGCATCCAGAACTCTCAATCCTGCCCAATGCAATTATTCCACTAACAGAAGGAATTGCTAGCTGTGGTGTTCGCCGTCGAAAATATTCGATCATACCTGCTCGGGGGCAAGACCATAGTCTACACTGACCACTCCACCCTGAAGTTCCTCATGGCCAAGAAGGAGACCAAACCCAGATTGATAAGGTGGATTTTGTTACTCCAGGAATTTGATTTGGAAATCAAGGATAAAGCTAGAACCCAGAATCTAGTGGCTGGTCATCTGAGTCGCATCATCCAACAAGAAGAGATCGAGCCGATCAAGGAGACTTTTCCAGACGAACATTTTACTCTTGCCCAAGACAACCCTGACCCATGGTATGCCGACTTATGCAACTATATTGTCTTGGGACAACTTCTAGGCAACCTCAGCATATACCAAAAGAATAAGTTGAAGATGGAAAGTCGATATTACATCTGGGATGAACCATATTTCTGGAAAATGTGTACCGACCAAGTTATCCGTAGGTGTGTTGATGAGAAAGAACAAGCAAGCATCCTCGCACATTATCATTCAAAGGCATGTGGAGGACATTTTGGACCAAAAAGAACGGCAAGGAAGATATTGGATTGCAGGTTTTATTGGCCAAAATGTGTGGTGAGGTAGGCGAGTAACTCATGTTTATTTAAGTTAGTGTCTTGACCCTTTTACGTCCACTACTTTGTTATAAACAAAGTGTGTGTGTAGGGGGGCCGAAAGTCTGTTAAAAAATGTGTTGAGTCCAAGGTTGAGGCCTCCATGAATGGACTTTGCTATAAGTAAAGTGTGTGCGTGGGGTGTCTGTGCCGTGTGTTTTTTATTTTATTCTATTATTTTTAAGTGTTTGAATCGATCAACATGGGGTTGTTGGGCAAGATAATATGATGTCTGTGTGCTTAATTGTTGCTTGTTGAATAATATTGAGTTTATGCATGCTAGAAGATGACTTGAATGATGGATTGAGTTGTGAGCATACCCTGTGAGGATTTGAGTTTAATTGAATTCATTCTTTGTGTGTGATTGAAGACATCTTGATTAGAAGGAACTAGAACTTGCCTTCACTTTGGTTTATAATCTCTGAACTTAGATGATTTAGGCCATTCTTTCATTAGCCCAATGAACTTGAGTTGATTACCTGATATCATTATCCTTTGATAAACCCCTTTGAGCCAAATTGATTCCTTCTATCACTTAAATATTGCCTTTGAAAAGATTTTTATCTAGTTTTGGGAACCTGGGCAGTATGGAGAAGAAAAGGGTAGGAAAGAGATGATGGGGGTACATTATGGGTAGAAATATGTTTTGTATTGATAGTTGGGTTATGCCTAAGAACAAAAAAAAATGAAAGGAATAAGGGGAACAGAAAAAATTTATAAGTTCCCTAAAAAGGTTAAAGCTTAAGCCTGGAAAACCCTAAAAAGACCTAATGATGAGTTCTGAGATTTAGAAAAAGAGCTTTAGATTTAAAGGGCAGGCAAGCCTATGGTGATATCGAAGTCAAGATGGTCTATGAGAGTAAAAAGAGCCTAAACACAAGAGTGGTGAGTGTGGAGAGGATGTCCTCAAAGCTCACAATTAAGTCTTAACTTGTTTGATGGCATTGCATTTTCTTTTCCCTTCACTTGCAGAATATTTTGGAAGATTGTTGTGTTGTTCTGACTAACTCTTCTGTGGTGATCATATTGTGAAGAGAAAAACAAGTCCTACAGGCAAAGTTAATTTGTGGTTTGTTCATCAACACTTTTGGCCGTATTTACTTTTCACGTACTTCGTAAGTTTAATTATAGCTCTTCTTATGAGTTCCTTTAATTATTGTGTTCGCAATTTTGATGTCTAGCTATGTTTTTATACTTGATCTGGGCAAGATAGTTAGGTGATTACTTATGCTTGAGGGGTCTAA
The DNA here is from genome assembly GCA_029490685.1 of Schizonepeta tenuifolia. NCBI lineage: Eukaryota > Viridiplantae > Streptophyta > Magnoliopsida > Lamiales > Lamiaceae > Schizonepeta > Schizonepeta tenuifolia. The sequence goes on along the minus strand of CM055955.1, from coordinate 54,730,125 downwards.
TTTGTGTTAGATAATTGCATGCATATGTTCCCGATATGTTAATGAACTTGTTCTAATAAGAGATAATACGATTAAGAGATTAATATGCCGTTAATAACTTAGGACATATTAGATCACTAATCGATTGGGAAGTAGGAGTGTTTTCCATAACTATCTCAATTAAGATCGATTAACATTAGAGAAAGGTGTCTACCCTATTGGGCTAGACGTGATGATTCCTTGTTGGGCCTTTCTAGATATTAATGCTCCTTGGGCAAGAGACTGAACGATGACTCCGACAGAGGTATTGCCCAAGGTAGGGAGCCGGCGGTGCGTCGCCAATTAAGTAAGGATTGGTAAGGAAAGTGTTTGTTGATAGCATGACGAGTAAAAAGGGATCTCGGCATTCAAGTTTTATAACTAACGATGTATACATGTAATGACTATATTTGCACACATGACCAAGCTAAGGTTTTCACTTAACAATGTCTTAGTCCAGATCAAGTCATTTTTATTATTGATCAAGTTATCTGTTTACTTTTTAGTGTTTACTTAAGTTCTCGAATTGGGCAAGAAAGCCCTAGTGACTAAGATAGCAAAACCCAATTTTCTGAACAGGTGGATGAGGTTTCAAGAGATAGTGGCAATCAACTCCTTGTGGATCGACCCTATAGTTACTTGCTAACTATATAGCTTTGAGGATAGGCTACAAATTCATTTTGAGAGAGCGAATGACAACCTCGTTAGTAGATCTGCGTTAGTGTTGCGCGTTTGTTCGAATTTAGAATTTGAGTTTGAAAATCTTACGTTGTCCGCAAAATCATTGAATCTAATACAGATGTGGGATGTGGATATAATTTTGGGAATGGATTGGTTAACCAAAAACTTCGCGACGATCCGATGCGATCAGAGGCAGATTGCGTTTCAACCTCTTGGAAAAGAACCGACCATAGTGCATGGAGTTGAGAGAAGAACATGGAAGAGTATGCTAATTATTTCGGCTATGAAAGTAAAGAAGTTGATGAGGAAAAAAGATACGCAAGTATATCTGATTTACCTGAATAAGAATGAGGAGCAAGGGCTGAGTATTGATGATATAGCAATAGTAAGAGAATATAAGGACATTTTTCCAGAAGTTTTGCCAGGATTACCTCCCGATAGGCAATTGGAGTTTACAATTGATCTTGAGCCCGGATTAGCCCCGATAATGGCCCCGAAAGAACTCTAAGAGTTAAAGATTCAGTTGCAAGAGTTGTTAGATTTGGGTTTTATTAGACCAAGTATTTCCCCTTGGGGAGCACTGATTCTATTCGTGAAGAAGAAGGATTGTAGCTTGAGGATGTGCATTGATTACAGAGAGCTCAACAAGACTACACTCAAGACAAGTATCCTCTGCCAAGGATAGATGATCTATTTGAGCAGTTGAAAGGAGTCAGTGTTTTCTCCAAAATTGATTTAAGATCTGGATATCATCAGTTGAAGATTGGCAAGAAGATGTTCCAAAGACTGCGTTCAGAACAAGATATGGACATTACGAATTCATTGTAATGCCATTCGGTTTGACAAATGCCCCAGCCGTATTTATGGATCTAACGAACCGAGTCTTTCATGAATTCTTGGACAAATTCGTGATAGTATTCATAGATGATATCTTGGTGTATTCAAAAGACGAAGCAGAGCATGAGAAGCATCTTAGAATCGTATTGGAAAGACTAAGATCAGAGAAGTTGTATGCTAAATTCAGTAAATGTGAATTCTGGCTAAAGGAAGTGAATTTCTTAGGATATGTTGTTTCATCTGAAGGAATCAAGGTGGACTCAGCCAAAGTGCAAGTAGTTCAAGAATGGAAATCACCAACATCAGTTCTTGAATTCCGTAGTTTCCTTGGATTGGCAGGTTACTACCTGTGATTCATAGAAGGATTTTCCAAGATAGCAAAGCCGATAACGAGTCTGTTAAAGAAGCTATCAGAATACGATTGGAATGGCCCCATACGAAGCTTTTTATGGAAAGAAGTATAGATCTCCGCTCTACTGGGACGAAGTAGGCGAGAGAAAAGTAATAGGACCCGAAGCTATCAAGGACATGATAGAATCTGTTCATCAGATCCGTAAGAAAGATCAAGGAAGCTAAGAGTCGGCAGAAGTCGTACGCCGACAATCGAAGATCAGAAATAGAGTTCAAGATAGGAAGTAAAGTCTTTTTTAACGTATCTCATTTGAGAGGAGTACATCAATTTGGAGTTAAAGGAAAGCTAAAGCCTAGATTTATAGGACCGTACGAAATCCTAAAAAGGATTGGAGCTGTATCGTATAGGTTAGCTTTGCCGCCGAGTTTTTGAAATTCGCATAACGTGTTTCACGTATCGCAATTACGTAAGTACGTGTTCGACCCGAAGCACGTGATTCGCCAAGAAGATGTAACTCTTAAGCCCGACTTGAGTTACGAGGAAAGACCCTAGGAAAATTGGATTATAAGATTCAGCAACATAGAACGAAATCGATTCCCTTAGTTAAGATTACGTGGCGACACCACAATCTTGAAAAGCTACGTGGGAACTCGTGGATAAGATGAAAGAAAAGTTTCCCGAGCTCTTTACTCAAGGTTTTGTGCCTTAATTATGTGCCTTTGTGTGATAAAAATTTCCAAGAAAAGAAAATTTCTCATGAAATTACTAAAATGCCCTTGAATGCCTTTACTTGATTTTTATCGTTTCGGCTAACCAAATCGATTGTGTGATGAATTGATTGAGCATGATTATATAAGTTTGAGTTTGACTTTGAATTTCGGAAAATTCTGAGAAGTTTTGTTTTTGGATGAATAGTAACTTTTCCCGAGTGTTCGCTATATTATCGAACTTTTCCGAATTTCGTCTAAGTAGTGTCTATTGAGTATAAAAATGATTTTTAGAAGCTTTTGGATAGGTTTGAGAGTCGTCAGAAATCGTCCGAGAGAAAATTCAGTTAAAGGTCCAGAAAACCCTAATATGAATAGTGAATTTCGAATTTTTCTTCATTGCTCGAAATTTTAATCTGAAAACTTGATTTTTGGATTCCTTGATTTATTTGGAGAAGTTTGAGATGAAGTAGAGAGTTTTTCGACATCGAGAAAGATTCGTGGTGAGTTTCGAGTCATTTGAGAGTTTAATGAGAAATTAGGGTTAAACTGCACCGGATAACTTTTTCTTCCAGCGACTATTATATCGCGTTTTTCACTACCGGGTGCAACTAAAACTTGATCAAATTCTAACCCACTCTCATTTCTCTCCACTCTCCCTCACGCACTCTCTCTCTCTGGATCATTTCTCTCTCTAATTCTCTCTCATCTCTCTCTCTTAGTTACACACACACACACACACACACACACACTAATCACCATTGATGAACAAGTTCAAGCTCCAAAAAATGGCAATAACTTAGCCTCCGATCATCCAACGACTAAACTAATAAGGTATTTTTAATCCTCTTGTCATGGTGATCGATTTGAGACTAGGATTCATCCTCTTCTTTTCTCTTTGAAAATCGGCAGTCTTGTGTCCAAAGATGGAACTCAATTTTAGCTTGTTTGGTGCTTAGAGTTGCGTGGATTGAAGCCCTTTGATCGATCAAGCTTTCGAGTCTATGTAAGCCTCTTGATTCTTGCTCGATACCATTGGCTAGAACTCAAGAAATTCCCTCTTTTCCTCCCTCTCTGATTCGATCAAAATAGTCTCCTAAGCAAGGAAATCGAGGTCTCTCATTTTAGCTTTGATCTTTGATCTTTTAAGTGATTTTTATGCAAGGAAATAGAAGTTAAAAATTGATTCATCCCTCCCCTAAAAACTGCCGAAAATGATGTTAGAAGAAGAGTTTTGATTCTTGATTTGAGTATGATATTCATGATCCTTGTGTGTTTATGTGTATGCAAATTGAAGGAGAAAATCTAAAGATATAGTAGTAGTAGTATATATATATATACCGAAAATTTGAGCATGATTAGGTATTTTTAAGTTGATGATTCAATTATGATTTTTATGATGGATTTGTGTTCTAGAATCTAATCTAAGAGCTTGTGTATGATTGATTGAACGAGAGAAATTTTTCTTCCTTTTTCTCTCCTAAAAATCAATGGTTATGAGTATAGATTTAGGAAGTTTTGTTATGTGATTCTGGATATAAGAGTTGATAATGATGATTTCTAATGACATAAAAGCATGAGAAATTAATTAAATTTCAATATGAATTTTTCCTAATTCTATGAGAGTACCGATTTATATATATATATATATATATATATATATATAGAGAGAGAGAGAGAGAGAGAGAGAGAGATGATGCTTTTGTGCTAATTTTGATGACATTTGTTAAGATTATGTGTTAGTTGTTGATTTGAGGATGATTAAGTGAAGAAATAAGAAGTATAAATTTTTATACAATTTTTATAAAAAAAATTCGAACAATATGAGGTATAGAGTTGATGATTTTCGATGTTGCATGTTAGTATTGCATAATTTGATGATTAGATGATGAAGATGAAGTTAAAATAAGTAAGTTAGCTTTTTGAAGTTTTTGAATCCGAGTTAATATGTGAAAGTTATCGAGTAATGAAATTAATTAATGAGAAATCGAGTAGAAAATGAGAAACGAGCAATTTCGTAAAGTTAAAGTCAAAGATAAGAAAATTTAATTGAGTTATTAAATAATTAGAAAGTATTTAAGTCATTTTGCTATGTTTAGAAATTTTTCCGAGTAATGACACGTTTTACGAGAAAAATGACGTAGACTTTATTCCGTTAAATTTTTATTAAGAGTTTCGGATTTTAAATCCGATACCAAATTTGAAGTCTTGTATTTATTTTAAGAAAAATGAAACTAATTTCATTTACATCTAATAACTATTTTAGAAACCTAGCAGAGTCGAGTTAGCTTGAGTTATAATCGAGTCTTGAATGAGTTTCCGAGTGAACATTTGTGATTAAGTGAATTAATATTATTTTCTAGAATTTTTCTGGAATATTTTATTATATTTGGAAAATTTTTCTTTTTCCATCTATTTATCGAAGTCGATCGTTTACCTGTTTGTGAATGTTTGATTCTTGATCTGAAAGTTTGTTTGTGAATGATTTGTTATAATAAAACCCGAGAATTAATCTCGTAATTTTCTGAGTTTGTTTAACTCGAGAAATCGAGAAAAATGAGATGTGTAATATGAATAGTGTTTTCTGATATTTATGGATTATTTAATTATTAAAATATTTTGATATTAGTGAGTCAAGTTTCTGAATCTAAGAGACTGTTGGTTTAGTAATTGGATAGAACCGAGAAACCGAGAAAGATCGAGTTAGATAAGTCGAGATAAGTTAAGAAACCCGAGTCAAGTAGAAGTTCTTTAGCCGAGTGTTTAGTTCGTTACGTTATTCGAGTAAGTAGTCTTACCCTTATAAGATGTTATTCTTGAAGAAACGAGCAGAACCGAGAAGTGAAAGCGAAAGAAGAAAGCAGCTAACCCGACAAACTCCTTCGCAGTCAGGTGGGCTTTTTAGCCGAAACAAAGTGATGAATGTGATTATTATTATCATACTATGTGAGTTTTGAATTTAATTGACCTACCATTTTCTCTGAGTTTTGATATGTTTGATCATCTTTTTGAGTTATTATTATCCTGTGTGAGACATGAACACATGTGTTATTAATTGTTTGACGTGATTGTGAGCCTTAGTTCGGTTAGGCCGGTCACAGTGTTTGAGAAGGAGGCCTACTTCTCGACACACGAGAATTATGTGGTAGATTGATTCATACCTGCTATTCAAATTATATATATTGACTGCGTAGTCGTTTCAAGAAAAGAAAATGATTTTTTCATGCACAAGTTAAACGTTTTAAACTGTACTAACACTAGTGATGCAGTGGCAAGGCAAATTCAATTATATAGCTCTATTGAGCAAAGTTTTAAATTATTTTGGCATGTGTTCACTGAGTACGCAGTACTCAGCCCTGCATGTATTTCTAAACGTACAGGTTAGCAGGATGAGAATGGCGGATGATGCTCGACGGTGTGTTTATTTGAATAAAGTCGTGTCTTATTTTGGTTTAAACTTGCAATTGCATATCTTCATATATGTAATTGTGAGACTTGAGTTAGTTATTCCGCTGCATGATAAACAACTTTATCTTTTTTAAATTCCTGAATAATTACTCTGATGTTGTGTCGATACAATGAGCTGTAAGCTCGAAACTATTTCCCATTTCCCTTTTTATTACACTTGACTTTGATTGTGATGCTTTAATTGCTTTCGACACTTGAATTATTTATTAATGCTCGTTAATTTAAGATTAGATTTGAAAACATGTTCTATTTGTTATCGCTTTCAATCTATATTTCCTTGTTCCCGAGCATGTTCCCTTGTCGAGTTATGTTTTATATTTGAGGTTTTTCCTCACTTTTCAATGGATTCTAGTCGTCTTTATACGCCAGAATTTGGACTGTGACATAGTGGTACCAGAGCAGCACGTCTGCTCTTAAGCTTAAACTTTCTTGTGAGTCGAGTCTAGATTTAATTCTCTAGACTTGTTTGAGTCAGTAACACACCGAGCATTTTCCATCTCATTGGGCATCTAGGTACGAATATTTTCAAAAGTTTTATAAGTTTAAAATTTAATTGAGTTATTCAGTTTGCTATTTGCGCTTGTCTAGAGATAAAAGTTTGGTAAGTAGCTTGAATAACTAGATTGCTTTAGAATGTCTTTCCTAATTCTGTGTTTTGTGTGGAAATTAAAAAGAATGGAACGTTTGTGCAAACATTTTCGTGAAATGGAATTGCCAAGTACCCTGAGCAATAAAATCTCTTTGGGAAGCAAAAACGAGTATGTGGAGTTGGGAAATTCAAATTTGTTGATTAACTGTTTATGTGTGCTTAACCCATTTAAACTCGTATAGGATGGACGATGAGAGCAATCGAGCGATGATGCAGGAGTACCTGCCTATTAGTAAGTCATATCATGAGACGATTGCTGAATTTCTAGTGTTGTACCATAAGATTTGGGAGACAGTGAAGTATCTCGATGTTAGTGCACTCGACAGAATGATTCATCTGATTCAGGCTCTTCCTCGAGAGTGGCGCGATTGGGCAGCATCGCTAGTACTGAGGTTCATTGGACGCCAATACCTAGGCGTCTATCTTTACGGTGACTGCAATGCGTTCATTTCTACTATCTCAGGCAAGTTCATTGAGTATGGTGCTCTGTCTCTCGGACCATTTTACCCTATTCTTCCAGCCGAGCCGAACGGCTTTGTTCTTGAGCCTCAGCCTCAGCCTCAGTCTCCTCTTCGAGACAGACCAGTCCCCTCTCTGCCTCACCCTGAGCCAAGAGTCGCTTTTCAGTACTACCCGTACTCCGGAGACGTACTCCCTATCTGCTCTTTTGATCCCTTTGCCTCGTCTAGCTCAGCAGCGACTCGGCCAGTAGGTTCTTACGACTTTTTTAGAGTTCTGCCACCTTCGCACAACCAGCTAGAGGAATTCAGGCACCGAGACTGCACTCCCTCTCCAGTGCAGCCCGTAGCTGACCTTCTAGGCCGACGCGTACGGCGACAACGATGACGATGAGTTCTTTGAGGATTCTGCAGCCAATGCCACAATGGGCAACGGTTACCTTCGGGCGTTCCCGAGCGACCACTTCTCCATTCCATACCTATCTTTCCAGACCCCGGCAGTGAGGCCCGACCAGGGACGTGAGCTAGAGCTTGATGGTGCAGACGACATGTCAGAGTACCTTCGTCGCATGAGCAGTCTTGAGAGTCCCCCGTGGGACGAGTCTGAGTTAGAGGATTTTCACGCCCGCTTTGAGGGCGAGCAGACCGGAGACATGACCGACGTGTGGGATGTTCCCGGACACATCTATGGCGACTTCTTAGAGTCACTAGCAACAACATAGGGTCAGGGTGGCGAGGAGGAAGAGGAGGATCCTGAGGAGGACCCCGAGGAGCAGCATGGTGATGACGACCCGAGGAATGACGACCCTCACGCTTAGGTCCAGTTCTAGAAAGTTGTGGAAAATCCCGTACAATATTTACTTTTCTGTTGAGAGTTTAACTCTTTTTATTTTCTGTTATGATGTAAACTATATATGACTTGTTTCTTAGATAGTTGATAGAATAGGACGAGAAGCAGTAGCTCGTGTCTCGTTCATTTTTGAGATATAGACGTCTTGTAGACGTGTAGAGAATTTTGCTGATGTGAATATTTATCCCTTATTTTTGGTATAAGTCCTCAAAAGAGGCCATCATTTTGATGATATGAAAAGAAGCCTAATGAGACCATATTTTATGTGCTCATCATGTGTTTTTAGGTGTAGATCGAGTCTAGTTTTGTGTCTTTTTAGTTTGTTTTAGTGTCTGGGAGGACACTTTTGGTAGTAGGCAGGGAAGGACAGGAACTTGGGCATTTGGAGGTGATTTAAGCGTGAAAGTGAGCACATCGATACGATGTAATGGTCAAGGAGCTTTGCTCGCAGCTAGAGATACTGAGGACGGAAGTCCAAACACTTAGAAACTGCTCTGTACCAGTCGGTTTGACCAATCCAGACCGTGCGCAGTCATTCCAAACAGGTAAAGATGGTAGGAGGACTCTGGGCAAGGCGAAGGAGAAGCAGAAGGAAGAAGAGTGCGAAGGATCTAGAAGTTACAGTTGGCATGACATCATCCAGAGGATCAATAAGGAATCAATTCGTGCCTTGGAGGTGAAGGAATCAAGAAGACAAGTCCTACCCAGATTAGGAGACAAGATGATAAGGAAGAGATCTACCCGACAAGGAAACAAATCTATCCTGATCCTACTCGGCCAAGGAAGGAAGCTACCAGCTGTCAATCGAAGGCCCTTATGTGGGTTTTTAGGGTTTTAAGCCCATGATTCTTGTACTCTATAAATATGTTCATGCATGCAGCCTCAAGGAGAACTTTTTACACAACTTTTCGAAGTAATTTCATATTTCTTTACTAGATATGTTTACTTTATTATTAAGTCCCAGTTTGGGCATACTATCGTTGAAACATTAATTCAAGTATGTTTTCTTCTATCTCTTTTGCTATTGTTATTTATTTTATGTCTAGCTAAACCTATGGATCTGGGTTTAGGTAGAGAATATATGATTTAAGTTTTTTATAACTCGTGAGGTCTAATTGGGCAAGATAGCTATATATATGTGTGTTCCTGAGGCGTTAAGCAATGATTTCAAAGCAGTCTGTTTGTGCCAAGAGTTCATGCGGTCGGTGGGCAATTGGAGGGCGGCAGATTCCTTAAAAGGGAGGTAGCTTAGACCAACAGGGACCAGGAGAGGTTTGCCTCACGCTTCTTGAGGGCGACAAATCTCAGGTTGAACTTAGGCGGAGCCGAACGAAGTACCCTGACGCTGGTGAAAAGTCAGAGAGGGATCTTCGTATCTCCTAGGGCTGGAACGGGTTCGTCTAGTGCCCAAAGCTGCTTGTTCCAGTCTATGCCCCTTGAGAAATGCTCGGGGGTGAGTTGGGCAAGCTAGGAAGACTGGGGTGGGAATGCCACGCAGGATTCATAAGTAAGGACGAGCTGGGCAAGTCATGGTTGTAGGCGTGACAACGTGATAGTAGGACTACGACGCGGTTTGCCTATAACCATTGACACATATACGTAGCGAATATCTTTGCACCTATGATCGAGTTACACTTATTCACATTGAATCGAACCTAAATCCAGATTGCCTTTTATTACTGATAGTTTACTTGTTTTATTTTAGTTTTTACTTTTCTTTGATTTGCCCAAGGCGATAGTAGAAATAGATCAAACCAACACTGTGACAGGATACTTTCAAGAGAATATTACATCAATTCCTCGTGGGATCGACCCTTACTTACCGACTAGCTGATCCTAGGAAGTGGGCAAGGAAAAATACAAATTGTATTTTGCCGCAGCTTAACGACGGCCGCGTCATAATTGGCGCCGTTGTCGGGGAATTAATTTTGTGGTATTCTCTTCCGTGCTTGTTCTTTTGATTTTCTTTTATGCTTAACCCTAACCCTGCAGAAAGTTCACAAACATGGAGGTGTAAGGTAGAGGCAAAGAAAGAAGCAGAACAAGATGCACAACACTTGGCAATTTTGGAGAAAGAGCGGAACTCTCCGAAAGAGCTAGGTGATACACCAATTGAGGAGCAATACTCCTCAAATAGCGAAGAAGAGGGAAGTCTATAAGAAGAAGCAATAACTGTGAACGAAGAAAAGACTATGAGGGAGATGGTTTTCCCTGAGGCCATCGGGCATCACTTTGCCCAAGCCGACGAAACCCTGGGAGCTGAAATCCTATTTCATCTAGATCTTGCCCAAGTTCAGCGATTATCAAGGGGAGGACCCACAAAGGCACTTATAAAATTTCTAGATGACATGCGGAACAGTTTCTACTGAGGGGAACCTAGATGAGTATGTAAGGTTAATCACTTTCCCGTTCTCTTTATAAGATAGGGCAAGGGAATGGCTTTACACTTTGCCCGCGGGGAGTGTGAAAACATGGCAAGAGATGCAACAAGGTTCTTGGAGAAATATTTTCCAGCTGTATATATTCAGGCAATGAGAAAGAGGATAACTAGCATGAAGATGGGCATTAATGAGACGTTCTATGACTATTGGAATAGATTCAAACTTATGCTTGCAAACTGTCCACAACATCAAATTCCTGAGTACGACTTGATCCAGTGCTTTGTGGGAGGACTTCGAATTGGAGAGAAAGCCTTGGTGAATGCAGCTTGCCAAGGAACAATCATGAATAAACCTCCAAGCAAGGGTTTTTGGATCATTGGAGAGATGGCGGAGGAGTCTAGGATGGATGAGGTCAGCGAATTGCCCAAGGCGATAGCAGGAAACCCATCGCAAACTGACGAGAAGATCGATAAGCTAGCTGCACATATGGAGTCTCTTATTACTCTAATGGCTGGTAATAATAAGAAAGCGGTAAGGGCATGCGGGATATGCACAGCGGTCACACACCTATTAGATCAATGCCCAACACTCTGCGAAGAAGAGGATGTGAACACTATAGGTTTCATCACCAATCAAGGGAGGCAATATGATCCAAATTCCCAGGTTTATAATCCCGGATGGAGGAACAACAAGAATTTGAGGTATGGAAACAATAACTATCGGCAGTTTGGGCAACAGGCACAGAAACCTCAGCAGCCACAGCAGCATTATCCACCACGTGATCGAAATAAGCCATCGTTGACTGAGGTGGTGAATGGCCTGATTCGAGATCATAACAAGGCATAACAAGAGAATGATCAATTTAGAACGGAGAAACGGGGTGCAATTCAACATATCACTGCCTAATTGGCACACCTTGCCAACGCCTTGGGTAGGATAGAGAAGAAACAAGGTGAACTTCCAGCCCAAGTGGAAGTGAACAAGGCTCAGGTTAATACTGTTACACTTAGAGGGTGAACTTCCAGTACCTCTTATTGGAATTCAAGATACCTTAGATTTGGTTATTCAAGATGGAATGGACGAGAGTCCAGATAACTCATTTCAAGTTGCTCAAGCTCTCAATTATTTAAGGTCTGAAGAAGAAGGTGAACCAAGACTACCGCAGCTCACTGTACCCAGTCTAAGCGAAGAGGATAGGTTGGTGCCATCACTGATCAAGGCACCCAAGCTCGAGTTAAAACCTCTTCCAGATTATTTGAAGTACATTTTTTTGGGCGAGGACCATACATTACCAGTCATCATCAATGCAAGGTTAAGTAACGAAGAGAAGGAGCAAGTCCGGGTAGTTTTAGCGCGTTACAAGGAGGCAATTGGGTGGACTCTAGCCGACATCAAGGGAATAAGTCCTACAATTTTCCAACATCACATTAGGCTTGAGGATGATTCAAGACCAGTTCGAGATCCTCAAAGAAAGTTGAACCCAGCGATAAAAGAAGTTGTGATAAAGGAGATACTTAAACTTCTGGATTTGGGCATTATCTACCCAGTTCCAGACAGACAATAGGTCAGTCCAGTGCACATGGTGCCCAAGAAGTCAGGAATTCAAGTGGTTGCCAATGAAAGGAATGAGATGGTGGCAACTCGATTGCAAACCGGATGGAGGGTGTGTATTGACTATCACAAACTCAACAAGGCAACGAGGAAGGATCATTTTGCTTTACCTTTTATTGATGAGATGTTAGAGATATTGGCTGAGAACAAGTTCTTTTGTTAGAGAGATCGTGCTTGGGCACGTCGTTTCAGAAAGAGGAATTGAAGTGGACGAGGCTAAGATCGACGTGATAGCTAAATTGCCTTATCCCAACAATGTAAAGTAGTTGTGAGGTTTTCTTGGGCATGAAGGTTTCTATAGGAGGTTTGTGAAGGATTTTGCAAAGATTGCGTAGCCTATGACGAGGTTATTGCAGAATGAGGTCGAGTAGAACTTTGATGAAGATTGTCGAAGGGCATTTGATACTTTGAAAAACAATTTGGTCACAACGCCTATCATACAACCCCCTGACTGGGAAATGCCTTTTGAAGTAATGTGTGATGCAAGTGGATATGTAGTGGGAGCCGTTCTTAGGCAGAAGAGAGGAAAGAAGAGTTATGTGATCTACTATGCCTCGAAAACTCTTAACCCTGCCTAGGTAAACTTACAACCACGGAGAAGAATTTGTTGGCGGTGGTGTTTGCCTTTGAAAAATTCCGATCTTATCTGTTAGGAGGCAAGACAACTGTTTACACTGACCATGCTGCATTACGATACCTTATGAACAAGAAGGAGTCCAAGTCGCGGTTGATACGATGGATTTTGCTTTTGCAAGAGTTCGATGTGGAGATCAAGAATAAGGCAGGAGCACAAAACTTAGTAGCGGACCACTTGAGCAGGATAGTGCGGGAGGAAGACGTTGTGGCCATAACACAGTCTTTTCCCGATGAACATCTATACTTGACTGAGGCACAGTTCTTTGGTGAGCCATGGTATACCGATATTGTGAATTAGATGAGTATGGGGGAGTTTCCTGAAGATTTCAATGCTTATCAAAGGATGAAAATCAAGAAGAAGTGTCAACACTTTATTTGGGATGAACCATAGTTGTGGAGGAAGTGCAATGACCAAGTTCTGTGGCGTTGCGTGCCCGATTAGGAGACTAAGAGTATATTGAGGCATTTTCATAATAAGGAGTACGGTGGACACTTTGGGCATCGAAGGACAGCTAGAATGATACTTGAGTGTGGATTTTATTGGCCTACTCTCAACAGAGTTCTTATGAATGGTGCTGGAGTTATGAACAATGTCAAAAGGAGGGCAATGCGAAAATGAGGGATGAGATGCCTTTGACTCCAATCATGCCTGTGGAGATTTTCGATATATGGGGAAGGGATTTCATGGGACCTTTGCCCAACTCTCAAGGGAACCAGTATATCATCTTGGCGGTGGATTATGTTTCGAAATGGGCAGAAGCCAAGGCATCACACACAAATGACTCAAGGGTGTTGGCTTCGTTTCTCAAGTCTACAGTTTTCTGCAACTATGGAGTACCCAAGGCCATTATAAGTGATCAAGGGACACACTTTTGCAATGCTACTATTGATAGGTTGTTTGGGAAGTATGGAGTTCATCATAGGTCACGACTGCTTATCATCCGCAAGCAAATGGGCAAGCGGAGTTGATGAACAAAATTATAAAGACCATTTTGAGGAAGGCGATGACTGCTAATGGATAGGATTGGAGTGGTCATCTGAGTGATGCATTATGGGCATATCGCACAACTTTCAAGACCCCTTTGGGCATGTCGCCATACAGATTGACCTTTGGGAAGCTGTGCCACTTGCCTGTTGAGTTGGAGAATAAGTCGTTATGGGCAGTTAAGAATTTCAATTATGATTGGGGAGATATTGATAAGCATCGGAAGTTGCAATTGCAAGAGTTGGAGGAAATTAGGATTGAAGCCTATGATAATGCTGCACTTTACAAAATTCGTATGAAGAAGGCTCATGATCAACATATTAAGGCAAAGCAGTTTGAGCCAGGGCAAGAGGTGTTATTGTATCAGACTCGTTTCAAGTTCATGAAGAGGAAGTTAAGCACTAAGTGGGAAGGACCTTTTGAAGTGATATCTCAATTTCCAAATGGGTCTGTGGAGATATATTGTCCAGTGACAACTAAGAAGTTCAAGGTGAATGGTCAACGGCTGAAGCCTTACTATGGGCGTAAGGAGGAATGGAATGTGGATGATCCCAATGTCCGCGTGCAGTGCCCAGAGGCATGATATAAAGCACTACGTCATGCCCATGACGTAAACTAGGCGCTGGCCAGGAGGCAACATGGTAAGTTTTTCTTTATTTTTAATTTTCGTAATTTTCATTTTCATATTTTTATTTTTAACCCTAGAATAGTAGTTTATGTTTGGGAGGAGGTATTTTGTTTAAGTGTGCAGGCTAAATAAACGAGCATTAAGTGAGGCGGAACGAAAAATTGCTTTGGCCAGGAGGAAGCTGGACAAGAAACGTTTAAGAATTCTAACAACCACAGTTCAGCAGCTGAAGAAGGGAGAGTGCTTATATCCGGAGGCAGGGCAAGATGGAATCCTTATTCGCTTAGAAACCATTGCCCTCATGGAGAGAGTCATTTTGGATAATCAGCAACTCAGTTTGAAGTCCTCACTGCCTTCAAGGAATTATCGAGCAAAGTCAAATCTAGGTTATGATTCTAAACTGATTTGCTACTTAATTGTCCTCCCATGTTTGTTTTTAAGGTTTTAAAAGTTTAATTTTGGGTCTGCGTGTGTTTGTTTGCTCGTTATAATTACTCACTTTGCCTAAGGCAAAGTGTGTGGGTATGGGGGGCTGGCATTTATCAGTTGTTTTCAAAAGGTTTTTAAAAGTTGTTTTTTGTGTGCTTCTTACCAACACTAGGCCAAAAGCGAAGTGTGTGGGTGGGAGGAGCGTCTGTTTGTGTCTAGGTTGGCATGCTAGGTTGATGTGATTAGTTTGAGCATGGTTATTGAACTTGAATATATATGCAAGCATGTTAGGGCAGTTGAGCATGATAAGATGTGGTTAGGGATGAGGAACAAGCAATTTGAGCATGACCCTTGGTGTAATACCCCGAACTTTCCTAAGTCATTAAGTGCGTATTAAATGAGTTAATATGCCTATATGATGAGTTTTGAGTGCTTAATTTTTTTCGCGAAAATAAATTTTTCTGTGAAATGACGAAAATGCCCTTACGTGCTCTAATGTGATTTTTCTCGATTTGATTATTCGAATCGAGTATGTGACGCATTTTTTGAGCTTAATTATATGAGTATGAGCTTGAGTACGAATTTTAGAATTTTCTGAGAACTTTGAATTTTAGATGAATAATAACGTAAACCGAGAAAAATACTATTCATCGACCGACTCCGAATTTAGTCTAATTAGTTTCATTAGAATCTAGAATTTATTCTAAGACTTTTGAGATAAGTCGGAGAATTTTTTGAGATCATTTGAAGAAGCTTTAAAAATAAATTGCTTAACGACTCGTTTAGCCGAGCAGTTTTTATAAACTTATTCGTTAAAAGGAATCTTGATATAAAAATGATATCATTGGATTCTTTAATTTATTTTGAGAAATATATGACGAATTAGAGAGAATTTGGATGACGAGAAAGAGACGAGAAGGGTTTTAAATTGTTTGAGGGAATAAAATAATATAACGGAGATATTTTCTACCGGAAAATTAATTAACCGGGCGAAAGTAGCAGTAATAAGCTTTGATCTTATCCTTAATAGTAAACCTAATTGCTAAGTCACTCTCAAGAGAGCAAGTGAACCTTACTCTCTCCCTCATTTGGCCAACACATTTGATTCCCTCTCTATAAAAATCTCCCACTCTCGATCTCCTCTCTCTCTCATATCTTGCATATCAAGTTGTAAGAGATTCATCCCCCTACTCCATACTCTTACGTTCATTATTATCATCATCTTATTCTCTCCATCTCTCTCTCTACCGAAGGCAACCAACCCCCTCTCTCTCGGTACTCCATTGTCGAGAAGCAGGTTTTTGCCGCAGCAAAAACAACTTCATCTCCTCTCTTCTTCATCATGATTTCACCATAATCATCAAGAGATCATCCTCTCATTCACCCCTTCATCATCCCCCTGTCTTGAAGCCGTGAAGAGCAGCAGCAGCTCGTCCTCCATCGCCGAGCAGCAGCTTCTATCTCATCACCTCCATCTCCATCGATAAACCTTCATGCCTACACCTAAGTTCTTGATGACATCATGCAATTAGGTTGAGGATCTTTTGATGTATATCATCTTCTCCATATCCAAGATCATCTAAGAAGTAAGTTTCTATCTTATTCTTTTCTTATTCAAGCTTGAAACAAGCTCAGAACAACCTCTCTTTCCATCAATTTTCATGGAGAAAATAAGGGTTTGATCTCTATTTTTGAAAGCTATGATCTTGATGTCTTGCATATCTTTTCAAGCAAGGAAAGAAGATACAAATTCACCATCTTTCATCCTCCAAGTCATCCAAACCTTCAAGCCAAGAAGAGATTAAGTTCTATTTATTTTAAGTATGATTCATTCATTTCTTAAGATGTATATATGTAAATGTAAGTGAGAAAATAAGGAAAGAATGCATGATTTACTTTATTCTTAGGCAAACCTTAGGGTTATGATGATGAGATGATGATCAAAATGAAGATTAAAGCATGATTTAGGGTAAAACAAGATAAAAGAAAAATAATATGCCAAGAACCCTAAAATCGGCTAAAAAGAAAAAAATAGGGAAAAATAAGTTCTTGATGAGTTTTGATGATTATTTGATGATATGATGATGATATATGCTTATTATGATTTTTCATGTGATTTATATGCATATATGTGATGATGATAATTTTTGGTGAATTTATTTGATTTTTAATGAATTTAATCGATGAAAAATAGAAGAAATATGATTAAATGATGATTTATGAATTTTCAAAGTTTTATGATGTTTATGAGCATGATGATATATGATAATATGATCTAGATGTGTTTTTAAGATGAAATATGAATTTTATTATTTTTCTCAAAAATTTCAAAATATGCCTTATTTTGAGAAAATGAATTCTTGATGATTTTGATGAGATATAATGATATTGATGATGATGATGATGATGTTAATATGTGTTAGATAAAATTTTTGAAAGAGTTTATAAGCATGAAAATAGAGAAAATGAGAAGATATAAGTTTTAGTGATTTTTATTGAATTTTTCGAAAAAATGAAGAAAAATAGATATAAAAATAAAAATGAGTATTTTGAGGTTAATATTAGTTTTTGAAGATGTGTTCTTTATGTTCATAAGAAAAACTTGAAGATTTGAAGATGTTATAAATTAATTAGAAAAATAATTATTTTTATATATTTTAACGCGAAAAATGAGTAAATATATATATAATGATGAATTTCATTAGATAAAAATGAAATTAAGAAATAAATGAGATGTTGAGTATATTTTGAGTAATTTGAGTAAGAAATGATATTTCATGAATTTTCTAGAATAAAAATCGATAAATAAAGAAATGATGAGAAAAAGAAGTAAGTGAAAATATGAGTTTAATTAGACAAAGAAATGTATTCTTTGTAGAATTGATGTTCAAATGATGATAAGTAAAGATGTGATGTGAATTTGATGTTATGATAAAGAGAGATAAAATATTAATATTTGAGAATAAAAAGAGAAATAAAATAAAAAAAATGAAATTATCTATGAGATAATATGAGTTAGAAGTCATATATGTGAGTTAAGAGTTAAGATATTCGTATTTGAGTTCGTTTGCTTCAAACGAGAAGAAAAAGGAGTATTATTAAAGAAATAAGAATAAAATAATAGAATAATTGATTTAATGGAATATTTCCATTAAAAATGAATATGTTTGAGTGATGTGAATTCTAAGTGATGTTTATGTGTTTAAGTGTACTTTGAATGTTTGATTGGTGAGACGAGATATTAACGAGTAAAGGAAAATGATAGAAATTTGAGAAACAGGCAAATGAATATATTATGTGAAAAAATAATATTTTTAAGTTTAAAAATACTTTGATGTTGAGTTATTGATGTTATATGATGTGTTAAGTGATTTGATGATGATATTTGAGTAGAACTAAGCAAGTTTACTTTTTGAATCACTTAAAAAGAAGTTAAAACGTAAAAGTTATCGAGCAGCAAAGTTTTTAAATGAAAAATCGAGTTTTTGATTAAATAAAACAAAAATTGAGTTTTAAAAGAAGGAAAAGATTAAATAATTATTATTTTAATTTTAAAGTATTAAGTTGAGACTGTATGCGTATATGAATACGTATTTTGAGGAAAATGATGACGTATTTTAGAGTCAAGAAATACGAAATAGAAGTTGGAATGTTAAATTCAAAATAATTATTATTATTTGAGGTTGACGAAATAATTTTCGTTAAGAGTTTGAAGTTATGAGTTTTAAAGGTTAAAAGTCGAGCAAAAATTCATTATTATGTGATTATGTGATTAAGTATGATCTCATTAACCTATTTACTTGAAAAGGTTAATCACTTATTTAATATAAGTGTTTGAATATTGATATCAATGCTTGAGTATTATGATGATGTTTGAGTATTAATGTGAATACGTGTTTATGATGTGAAGTACTTAAATATGATGTAAGTACTTGATTATCGATATGAATGATTGATTATTGATATGAGTGTTAAATGTTAACATGAATGATGTATGATGATAATAGTGGAGATTTAACATTATGATTTGCTGAAATCATATGATTTGAGTACATGAGAAGTTAAGACGAGTTAAATTGTAACTTATCAATGTACGTGAAGATTAAAATATTATATTAGAAACGAGAATTTGAGTTTGGGAATTATTAGAAACCGAGTAAAGACGATGATTCAAGAACGAGAAATCGAGAAGGATATCGATGTAGATAAGTTTAAATAAATTAAGAAAAACCCGAGTCAAGTAGAAGTCCTTCAGTCGAGCCCTAAGTCTATTTTACGTTTTATGAGATAATAATCTCGTTCTTATTTGATGTTATTAATGAAGGGCTGAGCGGGACTGAAGGGTAGTCGGGAAGCATAAAGAGTAAGCAACCTCGACCCAATATACCAGAAGTCAGGTGGGCTTTCTGAACTAAAATCAAATGATGAATGCGCGTACTATTTATGTATTACGTGTGCTTTTCAAATTGATTGGCTTGCCTGAGTTTTAAATCTTTTGGTATGGAATCATCTACGTGTTAAAGTTATTAAGGTCCTGTGGATGCACGGGATAAAGGTCCTATAAGATATGGGACAATACATGCATTAGTTAAGGTGACTGTGAGCCTTGCTTCGATTGGGCCGGTCACGGTATTCAAGGAGGAAGCCTACTTCTCGGCACCACAGAAAGATAAAGCTGTAGATTGATTCATACCTAAGTAAATGGCATGCCGATTTCAGAAAAGTATGTAAATGTTTTTATGGTTGTCACAAGTGGTAAACTGTTTTTAAACGATTATATATTTAACCCTTGTGATGCAGCAAAAGAGGCAAGTCTAATCATATAGCTCTAATGAGCAGAGTTTCAAATGTTTTTGGCATGTGTTCACTAAGTACGAAGTACTCACGCCCTGCATGTTATTTCTAAAACGTCCAGTTTAGCTTGGTTGAGGAGGACGTGGTGTGCTTGAGCGGCTCATTGTTAATATATTTGTATTTTGGAAGTTTGGCTTGAGGTTATGTGTCTTCATACATATAGCCTTCGAACTTCATGTTGATGTTTGTGTTCCGCTACAACACTGTTATTTTGTTGTCTTTGACTGCATGCTCGAATTTCGTAACTATGAGTTGTGTGCTCGAAACTATTCCATGTTTGTCTTTTAATTCTCTATGACTTCGATTTCCAAAACACGTATTATATTTTGAAGCCAATGTAAATTATTTGTGCTCCTTTATTTTGAAAATCCCTTGAAAGCATGTTGATATTTGATAATGTTTATTGTTGATTACCTTATTCTTGAGCATGAACCCTTTTTGAGTTAAGTTTATTTGATGGTTTCACCTTCACACTCCAATGGAGTCTGGTCATTCCTACACACCGGATTTCGGGCTGTGACACTTGGTGAGATTTTGAGCCTTAACTGTTATATGTCTTGCTATATAGTTTTCATTTCTTGAGAGTATTTGACATGATCATTCGAACACCACCTAGAACTTGCCTATTTTCTACTTTGAGACCCCATTGACATAGAATAAGAAGTGCTTAGAGGATTTAGACAATTTTTTTTTTTTTTTAGCCCAAATAAGCCTAAAAAGCCTACACTATTATAATCCCTTTTGTTAGCCCCTTTTGAGCCTAATAATTTCTTTGATTCACATATATTAGCCATGGAAAATTTTATCCTACCCAGTTATGAGGACTAGGCTAGAAGATGAAAAAGGGAGAGGAGAGCAGTAGGGCATGAAGGAAGCCTAGAATGGGAAAAAGAGAGTAAAGGGCGAGAAGGATATAAAGAAAAAGATACAAAGAAAAAGATATAAAAAAAAAGAAAAAAAAGAAAAAAAAAATGAAATGAAAAAAATATATATTTAGAAAAGAATAAAGCCCTAAGGTGTATTGTGCTACGGCCCGAAAGAAAAGGTGAAGGAAAGAAGATAAGGTTGGTCGCTCCGCTTGGCCAACCTAAATCCGAATGAGTATTTTGCCGCGGCTAAACGACGGTCGTGTCAAAGCCGTTAGACTGTTAAAAAAACTTTGAGTCTCCTAGTTGTTTGAGAATTGTCTGTCTTTGAGATATGAGTAGGAGAGTCGAGTTATTAAATGAAGTGTTCCAGATTATTTGAGATGTGAAATTCTAAGTGAATATATATGCTGTGTTTGATTGAATATATGAGAAATTGTTGAACATGATGTTATGTGATGAGTTGAAATTGATGATATTATTGAAAATGCATGCAATTACGTGAATAATTGTGTTAATTTAAATTGAGGATTATTTTATTTGCAAATCGCATGTCTTATCTGAGAAAATTCTTTCCTAAATGCGTGATAAGTATCGATCGAGAATTGTGTTTCCTCTTAAGAGGAGAAGTGTTCGAAAGTCGAGAAAATTTCCGTGTAAGTTTGCCGAATTTTCTAATTTTTAGCATTTGTTTAAGAATGCCGCCAAGAAGAAGATTCAAGAGAGTCGAGCAAAATGATATAGAAGAGCGATGGGACCAGAACCCGCCTCTTCAAATCGAACGTCGAATCGAAGAGCTTTTTCTTCAACAAAACCCGCTGAGTTTCGATGGTAATGGTAGTCCTACAGAAGCCAAGGACTGGATTCGTTCTCTGAAGCGAATTTTTCATTTTCTTCGTTGTGGAGATCGTGAACGTCTAAATGCATGACGTATCAACTCAAAGGTTCTGCCGACTATTGGTGGGAAACCCGACAGAGGACGTATACTCTCAAAGAATGCAAAAATCTGACGTGGGAGCAACTCAAGGAAGGTCTATATGAAAAGTACGTGCCCAGGAATTATTGGAAGCAGAAAGCAAACGAATTCGCGAACCTGAGATACTATTAATAACCCAAATGGAGAAATCTTCACTTGCAATCTTCTAAGTATCCAAATCAAGTCTTTAATTGAAATCTAATAGCATAAACCTTAAGAGGAAAGTTGGAAATTAAAATTGAGATGAAGAGTAAAAGATTATCTTACAATTGGGGGAAGACCCTCTTTAAATAGAGAAAAAACTAGAGTAGAAGACAAGTCATAAGTGAGGGATATGATTTTAAATGATATAAAAGCACGAGAAATTAATTAAATTGAAGAATATAAATTTTTCCTAATTTTATGAGAGTGCCGATTTTTATATATAAATAGAGTTGATGGTTTTGTGCTAATTTTCATGATATTTGTTAAGATTAAGTGTTAGTTATTGATTTGAGGATGATTAAGTGAAGAAATAAGAAGTATAAATTTTTATACAATTTTTATAAAAAAAATTCGAACAATATGAGGTATAGAGTTGATGATTTTCGATGTTGCATGTTAGTATTGCATAATTTGATGATTAGATGATGAAGATGAAGGTTAGATAAGTAAGTTAGCTTTTTGAAGTTTTTGAATCCGAGTTAATATATGAAAGTTATCGAGTAATGAAATTAATTAATGAGAAATTGAGTAGAAAATGAGAAATGAGCAATTTCGTAAAGTTAATGTCAAAGATAAGAAAATTTAATCGAGTTATTAAATAATTAGAAAGTATTTAAGTCATTTTACTAAGTTTGGAAATTTTTTCGAGTAGTGACACGTTTTACGAAAAAAAAATGACCTAGACTTTATTCCGTAAAATTTTTAATAAGAGTTTGAAGTCTTGTATTTATTTTAAGAAAAATGAAGTCTTGTATTTATTTTAAATCCGATACCAAATTTGAAGTCTTGTATTTATTTTAAGAAAAATGAAACTATTTTCATTTAAATCTAATAACTTTTTTATAAACCGAGTAGAGTCGAGTCAACATGAGTTATAATCGAGTCTTGAATGAGTTTCTGATTGTACATTTGTGATTAAGTGAATTAATATGATTTTCTAGAATTTTTTTGGAATATTTTATTATATTTGGAAAATTTTTCTTTTTCCATCTATTTATCGAAGTCAATCGTTTACCTGTTTGGGAATGTTCGATTCTTGATCTGAAAGATTGTTTGTGAATAATTTGTGATAATAGAACCCAAGAATTAATTTCGTAATTTTCTGAGTTCGTTTAACTCGAGAAATCGAGAAAAACGAGACGTGTGATGTGAATAGTATTTTCTGATATTTATGGATTATTTAATTATTAAAATGTTTGGGTATTAGTGAGTCAATTTCTGAGTCTAAGAGTCTGTTGGTTTAGTAATTGGATAGAACCGAGAAAACGAGAAAGATCGAGTTATATAAGTCGAGATAAGTTAAGAAACCCGAGTCAAGTAGATGTCCTTCAGCCGAGCGTTTAGTTCGTTACGTTATTCGAGTAAGTAGTCTCATCCTTATAAGGTGTTATTCTTGAAGGAACGAGCGGGACCGAGAAGTGAAAGTGAAAGAAGAAAGCAGCTAACCCGATAAACCCCTTCGCGGTCAGGTGGGCTTTTTAACCGAAACAAAGTGATGAATATGATTATTGTTATCATACTATGTGAGATTTGAAATTAATTGACTTGCCATTTTATCTGAGTTTTGGTATGTTTGATCATCTACTTGAGTTATTATTATCCTATGTGAGACAGGAACACATGTGTTATTAATTGTTTGACGTGATTGTGAGCCTTGCTTCGGTTAGGCCGGTCACAGTGTTTGAGAATGAGGCTTCAATCTCGATACAAGAGAATTATGTGGTAGATTGATTCATACCTGCTATTCAAATTATATACGTTGACTGCGCAGTCGTTTCAAGAAAAGAAAATGATTTTTGCATGCACAAGTTAAACGTTTTAAATTGTACTAACACTTGTGATGCAATGGCAAGGCAAGTTCAATTATATAGCTCTATCGAGCAAAGTTTTAAATTATTTTGTCATGTGTTCACCGAGTACGAAGTACTCAGCCCTGCATGTATTTCTAAACGTGCAGGTTAGCAGGATGAGGATGGCGGATGATGCTCGGCGGTGTGTTTATTTGAATAAAGTCGAGTCTTCGTTTGGTTTAAGTTTGCAATTGCATATTTTCATATATGTAATTATGGGACTTGAGTTAGTTATTCTGCTGCATGATAAACAACTTTATCTGTTTTAAATTTCTGAACAATTACTCTGATGTTGTGTCGATACAACGAGCTGTAAGCTCAAAATTATTTCCCGTTTCCCCTTTTATTCTACTTGACTTTGATTGTGATGCTTTAATTAGTTTCGACACTTGAATTATTTATTAATGCTCATTAATTTGAGATTAGAATTGAAAGCATGTTCTATTTGTTATTGCTTTCAATCTATATTCCTTTGTTCCTGAGCATGTTCCCTTATCGAGTTATGTTTTATATTCAAGGTTTCACCTCACTATCCAATGGATTCTAGTCATCTCTATACGCCAGAATTCGAGCTGTGATAGCCGGCCAACCTATCTAGTATTTGATCAATAAAGGAAATGGGAAAGTGATCCTTACGGTTTGCTGCATTCAACATCCTATAATCAATACACACTCTCCAACTCGCAATCAACCTAGTAGCTATCAGTTCCTTATTCTCATCTTCAACTACAGTTACTCCTCCCTATTTAGATACAACTTGAGTTGGACTAACCCATTTACTATCCGAAATAGGAAAAATTATACCCGCATCAAGCCACTTGAACAACTCTTTCTTAATAACTTCTTGCATCACACAATTAAGGCTTGTTTGATTTTGAGCCCTAGGCTTAGCATCCTCATTATGCAAAATAATATGCATGCAAACCGCCGGGCTAATCCCTTTCAAATCCGAAATAGACCACCCTATAGCCGACTTATACTTTCTCAAAACACGAAGCAAACAATCAAGCTCATAAGAATTAAGAGAAGTCGATACAATTACCGGGCATATGTCATCTTCTCCCAAGAAAGCATACTTCAAGTGTCCGGGCAATGGCTTTAGCTCAAGCTTAGGTGCCTCTTTCTTATCTACCTTCTTCGCTCCATCTCTTTGTAGCTCCAATAATCTTCCGACTTTCCTTGGACATTCCTTTTGACTCTCCATGATTTTGCAACATTCAAATAAAATTTCATCAAAAGCATTTGGATGCAAATCAAAATTAGATGAAAAGAGAGAGTTAGAAATACAAGCCTCCATAAGGTTGTGGAATGACTTCCAAACTTCCGAGCTAATGCATGAATCAATCACCTCAATCACCTTGCAATCCTCTATACCTTGAGAAATTCCTTCATCATATAACTTTATAGCATTGTAGATGGAGAATGTATGACTCTCATCATTCACCCTCAAGGTAAGCTCTCCACTAACAACATCAATGAGGGCTCTTCCCATCGCTAAGAAAGGTCGGCCAAAGATCAAGGGCATGTCCTTATCTTCTACCATGTTAAGAACCAAAAAATCCACAAGAAATATGAAATCACGAACCTTGATAAGGACGTCCTCAACAAGATCTGCCATTTGAAGTGCAACGGTCATCGTCTTGAGTGCTCTAATCTCCAACTTGTTGAAAATAGACAAGGGCATGAGATTTATGCTTACTCCCAAATCAGAAAGGGCTCTTCCAAAAGTCTTTTCTCCGATTACACAAGAGATGGTAAAGCTGGCCAGATCTTTGGTCTTGGCTGGTAACTTCTTTTGTAAGATGGTGCTGCACTCTTCATTGAGATTAACGGTCTCAAAATCCCCAAACTTCTTTTTGCGAGAGATCACATCCTTGAGAAATTTGGCATAATTTGGCATTTGTTGTAAGGCTTCTACCAATGGAATGTGGATATGGACCTTCCTAAAAATATCCAAAAATCTCGCAAATTGTTCCTCCAACTTCTTCTTTTGATGGCGTTGAGGATAAGGAATAGGAGCCACAATGGGTTGAGGAGTCGGCGCCTTCTTGGTTGTCGTTTCTGAATCAACCACTTTTTCCTTGTCTTTGGCCTTCTCCTTCGGATAGGTGGATTCCTCCTTGTCTTGTTTATCAACTTCAATCACTTTTGGCTCATCCTTAGGCATCTTGGGGCCTTCATACGAGGTACCACTTCTCAATGTGACTGCTTTGCATTGTTCATTTTGGTTGATCACGGTGTTGCTTGGAAACTGCCCTTGTTGATGTTGGCTTGTCAAGGTATTGGCAATGTAACCAAGTTGTTTTTCCATGATTGCCATCCGTGTCTCCATATCCTTTGACCGTGTCTCCATCTCCCTTGACCGTGTCTCCAACTCCTTGCATCTTATATCACTTACTTGCATGGACTTAATAAGCATATCTTCAAGTTTAGATTTCGTCTCCTCCACAATTTCACCATTAGAGGCGGTGGTTGCAATGCATTATTGGGATTCGCATATGAAAGGTTAGGATTGGTCCTATTACCTTGGTATTGATTTTGAGGTCTTTGCGATGTCCCATAAGTAGCTCCAGAAAGGTAACCGTACAGCTGCTTGTAATTCTCATAGCCTCTTCGGTTGACATAATTGACATCTTCAACATCCACTACTTCTTCTTGAGATAATCCACGCCTTTGATTCATCATGTCCTCCATCTTAGTCACCGAATTCGACACCTAAGCAGTCAATTTGGCTACCTAATCATCGTTTGTTAGGACTGCCACTTTTCTGGGTGCACCCCTTTACTCCGGCATTGATGATTGTTAGCCTCTAGCTTTTCAATAATCTCCGCCACAGCTGCACATCCATGCTCCAAAATATCTCCTTGACCGGTGGCATTTAGCAGATTCTTTGCTTCATTGGAGCATCCATTATAGAATAACAACACCTTCTCATTAGCCAATATCCCATGGTTTGGACACTACCGCAACATCCCTTTGAATCTCTCCCAAGCCTCATAGAAAGTCTCTCCATCAAATTGACGAAATTGTTGAATTTCTGATCTCAGCTTCATTATCTTGCTCAGAGGAAAGTATTTGTAGAGAAAAATCTCCAAGAAATCATCCCAAGTACCAACCGTTATAGTATCCAAGGAGTGGAACCAAATCTTAGCCTCATCTCTTAGGGAGAAAGAGAAATGGCGGAGCTTGATTGCATCATGTGGAACCCTATTTTATTTGACGGTCTCACAAATCTCCAAAAACTGACTCAAATGAGCATCAGGATCTTCTGCCGGCCGTTCTCCAAATTGATTGTTTTGCACCATAGAAATAAGTTCCGGCTTGAGCTCAAATGTGTTGGCATTAATAGCTGGACCAAAGGCTCCTCTCTACTGCACTACGGGTTGAAATTCGGCTTTGATTGGGGTTTCTTGTGTGGCCCTCTATGCATCCATGAGTTGATGCAGCTATTCTTGTATAGCTTTGATTGCAAGATCGGTTGCTTGATTATTTGGTTGGTACCCCATGTTTTTATCTCGGGCTCTTCTTATCGCGTTGTTTTGACGACAAGTAGCTTCAATTTCTGGATTAAGAGGCTCCAAGGGTAGTTCTTGTGACCTCTTTGCATGCACTACCTGTGAATCACAACAAAAATAAATATTAGTATAATAGTATTAATATATGTCTAAATTAGTCTCAAACAATCTAGTCCTAATATTGCTAAAATTAAAACAGTCCACGGCAACGGCGCCAAAAACTTGTTCGCACTTTTCTTTAACACGCCGCAAGTGCACAGGTGCTATTGTGTATATGGAAGCAAGGTCGTATTCTACAGAGACTGATTTAACCTAACAAGTACTACTTTCAACTATTATCCTCTATTTAGACTCCGAACTTTATTTTGGGTTTGTAAACTTAAATTAACAAGCAATCAAAAAGCAAACAAATAGAAAACAAAAGTAATTAAAGATTCAAATAATATAAAGATATCATAAGGCTTCGATTTCAATGGATAATTAAAATTCAAATCTCAATCAATCAATCAATTAACACTGGGATTCGACTCTTCTTAGAACAATCACACAATTGGCTTAAACCTACTCCCGTAGTGAATAAACCGTTGATCACATGCAAGGATTTTCATTCCCGACAAACATCATATGCATGCAACTCCAAAAAGATCGATTAGAATAGCGCTCCCACACAAGGCTCGTCTCCTCTCAGTTATTTTGCAATATATGTACTATGTTCTAGATCAAGTACTAACTATCTTCTTCTGATCTCAAGTTAATACATCAAATCATGCAAAGTTGGTGATTAAGCAACATGCAAACAAATCAAACCAAGAACATAAGAAAGAAGAGAAGGTTGTAATTGATTAATCGATTACGAATTAAAGATTAACTATTCATCTACTCTCTAACCCTACGATACAAGAAAATTAGCTAATCATAATTAAAGCAAATGCAAAATCAAAAGAAAAGAAATTCATAATCATTAAATAAGAAAAACTGTCGTCGAAACAATAATCTTGAACTCTCGGACAAGTCTTCAAAAGCTCCAAGACAAAGTTAAACTAAACAAAAACTATGAAAAATAATAAGAGGTAGGTGTGTTTTGGAGAGCATTTGTATATATATATATATGTGTGTGTGTGTGTGTGTGTGGAGAGTACAAGGTTATATCCTAATATGAGTAGGAAATAACCAAAATAAGAGAAAATAACCAAAAATAGGAAAATTCCCGAAAATTCTCGCATTGTCTGTCATTCCGGGCCAACGCGCAACGTTTTTGTTTTGGCCTGTTCTCCTTCGTTATAACTCCGATTTTGGATCCATTTTCACCTACGAACTCCTGTCGAACTGTACTTTCATTCCATCATGTTCAATTTGCATAATATAAATTCCAATTTTCTGCAAAATCAAACAAAGTACGAACGAGCATCATATTTTACAAATTAACAATAGTGAAACACAAAACTCATTACAAACATGATTTCTCAATACAAATTGA
Source organism: Schizonepeta tenuifolia (assembly GCA_029490685.1). Lineage (NCBI taxonomy): Eukaryota > Viridiplantae > Streptophyta > Magnoliopsida > Lamiales > Lamiaceae > Schizonepeta > Schizonepeta tenuifolia. Next base: position 54,701,693 of record CM055955.1, on the reverse strand, counting down.
CATTAAATAAACTTATAAAGATGAGAAAATCTATGTTTATCACCTTATATTCCCCACACCTATATATATATCCTCCAAAACAAATCTAGACATATCATCTTTTTAATCTTTTAATCTCTTATCTTTTTCTTCTATTATTTTATATTATGTTAGTTTAGATTTATTTTCTTGGAGGAGTTTTTAAGATTGGGAGAAATAAGAAGAGGCACTTAAGAACTACGGAAAGCACATTTCGATAGGAGTTCGTAAGCAAAAACGGATCCAAAATCGGAGTTATAACGAATGAGAACGGACCAAAACAAAAACGTTGTGCACTGGCCCAATATGAACGCGGACAGTGCGAGAATTTTCGGGAATTTTCCTATTTTTGCTTATTTTCTCCTATTTTGGTTATTTCCTACTCCTACTAGGATACAACCTTATACTCCCCACACCTATATATATATATATATATATATATATATATATATATATATATATATATATATATTTGTCCTCCACCACATATCTAGACATATCATCTTTTTAATCTTTTAATCTCTTATCATTTTCTTCTAGTATTTTAGATTAGGTTAGTTTAGATTTATTTTCTTGGAGGAGTTTTGACGATTGGGAGAAGAGAAGAAGAGGCACTCAAGAACTACAGATTCGCCTACAGTTTTTATGTTATTTATTGGATATTGTCTATGATGTCTATAAGTAACTAATTTCTTTTTATCCTAGGGCTAGAGAGTAGATGGATAATTAAGTTTGATTTTTATTTGATTGATCAATTACAACCCTCACTTCTTTCTTGTGTTCTTGGTTTGATTGTTTGCTTAATTGCTTAGCTATCAATTTTGCATGATTTGATGTGTTAACTTGAGATTGGAAGAAGATAGTTAGTACTTGATCTAGAACATAGGACATACATTGCAAAATAACAGGAAGGGGACGAGCTTTGTGTGAGAGCATTACTCTAATCGATCGTTTTGGAGTTGCATGCATATGATGTTTATTGGAGTTGCATGCATATGATCTTTTTGGAGTTGCATGCATGTGATGAACGGTTTATTCGCTACGGAAGTAGGTTTAAACTAATTTCATGATTGTTCTAAGAAGAGTTGAGTCCCAGTGTTAATTGATTAATTGATTGAATCTTGAAGTTGATTTGAAATCGAAACCTTGGGATATCTTCTCTATCTTGAATCTTTAATATTTTTCCTTTGTTTTTGCTTTTGTTTGTTTTAATTAATTAATCACATCTTATTATAATCATCATTAAAGTTCGAAAGTGCAAATAGAGGAAAAACAATTGAAAGTAGTACTCATTGGAATTAATACAATTCCTGTGGAATACGACCTTGCTTCCTTGTGCTCAATTACACCCGTGCACTTGCGGTGTGAAAAGAAATTAGCGAACACCTCCTAGAGTGAAGAAACCTCGACCAATTGACCATATAAGTAGCCAAGAACTGACCACCCGTTTGCTCAATAGTCTTGATAAATTTGGAACAAGTGAAAAACTCTACAAAATAGAAATTCAACTTACAAAGGCAAAGCCAATTTAGATTATACTTCCAGAATCATTTTACAAATAAACATACTAGACTATTTATAGGATTTATAATAGACTCTTGAATGACTAACATTAATAAATCTATTTAAGACTCATAAATAAACTCTAAGACTTATAAATAAACTCTTGAATAACAAATATTACTCTTGGACTTCGAATTCGAACTGGAACTATCTATGTTCTGAATCGCTTGGGGTTACACCTTCAGGTTGAAACATATTCGACTTCAAATTCTCGTTGGAATATTTTATGCTCCAAACCGTTTGCGGTTTCACCTTCACTTTACTATAGAACCGAATCGCTCTTTATATCTTGGACAATATTCACCACTTGGCCCAATATATCTTGGTCTAGTTCTTGCAATTGATTTTTATTAAATCTAGAAAACTGACTTGTAGTTTGTAAGTTGCTCGGCCATACTCACATCATTCCGTTCTTTTTCAAACAGATTCATCCTCGAATCTAATTTTCAAATGAAAGTTAAGTGTCGATAAATGGCTCAACTCCTCCTGGATTGAAGACGTGATTTTCGTCCATGATTTTTATATTTGAACGTAGCTCCATATCGAAAAGAATGATATGCAAAATAGACAAAAACCTCGTACCTTGGGTTCTATCATTCATCTCCTTTTGACGAGGATTTGTCCTCAAATACAAAATGGCTCCGATTTGAAAAAAGTTTTCCTCGTTTGAAAGTACACCTCGATATCACCATGATCATTCCTTGGCATCCAAATAGATGATTCCTGTCTCAACGGAGGAATTTCGAACTGTGCCACCAAGGAAGGACGAAGCACATCCACACAACTTCCTTCAACAATGAGTTTGCTCCTCACTGTTTTCTTGTCACACGCATACACATTGTTTTCACATTGCTTGGTGTCTACAACTTCCTCTTCAACAATATTTGAAGCAACCTCGTTGGTAATCTCGGAAACAGTCGTCAATCTCCTTCTTTCCATTAGGTTGAGCCTCCAATTGCGGTGCAGAATCAAAACTTTGGATTGACACATAAGAAAATGTATTTTTCCTTTGCAATGATTCCAAGAGCTTACCTAGTTCTTCGTTGGCATCTGTAAACTCCTTCAACATAAGCTTGATATTCATTTGATGACAATTTGCACGCCTTCGATGCTCCAATTTCACCAAATGATCAGTTCTTCCTTCCATAGTATTTTTTTGTAAATATTTTTCTAATTTTAATTTTTTTTTTGGATAAAACATATAAGGATAGTGGTTCTGATCAATACTAGATTACTCTCATACCAAATGATACAGATGGAGGACCCGTTGGATAAAAGATCCAAGAACCCAATGTATAAGTGATAGGCAACGGTATCCATAGATCGAGAATCTAGTTTGATCACCTCCTACAACAAAGAAACCTCGACAGCTATATAAGCAACCAAGAACCTCAGTATGGTTAAACGCCACAAGACATTGCTCAATAGTCTTGATAGTTCGAAAGAAGTGAAAAACTCTAGAAAAGAGAAATTCAACTCATAAAGGCAAAGCCATTTTAGATTATACTTCAAGGATCATTTTACAAATGAACTTACATGATTATTTGTAGGCTTTAGTATAGACTCTTGAATGACTAACATTAATAAAACTGTTTAAGACTCATAAGTAAACTCTTGAATAAGAAATATGACTCTTGGACTTCGAATTCGCACTGGAATTATCTCTGTTCTGAACCGCCTGCGGTTACGCCTTCAGATTGAAACATATTTGACTTCAAATTCTCGTTGGAATACTTTTTGCTCCAAATCGCTTGCGGTTTTGCCTTTAGTTTACAATAGAACTGAATTCCTCGTCATTCAACCCATCAACTTGTAACATATTCACCATTTGGCCAAATGTATATTGGTTTAGTTCTTGTAATAGTCCCTTTTTATTAAATCTAGAAACCTACCTTGTAAGTATGTCAATCATGCTCACATCAAAGGTATATATTGTATTGTCTCTAATCTTCATACACGGAAAAGATTTCATTTCCTCGTTGACTATGCTCTCTATACAATGGAACAAAGGAAGTCATTGTGGGAATTTATTCATAAAGTTAACCAAAATACCAATGAGCCTGTGCTAATTGGGGGTGACTTTAATTTTGTCTTAAGAATGGAAGATAGATTACATGGCAATCATATAATTGTTGCTGATATTCAAGATTTTGCTCACTCTATTGAGAGCAAATTACATGTCAATCATATAATTGCTGCTAATATTCAAGATTTTGCTCACTGTATTGAGAGCAATGACTTATCTCCTCTCAGATTTGTTGGAAATGAGTATTCATGGTGCAACAACTAAGAGGGTAATGATAGAATCTTTTCTCACATAGATAGGTGTGTTGCCAATACTCTTTGGATGAATTAATATCGTGATGTTGTGGTCGAGTTGTTAGAAAGCAATGTATCAAATCATTGTCCACAATGCTGGATCTTCAACAACTCAATATAAGAAGGGCATCTCCTTTCAAGTTCATTAATGCTTTAACAACTCATGTGAATTTTAGTAGCATTCTGGATGAGATTTGGAGTCAGGAATATCATCAAAATAAATTGCGGAATATTTGGTATAAATTGATGCATTTCAAAACTCCTTTAAAGCAGCTAAATGTTCATCACTTCAAGAATATCCTTGAGAAGCTGAATCTAGCTAGATTGAAGCTCAGTAATACTCAAAATTTACTGGCTCAAGATAGAATGAATGAGAATCCGATCAATGTTGAGAAAGATAATATGCTTGTATTAGAGAAATGGAGTGGTATAGAAGAACAAATTTGGCAACAAAAATCCACGGCTGACTGGATTAAGTTGGGGGATTCAAATATTATGTTTTTCTTTGCCTATGCAAAAGCTAGACAAGAAAATAATACTATTAAGCTTCTGATAAGAAAAGATGGGAGTAGATGCTCAACTCATGATCAAATTAAAGATGAAGTAAAATATTTTGGTCTTATAGGAAGTGCTGCTAAATTACTCCCCATGGTGGAAAAACAAGTGATTGAGAGGGGTCCTAAGTTTTCAAGTATGCAACAACAGAAGTTGATAGCTCCTTTCTCTTCCCAAGAGATTAAACAAGCTCTCTTTAGCATTAATCCTCACAAAGCTCATAGCATAGATGGCTATAATCTTTCTTCTTTCAACATTGCTGGAGTGAAATTGGAGATGATGTGGTCTAAGTTGTTGAAGAGTTTTTTGAATCAGGTTTTATCCCTAAACCTATCAACTTTACTCTTATCTCTTTACTTTCAAAAGTCCCCAATTCAAGTACTGTTAGAGAGTTAGACCTATAGCTTGTTGTAGTGTTCTTTATAAAATAATATCTAAAACTCTTAAAAATAGGATGTAGTGGGTTTTGGATAGCATAATTAGTGAGAATCAATCTGCATTTGTGAAAGGAAGACTCGCTTTTTTATAATATTTTGCTTAGTCATGAATTGGTGAAAGGATATGGTAAGAAACAAATCTCTCTGAGGTGTATGACCAAGATTGACATCCAAAAAACATATATTTCTGTGGAATGGCCCTATCTGAAGCATCTATTATTAGAATTGGGTTTTCCTTTCAGATTAGTGCAATGGATATTAAAATGTGTGATGACTGTTTCTTACTCGATTAATGTTAATAGGGATGTTACTACTTCTTTTGATGTTAAGAAGGGTTTAAGGCAAGGAGATCCACTCTCTCCATATCTATTTGTTATCAGTACGGAGTATCTCCATAGATATCTCATCCAATTGAGAACTAATAAGGGTTTTCACTTCCACCTTACATTTAAAAGATTTGGTTTAGTCCAACATTTATTTGCAGATGATATGTTATTATTTTCAAGGAGTGAAATTGGATCTATCAGACACATGATGGCTGTCTTTCAACAATTCTCTGCAACTTCTGGACTTCAAGCAAATCAATCCAAGAGTTGTTTGTATTTTGGAGGGGTGAATGAGCAATCTCAATCCCTTATACTCTCAAAATTTGGCATGACTCGTGGTGAGCTGCCTTTTAAGTATTTAGGAGTGCCCTTAACCACTAAAAAACTTTTTGTTATGCAATGTCAGCCTTTGATAAAGAAAATCTTGTCTAAGATTGAGTGTTGGACTTCAAAGCTCCTATCCAATGCTGACAGATTGCAATTGATAAAATCAATGCTTATGAGTGTCCAAACTACTTGTGCCATTTTTTTCTCTTGCCAATGAAGGTCATCAAAGCTATTTAAACATCCTATAGATGTTTCTTGTGGACTGGTAAGTCAAGATTAACAAAAAGGGCATTAGTAGCTTGGGATTATCTATTCCAACCTAAAGCTACTGGAGGTTAGAATCTCACTAACTTGCATGTTTGGAATCAAGCTGCTTTATGCAATTTATTATGGTGTATTACTAGTAAATTAGATAAGCTCTGGGTTAAGTGGATTTATGGTTATTACATAAAACAAGATGATGTTTTCTCCATGCCACTCCCAGGTACAACATCTTGGGCGATCAAGAAGATTTTGGGTGCTAGAGATTACTTAAATGTTGTGGTTGGTGGTCCAAGTGTACTAAATCAAAGATACTTTCTCTATCAGGAAGATTTATATAGAGATGAGAGGACCAATCCAAGGGTAAGTTTCCGCATCAATTATTGATTTAAATTTAAGTTCTAATGCCTTAGAAAATTTAGGGCGTTAGAGTTTGGTATCAGAGCTAGGTTCAAATGATGTATTATTATTATTATTATTATTATTATTATTATTATTATTATTATTATTATTATTATTATCATTATTATTATTATTATTATGAAATAAAATATAACACTTATTTAGGGGTGCAACTTAAACCGTAACAAAGCTCGATTAAACTAAATTTTTACACTTTTGCCGAACAAGAAACCCATTTAAAAAGTTTTAGCAAGTTATCAAAAATTCATATTTATGTGCTTTTAATTATTGGACATGTATTTATAGTTGTCCTTCAATTTATAAAATATTGCATCTTCATTTCATGGCTGGCTATTTTGGAAAGATTGACTAGTGTGGATCATGTGGTCAAGGTTTGGTGTTGTCTGTGATGAAAGATGTATTCTGTGTCTTAATAAGAATGAGAAACATAATCATCTTTTCTTTAGGTGTGATTTTTCTAGGAAAGTATGAAAGGAAATCACTGCATGGTGTGGGTTTCTTTGTTCAGTTAGAGATTGGGAGCATGAAAAACTTTATTTGATCTCTCAATGTCGATCAAAATCTGGTTCTCAATTCCTATACCGAGTTACTGTGGTTGTAGCAGTATACAATTTTTGGAAGAAGATAAATTTTCGAAAGTTTCAACAAGAAGGTACTATTGTGGGAGAAATGGTAAGAACTTGTCAGCTGCAAATTGCCATTTGTTCCCAAAAAACTCCCAAGCTCAAGAGAAGACTGCAAAGCTAGTTTTGGTTTCTGTTTGGTTTCTTTGCTTGTAAAGTTTGTTGTTTTGTAGGTTGTATGTAGTTGTTTTGTCCTGCCAAGTGGTAATAAAAAAATTATTTAATAAAAAAAATTATTTAATAAGAATTTCACCAGACATACTTTTTATCCTTAATTTTATTAATACCGATGCCCAAAGCCATTATAATAATTTCTAACATCTCATCTGTTACAGAAGAGATGTTATCGCTTGCAAGTTGCAATAGATGAATCCAATAGTTAGAAAAACAATTAGTATTATATTTTTTTTCCTGACATTTGGGGTTTCTCTATATTTTTGTAAATATCTAGATTGTTGTCATTCGTCATCTCGTGGATGCTATGAAACTTGGCAAAAATTTGGATATGATCAACCGCACGGTGCAATCTGCCTAATCTTTTTCTGAAGAGGAAACTAACTTCCTTCAATACTTTAAATTAATCTACAAGAAACAATATTCAAAAGCCACAATGAAAAAAATCATGCCACACTCAGGTGGTCTCTAACTCTCTAGCTAACCGGACAAGCTCACATTAATTTGCTAAATAATAATAATAATAATAATAATAATAATAATAATAATAATAATAATAATAATAATAATAATTGTTGGAAAAATTAGTAAATGTTTTGATTTATCCCAAAACCCAACTGAACCCATCCGAGTAGATGAAAGTCATTAGTCCGAAGATAGCTAGAGTTCACTGTTTGAGCGTAGCAATTTTATCTTTACAAGTTTCAAGCAGAAGAAGACAGTCGGACTGAAGAAGGAAGTTCGTGAAGAACTCAGTTGAGACTCACGCTCAGCTCAACAGGAACTTAGCTGAACTTCAACCTCAGTTGAATCACGGACTCAGTTGGATATCAACTCAGTTGACTCCTCAACTGACCCATGCAGCTCAAGCGTGAAGAGAAGTTGTGTCGAAGTCAGACGTCGCAAAGCTGAGAAGAGAAGACTTTGAAGACGTTGAAGGAAGAAGAGTTGAAGTCCGAATTCAAATCTACTCGAAAGCACAAGTCAGCTGGAAAACTTACTATAATTGGACCGACAATAGAAACACGCAAAAAGCGAAGGTCGCAATTGTCATTTTAGGAAAGTTTTTAGTAAAGCAAGTGGAGTACCATGCTTTTGGTAGAGATTAAACAGCTCTTTCCAACGGCTAATTAGATCTTCATCTATAAATAGAGGTCTCCAAGAGGGAGAGAATAAGAGAGAGAATGAGAGAGAGCACAAGAGAGAAGCGAAGATTAAGACGCTGATAGAATCGCGCAAGGTGAAGTAGCAACAGCAGCATTCCACCACACTCTCCAACAAGAAAACCTCAGTTGAAGTCCAGTAGAAGTCGAGTATCCACACCTCCTCCTGTTCTTCCATCTAGCCTCTCAGAAAGCTCCTTCTTTGATTAAGTCTAGAATATAAGTTCTTGCTTAAATTTGTGTCCAAGCAGACTCTCTCCCAAAAGCTCGAGTCTCTAAGCCTTAGGACGAAGCCTCCACTTCTCTCTGGGTAGAAGGCTTCTTAGTTGGAAAATCCCCCAACCCCCAAACCTTAGGTCCGACTTTGAACCCGCAATCAAAGTTACTAGGTCCCTTTGAACCCACAATCAAAGACCAGGTCCCTTTGAGCCCGTAAACAAAGACTAGGTCCCTTAGAACCCGCAATCTAAGACTACATCCCCTTAGAACCCGTAATCTAAGCCCAGGTTGTACACTTGCCCGCAAAAGTGTTGTAAGGTCTTGTTCGAACATGCAATCGAACTGGTTAGATTTCTTGGTACCCGTAAACCAAGTGGAATGTTTGGTAAGTACGCCTAAGCTTATCTAGTGGATTACTTCCACGAAAAGGAAGTCGTGGACGTAGGAGATCAATCTCAGAACCACGTTAAAATACTCTGTCTTTTACTTTCTGTATTTACATTAAGTATTTTCCATTCAGTTACCTAACCAAGTGGCCCAGCATACAAACTGCATACAAACTGCACTTTCACAAACCGCACTAAGTTTTGGGAACATGACCTTCCCTGTTTTCATTAAGGTTTCAGTTTAAGTAACGAGCTTTAATTTTCACCAACTTCCGCAAACGCTTAACTCTTTGAAACATTAGTTGGAATACACAGCTGACCTTCAGTCAAAGAAGTCAGTTGTGCACCCAACTGTGTGAATAGCTCCAATTGATCATCTCAGTTGTAGAGCAGCTCCAACTGACTTTCACAGTTGTTTAGCAAACTGGCCTGAGCAGTGAACTCAGTGAAAAAATTTTAAAAAACAAAAATTGCTACTGGTGTATTCTCCCCCATACACCAGATACTCGTTACCGAGACCATCAATAATAATAGTTATTGACAAAAACTCTCATGCGACCTGTTGCAAGTTGTGCAGCGGGTCCTGTACAAAAACGCATATATAAATAAATGCTGGAAACTTCTTGTAAAGAGATGCTAGCCAAGTGGTTTGTTGTTTTGACTAAAGGCGCTCCTTACCTCATGGTCTTGGATTGAATCTTGTCAGAAGGCAGAATTTCTTACTCTTTTTTCTACTTCCATTTCCCTCTCAACTCCAAGCTCCAGGACTACAAGAAGGTAGTTTCTTTTTTCATTTCATTTTATATTAAATTATAATACAATTATGTCTTACTAGTTTTTATCTTTTATCTTTTTCTTTTTTACTTTTTTAAACATTTTAATTTATTAATCTCTGGTTGAATTTATAAATTTTATTTTGGCATTATATTATGGTTTAATATCATTATATATTTTAATTATGGTATATAATATTTGATTAAAGATTTATTTAGCATAACTAGTATTTATTAACAATAGCATTTACATTTAAGATAAAAATTATTTGGCTTTATTGCTAAAAAAAATCTAATAATTAAATAATAATGCCATGTATAATTTTATTTTATACTAGATGAAAATAATTCAAACTTTAAAATATATAAACGAACAAATATTCACCAAAATAAAAAAATAATATGTGATGTAAATAATAGTAGCATTTGTTGTAAATAAAAGTTGCACCAAGGAAGAACCAAAAGGGCCAGAGGCATACACCAAGGAAGAAAGAGACTTCGCGCAGCTAGATAACATAGCAAAGAGTGTCATCTTTTCCACTGTCGGCAAAGCCTACTTGCCGAAGATTATCAATTGCTCTACAACAAAAGATATGTGGAAAGCCTTAACTACACTCTATGAAGGCTCTGACGAGATAAATGAGAATAAGTTCACCTTAACTTGTCAGAAGTATGAGAACTTCTCTCAGCTAACCGGGGAGTTCATCGACAAGATGAAGCTGAGATTCACAGAGGTCCTAATGGACATTGAGAGTATTAAGAAGGGCAAATACTCTCAGCATGAGATGAACTTGAAAGTTCTCTCCGCATTAGGTGAAGACTGGGAGGTCAAAAGAGTCGTCCATCAAATCGGAGTAACCTCGGTTCGATGACAACTGAGAAGTTGTTCTCCAAGCTCTAGGCGAATGAGTATGACATCTTCTAACTGAAGCAAACCAAGCTTCATGTAATACCCCGATCTTTTCTAAGTCTGTAAGTTCATCTTGATTGAGTTAATTTGCATTGAATTGTCCGTTAATGTGTTTTTGTGTGATAAAAATTTCCGAGAAAAGAAACTTTTCTCATAAAATTACCAAAATGCCCTTGAGTGTCGTTATGTGATTTTTCTCATTTCGGTTATCTGATTCGAAGATGTGATTAATTTTTTGAGCATGATTATATGAGTTTTAGTTTGAGTATAAGTTTTGAAACATTTCGAGAAGTTTTATTTTTTGATGAATAGTAACTTTTCTCGAGTTTTCGCTATTTGACGAGTTTTTCCAATATTTTCTAATTAGTATCTTTTGAGTATAAAAGTTCTTTTAAATCCTTTTGGATATGTTTGAGAGTTATTTGAATCACTTGAGAAAAGATTTGAGTTTGTTTTCAAAAATCCTAATATGAATAGTAATTTTCGAGATTTTCTTCGTTACTCGAAATTTTTCTTCGAAAATTGGATTTCAAGCATTCTTGATTTATTTGGTGAGGTATGAGACGAAATAGAGAGCTTTTGGATGTCGAGAAAAATTTTTGGTGAGTTTTGAATCGTTTGAGAGTTAAATGAAAATATGTGTAGGGATGTTTTGCACGAGAAAACATTTTCTTTCTGGCGATTTATATCGCGATTTTGACTTGGTGCACCCCTTTTCTCCCTATTAATTCCACTCTCATCTCCCTCCCTATCTCTCCACACGCTTCTCTCCCTTTTTTTCTCTCTCTCTCTAGCCGACATCAACACCTCTCTCTCTCTCGCTCCCATCGCCGATACACACACACCTAGATACCCAATTTCAACCATTTTTCTCAAGGATTGGAGCTTCAAGTTGCGTGGAATAGAGTTCTTGATTGATCGAACCTTTAATCTCAAGTAAGATCCATGTTCCTTGTTCGATCAAGAAGTTCATCTTTTTCCTTCACTCTTGATCGATCGAAATCAAGGAAGTAGGAAGCTTTGTTTTTCGAGTTTAGATCATCGATTCTTGCGTGGTTTCATGAATGAAATTTAAAAGAAAACTTGATCATTTCTTTTAATTAAGTGCCGAAAATTTTAATCAAATTTAGGGGTTCTCATGCCTTATTTTTTATTGTGATTTTGATTGAAGAATCGAGTCTTATAATTTATTCTATGATATTGTGTGCAATCAATTGAGAAAAATGAACTATGCATGATAATCCTAATTTTTTTGAAAGTTTTAGGGTTTAATTTAGGGGTTTATGCTTTGATGTTTTTGATGGATGATTCGATATTATTTTTGATGAATTTGGTGAGTTGATTCGTAGTAATTTGAGCTATCGAGAAGTATGATCATCTCCCCATTTCACCCTATGAATTTCGAAACTTTTAGTATGATTTTTTTTGATTTTCGATGATCTTGAGTTTAGATTGTTAAACTGAAGATTGATTTATAAAATTAAGTATATATTGAGCTTAAGTTTAAGAAGAATCAAAGAAATGAATTTAGTTGCTTAAAAAGTTCAAAATTTCAAAACTTTTGAGCATGAAGAGTTATGATTTTTCATAATGTTGTGTTCTAATTGAGAGATTGAGCATAGATTATTGAAATTGAATTTATTTGAGGCACTATAGAACTTTGAATCGTTGGATTCGAATTTCTATGGGAAAATCCTCAAATTTTTTGAAAAATTAAGATTTTTTAAGTTTGATGTTATTTGTCGAAATTGATTGTCAAATCAATCAATTGAAATTTTTCTAAGCATAATAGAATCTCGAATTTTTAAATTTGGATAAGTTTTGCATGAGTTTCAAAATTTTTGGACCATATGTGAGAAATTGAGCATTAAATATTGAGTTCTTGATGTTATTTGATGCATGTGATGTTTTTATGTTGAAATTGGAGTGAAAATACGCATGATAGCTTTTTAAATTTCATGATTTGGAGTTCGTATGTGAAAGTTATTAAGAATCGAAGTTTTGATAATGAAAAATCAAAATTTCGTAAACTAAAAATAAAATTTGTTGATTTTGATCTAACAATTGTTCGATTGAATTTAATTTGAGTCAGTTTGCCAAGTTTAAGAATTTTTTGAGCATGTGCACGTTTTTTGAGAAAAATAACGTAAACTTTATTCCGAGAAATTTTGATGTAGGTTTCGGATTTCGAATTTGATCCCGTATTTGGATTCTTTGAATTATTTTAAGAAAAATAAAACTGTTTTCGTTCAAAATCGATAACTTTCATTTTTCAAGTTAAAAGTCGAGCAGTGTCGAGTCAGCATGAAACTATATTTGAGTCCTGATTGAATTTCTGAGTCTGAGATTGTGTTCGCATGATTTAATATGATTTTTTAGAATTTTTCTATAATATTCTAAGAAATTTGGAATTTTTTTCTTTTTCCGACTATTTATCGAAGTCAGTTGTTTACCTATCTGTGAATGTTTGATTCGTGATGTGATGATGTGATTGTGATTAATCTGTGTTTAAAGTTATCGAGAATAAATCTCGTAATTTTCTGAAGTCGTTTGATGTGATTAATCGCGAAATGCGAAGTTTATGGAATGACTAGTTACTTCTCGATTTTTGGTTTTTGTTTAAGTCTTGATTTGTTTGATGCTATCGATTTAAGTAGTCGAGTTCGAGGAAGTCTATTGGTTTAGTATCTGATTAGAGTTAAAAATCAAAAAAATTTGTTTAAGTCGAGCTGAGAAAAGTTAGAAGATCCGAGTCAAGTGGAAATCCAAAAACCGAGCCTTAGATTTCGTTTCATTTTTCGAGAAAGTAGATTCGTCTTTATAAGATGTTATTCTTGAAGGAACGAGCAGACCAGAGAAGTAAGAAGAAGAAGAAGAAGAAGAAGAAGAAGAAGAATCCCCGGCTTACCCCTCTTGACAGGTGGGCTTTTTAACCGAGAACGGATGAATGCTATTATTTACTGACTATTATTACGTGAGTTTTTTTTAATTAATTGACTTGCTATTATTTGAGTTTTGGTATGTTTAATCATGTACTTGAGTTATTATAAATTCCTGTGTGAGATAGGACAACACGCGTTGTTAATTGATTATTAGCAGTGAATGTGAGCTTTGTTTCGGTTAGGCCAGTCACAGTGTTTGAGAAGGAGGCCTACTTCTCGACACACAGCTTGATGTGGTAGATTGATTCATACCTACTTCTGTTATATATATGTTTGACTGCGCAGTAGTTTCAAGAAAGAAAATATTTTTGCATTCACAAGTTAAATATTTTTAAACTATGCTAACTCTTATGATGCAGTGGCAAGACAAGTTCAATTATATAGCTCAATCGAGCAAGTTTAAAATTATTTTGGCATGTGTTCACTGAGTATGAAGTACTCAGCCCTGCATGTGTTTTCTAAACGTGCAGGTTGGCTTGGATGATGATGGCGCGGATTGCTCGGCAGTGTGTGTTTGCTTGGAGTTGAGTCTTTTGTTTAAGCTTGCAGTTATGTGTCTTCATACATGTAACTGTTGGGACTTATGTTTATATTTCCGCTGCAATACTAATACTTTATTTGTGTTAAAATACTTAAACTCTAATGATGATACAATGAGTATTCGTGCTCGATACATTTCTATTCTCTTTAATCTACTTGACTTGGATATCTTTTTGAAACTAATATGTTGAGTTTGAAAGCATGCTTTATTTGTTACCGCTTTCACTTGATATTTCCCTTATTCCCAAGCATGTTCCCTTATTGAGTTATAGTTTATTCAGTTGTTTCACCCTCACTGTCCAATGGATTCTAGTCGTTCCTACACACTTGAATTCGGGCTGTGACACTTCAGAAACTATAATAGACTGAGCACAGCTGCCAAGCTAGTGGCGCTTCGAGCTGGCTCTGGAAAATCCAAGTTCGCAAGACCCTCAGCTAGGGATCAACCGAACATGTCTGAACTACAGAAGAAGGTCGACGAAATGACCAAACAACTCGAGAAGATGAACTCCAAGATTGAGAAATATAGGAGGATCAACAGGAGCAGACGGAGCTCAACTGAACCCTCCTCAAGAAATCAAAGCGAATGATGCTTTGAATGCGAGAAGCCAGGTTACTTCAAAGCCGATTATCGTGATCTCTCCATGAAGGATAAAAATGCCCTCCAAGGAAAGGCCAAGGAGAAGACAAAGTCCATGATCCTTGAGGATGACGTTGACGACACCGATGTATTCATGGAGTCAGAAGGAGTAGAAACTGACTCGCCATCAAGCTCATTAGGGAAAGACCAGTGCTTCATGGCATTGCCAGAAGAGTCAACTGATGAGGTAAACTCTTCTTTCCATCCCTCTCATATAATTTCTTCTATTAACCAATGTACATATAAATTAGATGAAGATGCCCAATCGTCTTGAGATGAGGTCAAACACCTGACTAGAATGTGCACTGCTCAAGTTGCACAGTGCAAAGAACTCCAAGCTGAGTTCGACAATATGAGCAACGAGCTGATCATGAAGGATTAAGATATAGAGAAGCTCGTGGAGGAAAATTGAAGACTCTATGAAGAAGTTGCTCAATAAACCAACAGTCAGTTCATCAACTTGATCAACATGACCAGGACTCAGGCGAAATATATCTCTCAGTTGCAAATGGAGCTGAAGTTTGCACAAGAAAAGATAGTATCCCTTCATTCCTAGAGCGCAAGTTTATGGAGCATGTTAAGCCACCAAATACCTCCCAAATGTGTTGAAGGTCTTGAATACAACCCAACGACGGACGCTGGAGCTCAGCCAGCGTAGTTCGTCAGGGCAACTCAATCACTGACTGAGGCACCTCAAGTTCAAATGAACTCAGCCGAAGTCACAGTTCAAGAGACTCCAGTCATCCCTCAGACTGTCGAGACTCATGTGAAGGATAAAGGAAAGAAGGTTCTAACTGAAGAACCTAAGGAGCATGAAGCTGGTACTTAGAGAGATGCTGAAAGATCGTGAAGAAAGTCTAGACCTCGAGGTCATAGAGTGAGGGGGAACGGAAGAAGATGACCTTCACAGCCAAGGCAAAATCAGCCTAGGCGCAGGCCAAACAACTCAACGCAGCATCATCATCAAAGACATCCGAACTGGGACAATCCTCATTTCTACCATCAGACATTCCCAGTGCCACATCACTACCAACAAGCATATCAACGACATGGAAACCACGATTATCAGTTCAATGGTCCTAGTTATCCACAGTTCGAGTATGGACAAGTAGCAAGACAGTTTAAGTCATCTCCCAGACTATTTTCATCACAAAGGAATCGACCATCTCAGCTGAGTCGAAACCAAGCTCCTCAAAGGCAGGGTTATCCACCACTCAACTGGATTGCACGCGCACTCAAGGAATTTCAGTCAACAGTCTACATGGATCACATTGAGTTGAGCCTCACAGTCGCATTCAATGCAAAGCTAGTGCTAATTAATAGGTTAAGTTGTTGAGACTGCGAGTGGGCTAACATTGAAACTCGTACACACATCATGCGTGAGTACTCATCACCGCCGGACCCACATCCTGTGCCACGTTTCCAATAGGCGAACCGTCTCCAATCCAAGCCATTGATCCCAAAGAGGTGGGAATCATTTTATCCTTTGATTCCATGCATCGTCTTCTCTATCTTGTTAAGGGATCTCATAAACCCTTAATTCCATCTTAGTCTTCGAGTGTGCAAAATTTCTCTGCACAAGAAATCTCTCACAACTAATCACAATTGAAGTTTGAATCACATTGCTTCAATCAAGACATTAGAGTTTCAGAAGTCATCAAAATCATGGCGGTATAATATGTTGGAAAATTGTCATCATCCTCCATGCCAATCAACACCAAATTAGAAGGAATCACATCAAGGATTTCATTTGAACTGGTTATTTCTCTTTCCCATAAAGAGATGGATGCTATGAAGAAATTACTCAATCTTCTCTATTATTTTGGTCTAAGAAATTGAGTATGTTGGGAAAATTATACAGGGTTTCGAAAGATGCCTAAAACCCAACTGACCCTGACTGAGTAGATGATTGCCTTTAGTCTATTTAGCTAGAGCTCACTGTTTAAGCGTAGGGATTTTATCTTTACAAGATTCAAGCAGAAGAAGTCAGTCAGACTAGAGAAGGAAGTTCATGAAGAACTCAGCTGAGGTCTAGACTCAGCTGAGGGATCACACTCAGTTGAGACTCGAGGTCAGTTGGGACATCAACCCTAACTAAAGCACAAACTCAGTTGGACAGCAACTCAGTTGACTCACAACGGAACCATGCAACTAAAGGCATACAGTTGGTATGAAGAGAAGTTGTGACGACGGAGGAGCTGCACTCCAGTTCGTAAATCTACTCGGGAGTACAAGTTAGGTGGAAAACTTTCCATAAATGGGTCGAGAACAGAGACGTGCAAAAAGCATGGTCGTAGTCACTGTTTCTAAAAAGTTACCAGTAAAGCACATGGAGTGCCATACTTTTGGCAGAGGTCAAACGACTCTTTCCAACAGCTGTCTTTGACTTTTCCTCTATAAATAGAGGTCTCCACAACAAGGCTAAAATGAGGGTTTTTGATACAAGTAGAGAAAAAGCACTCCAGAGTGTCGAGAGACAACACAAAGAGTGAAGCGGCGCAAACAACTTTTCACCTCTTTCTCTCTCTAAGCAAGTTGACTGGAGAAGAAGGAGTAGAGTGATTTCTCTCATCTTCTTTTAGCCTCTCAGAAGGTTTCCTTCCTGATTGAGGCTAGTGACCAAGTCCTTGCTTGTTTTTTATCCCCTCAAGACTCTGTCTCAACGAGATTGAGTTCTTAGTCGTGGGTTGAAGCCTCCACTCCCCTAAAGTGTAGCAGTCTTTTTTGTTGGATTCTCCCCCTCAAAATCCAAACCCAAGTTGCTTGGAACCCGTAATCCAAGAAGTGGTTCCTTGGAATCAGTAATCCAATACTAGGCTGAACACTTGCCTGGAAAAGTGTTAATGGGTCTTGTTCGAACCCGGAATAGAACTGGTTAGGTTTTCTTGGAACCCGAAATCCAAGTGGGCGTTTAGTGAAGCACGCGTAAGCTAACCTAGTGGATTGCTTCCCCGAAAAGGAAATCGTGGATGTAGGAGGTCGATCTCCGAACCACATTAAAAGATTGTGTTCTTTACTTTCTGTATCTTTCATTCAATATTTTAACCTAACCTGCTAACATTACATATGCTCTGCACTAACTTGAGAGTTTAACCCTCCCCTTTCACTAAGATTTTAGTTTATGTAACGAGCTTATCTCTCACCATCTTTCGCATTGCATAACTGTTTAAAACCTCATTGGTGCAAGCAGCTGATTTTCAGGCATAGGAGTCAGCTGAGCTACTGACTGTTTCATTGGCTCCAACTAGACAACTCAGTTGTAGAGCTACTCCAACTGTCTCTTCCAGTTGTGAGTAAACTGACCTGAGCAGTATACTTCAGTGAAAAGACGTTAAGCAAAACAAAAATTGCTATTGGTGCATTCCTCCCCCCCCCATACACCAGTTACTCGTTATCGGGACCATCAGGGTATGCCATGAACCTCATTATCTCCTCCCTTCAAGTGTCGAAGAATTCTTTGCTCATCTGAGAAAGAATAAGGCCGGAACCCTTCTCTCTTATGTCAGCTTACCCCGTTTTATCTTGAGTTGTTGGAAGCATTCAAGTAGAAAAGCTGAACATCAATGTTAATGAATGCCTAAAGGAATTATTTCATCTTCCATCAATAGGAGAGGATCCATCTTTGGAGGAATATGCAAAAGTAAAAAGATTCATCACCTCAGTCACCATTGACAAGGAAGAATAAACTGTTCAGCTCAATCATTCTTTATTCAGCTCACAAACAAAGAATGAAGGTGAACTGGAGATGTATGGACAAAGAAACTCTAATTGAAGGGAATAAACTGTTCAACTTACAGTGTCGGATCAAGGAAGTTTTCTCTCTGAATGTCAAAGGAGGATCACAATCAAAGAAAGGTGTGAAGAGGGATCGAACCAGTTAGTCTGAAGGAATGAAGCTGGTGCAAGGTCATAAAACAACTGAAACCCCAGTAGAGATTGACTCAGTCACAGCACTGACAACCTCCCATTAGAAAGAAAAGAAAAAGCTGGAAGCAAAGAGGCAAAAACTTGTTAATTCTGGAGAAACTCTGCCTAAAATTGCTGAATTCAACTAGTACGGGACTTTGACCTCAAGCAAGACAGTTCAAGCTGAAGTAGTCAAGGTAGCCGCTGGGTGACGAGGAACATCTTCATCAAATTCACCATCCTCTGTTTCGAAGTCATTCACAGAGGAGCTGACACAAACAATTCAGCCTTCTCCCCATTCAAAGCTTTACAAGGTGATATCTCCACCACAAGTCCCTATCCTTACATCTTCTAAGGATATGGTTTCAAACCCTTCCAAGGGACATTTGGCCGCAACTGCGGGAGCTGAAACTGCTCTTTAAGGTGAAAAAGATGATAAATATGGGTTCAGTACTGAGAGGAGAACCACCCTTGTGCATGGTGAAGAAAAAGTTCAAGGTGTTGATCCAGATGCACCAGTCATTGAAGATTACAAAGAATCTTAAGACGAAAACGAAGATGATCACTCAGTCGGAGCTCAAGAGAAATAGTCAGCGGGAGCTGAAACTGCTCCTTAAGGTGAAAAAGATGATAAATATGGGTTCAGTACTGAGAGGAGAACCACCCTTGTGCATGGTGAAGACAAAGTTCAAGGTGTTGATCCAGATGCACCAATCATTGAAGATTACAAAGAATCTTAAGACGACAACGAAGATGATCACTCAGTCGGAGCTCAAGAGAAATAGTCAACACAAGCAAAAGTCATAGTTCAGCTTACCGATGAAGTGAATTTTCCAGATCAACACAGAGCATGGAAAGACTCAGATTACAGAAGGCCATGCTCCATCTACGAAGGAACCTCAAGAAGATGGATTAGAATTAGTCTTCACACTCTTCGACAGTCTGGAAGAAGCTGGTCCAGTTTTTTCTGATGAACAGATTGAGCAAAAGGCAATCAATGCCTCTTTCGAAAGATGGTATATTTCATCTCTAAAGTAGGGGTTAACTAAGTTCCCTGAACTGAAAGATCTTCCAAACACTCGCACCAAGATCATGGATCTTTTTATGTACATTTCAGTTAGTCTTGGTGACTACTATGTATTGGCAGATTTCTTAAAGATTCACGAGATCTCTGAGCTACAAACCTCAGAAGGAATTCTGAAAAGCTTGTTCAAATTCAATACCAAGCTGGAGCTAATTCAACGACAAGATGAGCTCATTAAAGCATTCCTTGAAGATTAGGTCACCAAAATAGTTGTTGATCCATCCCTAGAGAATGTCTTTCCCAGCGATCTCACAACTCTTCGCGAGAATATCAAAGAATGTGGATGGAAACCTCATTCACAAGATCAACTAACGAGTGATATCTTTCAGCCACTGATCCCTGAAGAAGATCTCACAGTCAATCAAGCAACGGTACTTGCTCCCATTGTCACAACTGAGATCCAGCCAACGACTTTAGTCTCTGTAGAGCTCCACACGTTACGAGAGAAAGTGACACACCTCAAGAAGTCTGTCACACATTTGGAAATTCAATCTTCATCAATCAAGGAAGAGCTTCTCTCTAACCAGGCAGAGATTCAGAAGGATTTCTTCGCAGAACTGAAGAGGCTAACTCAAATATTGGAAGAGATCAAGATCAGCTTTCAAGATCGCATTCAGAAAACAGCTGATGACATGGCTGACGTCCATGAAAAATTTGTTGTCGAAGCAAATGAGAAGCATGAGTCGTAGATGTCTCAGATTCGCAAACAAGTCGGTGCTACTACTAAAAAAACACGCTCGTACATAACGGAGTTTGCGTTATCTATGTACAAAAAACTGTGTTATATATAGTGGTGTTGTGTATGAGAGCGCTCATACATAACGGAAATTTGTCGTTATCTATAATATTAATACGTAACAGTTTGACCAACGTAGATAACATATTCATCTACGTTATCACATATAACATATTCATCTAAGTTATCATTAGTTATCATATATAACGTTTTTTAGCCGTTTTGGAATATTATTATTTGTTATCTATAATAACTTTACATAACGTTTTCTATGCCTTGGATATCATTATGTATTTCCGATAATACTCTTTTACTTTTTTTTTTTATTTAGGTATTTCTAAATACAAAAAAATCAAAATAATACCTTAGAATTATCATAGTCTAAAATAAAATATCAACAACGATCACGACATATTTTACAAACATAATAATCATATTTCTAAAATAAAAATATTATTATAAATAAATAATACAGAGTCTACATACACTAACATCCAAACATATTACCTTTCACAAAAAGTTCTATCTAGGCGAGAATTATCAAACATTAAACATGCAAGTAACTAAATTTCCCTAGTTCTAAACTCATATCCATCCACTTCATCGCTACTCCACCTGGCCCATCTTCATCGAGAACTCACCTCAGTTCTTTTTGTCATGACTAGCCATGTAGCACACATAAAAAGATTCAAAAAGCCGACTTCCCACCATTACAAAGAGAAATATGACCAATTGAAACTGACCAGAAAATTCAATGTCATACGGTTGGAAGAAGACAAATTAAGCCTTGGTGATGAAGGATCATTTCTATTATCTTTACAAACTTCTTCATCTTGGCCGGAACTAACAGGAGTGTCTTCACTTATGGAAAGTAATACTCCTCTACAAGATGCATCACTTATGGCAGAGAGTTTGTAATACCCCGACCTTTTCTAAGTCTTAAAGTGCGCATTAAATAAGTTTATATGCCTATATGATGTGTTTTGAGTGCTAAAATTTTTTCAAGAAAATAAAATTTTCTTGTGAAATGACGAAAATACCCTTACGTGCTTTAATGTGATTTTTCTAGTTTCAATTATGCGAATCGAGTATGTGATGCATTATTTGGACATTAATATATGAGTTTGAGCATGAGTTTTCATTTCAAAAAATTCTGAGAACTTTTACTTTATGATGAATAGTAACGTTAACGAGAAATCAATAATCATCAACTGGCTCTGAATTTATTCTAATTAGTATCTTTTGAATCTAGAATTTATTTTAAGAGTTTTGAGATATGTCGGAGCAGTTTGAGCAAAGTTTTAAAAATAATTGCTTAGCGGCATAATTAGCCGAGCAGTTTTTGAGATTTTCTTCGTTAGATGGAATTTTGATCTGAAAATTTGATAATTGGAATCATTAATTTATTTTGGGAGATATAAGAAGAAGTAGAGAGAATTTCGACGTCGGGAAAGAGTCGAGGAGGGTTATTAGACGTTTGAGGGATAAAATAAAATAATAGGGATATTTTCTACCGAAAAACTTTTTATTCTAGGCGTTTTTAGCAGATAAAATCTGCATACTTATCCAAAATAGTGGACATAAACCTATCCCACTCTTACCATGGAGAGTGAGAGCCATTCTCCCTCTCATTAATCCTACAAGATTCCCACCCCCCCTCCCATAAATCTCAACCTCTCTCTCTAGTACACACAAATACATCTCCAATTTCCTTTCTTCCATAATTGAACATTGAACTCTCCCTCATTCTCTCTCATCTGCCCAAAGAAGCATGAAACCAGCCCTCCCTCATCTCCCTCTCACTGCCGAAACAAAGAGGGCAGCAACCCCCTCTTCTTCTTCATCCCAAATCCATCGATACATACATGTACTTATACAAAAAAAAAATTCCTCCATGGAAGCATGCATGAAGCTTGATGTAATTCTTCACTTCCATCTCCAAGATCATCCAAGAAAGTAAGCTATCATCTTCATCACTTTCATTTAAGCTTGAATCAAGCTTAGAGAAACCCTTATTTCTATCGATTTTTCTAAGACTTTCAAGTAAGGATTTGATCCTTATTTGTCAAGCTTTGATTCTTATACCTTGTATATCTTTTCATGCAAGGAAAGAAGTGAAATTCATCTCCTTATCATCTTCATACCCATCGAGTTCATCATCAAGACAAGGAGAAGTTGATTTAATTTGTTTTTAAGTATGATTTCATTCATATATTTGAAGATATGTATATGTATAAGTATGATGAGAAAGAAAAAACATGTGTGTTTACTTTATGTTTAGGCAAACCTTAGGATGGTGATGATGATGATGGATGATAAGATGATAAACATTGAGCTTGAAGGTTATTCGATTGACCTCGACTTTCTACTTGAAAGTTCTCAAAATCCCTCCTCTGCCTTTGGTTCTCATTTGTAAACCGATCAATGGTCTCCTTCATGAACTCCGTCTTAGCTGGTTCTCGATGTGGAGGAACATAGTTATGTTGCTGTTGAGGTGGTTATTGAGGTGGAGGAATGTATTGTTGTTGCTGCTGAACCAGCTGCTGCGGTTGTTGGTGGGCAGGAGGTATTTGATAGTGGTTGTTGCCATACATCAGGTTCTCGTGCTGGTTCGGCCTATAGCCGAAGTTGTTGCATTAGTTGCTGTTATTGCAATACTGGAACCTTTGTTGCCCACCGCCTTGCTGGTTCTGACCTGTTGCTTTCACCTCCTCTCCTTCTTCCACAAACCAACTAGGACAATCTGAGGTGACGTGGGATGTTGCCTGACACACCTCACATTTCTTTATGGCTCTTTGAACTTCCTTGCCATCTACCTTCTTATTCAAGGCCTCCATTCGACCATCCACCTTGGCCATGAATGCTTTCATAGTATTGACTAAGTTGTCTAAACTGCCCTTGTTGCCTTCATACCCCCTCTCTCGGGATATCATCTTCATCTCGTGATTGTTCCGCCATTTCTCTGATTCTCTTAAACACCTCAGAAGGTGATTGATCACATATTGCTCCTCCACAAGCTGCAATTATCCATTTCCTCTCGGATGCCCTCAATCCTTTTAAGAAGTATTCAATCAAGTCAATGTCCTGAATTCGATGTTGAGGACATCTTGCTATCAACTTTTTACATCTTTCATAGTAATCATACAGCGACTCACTTCCACCCATCTTGATCGAGGAAATGGCATTCCTTCCACTTTGTATCCGGCCAACAGGTATGTACTTGTCAAGAAAAGTCTGCTGCATCTTTTTCCAGGTGTCGATACTTTCCTCTGGCAAAGTCTAGAGCCACTCGCATGCTCCATCTAGTAGTGAAAACGGAAACGTGAGTAACTTTATGTAGTCGGGAAACGTATCTCGAGCAGCATCACGTTCTCGGGCAGCATCTCGGGTAGGAGGAGCATTGTTCCTCACAGTGCTGATCGCCATCTCAAAGTCTTGATGATGGGTTTGAGGGTCTTCTCCGGGATGATCGCTGAACTTGGGCAATATCTGTATCAACAAATGTTTGAGCTCACAGTTGTCATTAATGGTGGGCAACTGGATACTTGAAGGTCTGATTCTCTTGTCGTCAGGGAACATAACCTGAGACCTGAGACCTGGACCTGAGACCTAGACCTGAGACCTGGACCTGAGACCTGAACAGGTCTCCCGTGTCCTTCCCTGCCAGCCTGACACCACTACAATCACATCCCGCCATGTGGCATTGGAGTAAGTACTAACACCTGGAAATATAGCTTATTCTCCAAGCCATTCATTTCTCCTATAAATACCCAACTTTATTCACATTTACAGGGGGTTTTTTCCTTCTACACAATATTCTCTATACAAAAACATTTATGCACTCTACAATATTATCTTCAAGAATGAGCGAATCTGACTTAAGCTTCGGAGGGTGTTCGCCAGAAACCACCCCCGACATTCATTCTTTTGCAGGCAAATACGCATCGACATGAAACGGGAGCGTAGTAGTTCATCTCTTGGCCCCGAATTCACAATAAGCAAGCAACGATTTCCCTTTTTCCTTATGTGAAGAACGTTTTTGAAGACGTCTGGCTGATTTTGGCTGCAATAGTTAGTTTATATGGTGCGTCACTTTTTGGGATGCAATATTTGGCGTCGTCTATGGGAAACGAGGGCTAACGCGCGAGTATTTCCATTTTTTACTTACTTGTGCAACTCCTAGCCTCATAATTATCAGATCTGAGATGGGATAGAACGAAGAAAAATGTTGCAGAAGTCCAGATCTGGGATTTTCTTCCATTCACGTTCGTGGTCCACTATTGGGCTCACACCGCTACGACGATTTCAGCAACCCAGATTCGTCGAAGTTAGTCACTGCCACTACACCGTGAGGGTGCAATCAGCCACCAGCCTCTGCTTTCCCTGCCCATCGCCGGAGTTTCAGCACGCAGCTGGTCCGATCCAGCCTCGGGCTTTCCGCAATATTAACATATGGAGCAGAGGCCTCTATGCAAAGCTCATGCAACCGAGCTGCTATCCTGGTTTGATTCTTGTGAATTGATATTTACCTACTGTTTTGTTGTGATAGTTGCCGATGTTATTGATGGCTGTTAATTTTTTGGTTTGGATTATTTATGAATTTTGCATGATTGTCAGTGAATACCAACTGTTTGTGAAAATGCCAGAAGGTACTTTGACTATTCTTTGCAAGATCTAGATGCAAAAGATTTTACTCGAGCATACCTGTTAAAGAATCATGGTTATCCAAATCCGAATTTTCCTGTTTTATAGTTTTCATAAATAAATCGAAAGGTTAATATGTGAAGTATTGGATTTAAATTATTGTTTATTATGAACAATAGTTGGAACTTGAGTTTAAGTAGGAACTTTTGATCTCGGAATATAATTGTACTCTAATTCTCTTCATAATCTGGTGTTCTATAGATTATGTGACATCTGATTTGTGGGTTTTTATGTTGATTTGACATGCATGATTTTGTGATTTATAATTGTGGCACTGACACGCACCCGTCGTGTGGTACGATCAAAATACCTGTATATGCCCCAGACGGACAATACACGCTCCCGAGCCCACTACCGGACTGGCTAGTCTTAGTGGCAAGCTAGGGTCGATCCCACGGAGAGTGAGGAACTACTTTACTCTTCGGTGCACGAATTGAGTTGTCACGGTCTCAACCTGTATATCTGCACAATAAACTAAACGGAAATCAAATATAAAAAAGAGGGTAAGATTTGGGGTAGGTCATGATCATTGTTAATATGTTTATTCGGTCATGGGCATACTGAAGATCCGTCCATGCTTCATACAAACTCAAGGCGTGGCCCAAAGACATTGGGGCGTTTCAAGAGTTCATACTCCACACTTGGGATGGTTGAGTCCCTTGTTGTCGTCTTGGTCCGAAGGTCACGCTTCACCCCGGTCACAAGGCCGTGCTTCACTCCTCCTTAGATAGTAGTCATACCCGATCTCTCCAAGTATGACCCTCACCAACCTTCTTTCCCAAGCTTCCCATGTCCGCACCTACAGAGTAGACATAACTCGCGGAATATCCATTTCCGGTACTACGTCCAACCGGTCATCGATATATCTACGATACGCGAGATGAGTCCTTTGGTCGATAACCATGGCTTGATGCCTCGTCACAGTTGATGGTTGATTGTTAGAGAAGCCCAAGACTGAGGAAGGACGCAGTATCCCCTTGCCCTTTCCTCACCATCCAGATCTACAACACCATTGAAAGCGCTGCTCAGCTACTCGGTCATAGGCATACTGAACGTTGCCGTCTGTCATGCCCTGGCCTTTGCTTGTCATGGTACAGCTCTAACCGAGCGGAGATCACCCTCTGGATCAGAACTGCCCATGGATTCTGCTCAGATCTCTCTGGAACCACTGGATCCGACCGATGGCACAAATGCCTCGCGAACATTTCACATATCAACACTTAATCATTTTCCCCACCCAAATCTCACCAGGGGAATTACTCACACATAATTAAATACATAAACACAAAATAAAATGAACACATGAATAGAATAAAATACGAAATACTTGAATAAATACCAAAGGCAAACCGCCTTGGGCTTGTTCTTCACAACGGAATTGAAATAAAAGCAAGTAAATTGTTTGGTACGAAAATGTAAAAGAAAATACTGAACTAAAGTGTATCTTGGGACTGAAAATGAAGTAGAACACGATGGGGAGTAGCCACCTTTGTCAGCCACACTTGCTGGCTTTATATAGTTGACAGACGTCAGTCTAACCCTAACCCAGTTGTCTGACAGTATCCCTGTGACTGACTTTCCATAAATAGATGATCGTGATTGATTTGATTGTTGGGGATGATTGGCTTAATTGATTGAGTTGACTTTATCTTTCTCTTGCTGTTGATATCCCAGATTCGCTGAAACCTTCCATCCTTGGCCCTTCACACGTTTTTCCATAAATAGCCCATATGTGCTGATTGGGACAGTCTGTCATGGCCTTACCAACATGAGTGATCACCTTCCATATTTAGCTTGATCCTTGATTGATCTGATTGGTGATTGGCCATCAATTATTGATTGATTAAGTTGACTCCACGTTTTTCCAGATCCTTCCATTGTTAGGACTCGCCAGAATCTCCTTAATATCTCTTTCACGCGTCTTTCCATATTTGGCTCTTGCTGCTGACTGCTGCTGTCCAGCATGGTCATATTGACTGCATCATTCGGTTAGCCTCGCACCAGGTGGTAAACTTTGGAAATCATCGGTGCTCAGATGCAACTTGGGCTGATTTGTCTCAATAATGCCCATTTCGCTCATATTTCATCCATATGCTCATTTCCGAGCTTCCACCTCCAAAATATCTGTTTTCTCCCCTATACGACTTATACAAACACAAAAGAAAAGAAAAATGGGGCCAAAAAGACCCAAAAATCGAAGATGCATCAGGCACGCCAACTTTTGTGAGAAAACCCCCAAGTGCTTTGGCTATTTTGGTAAAACTCCAAGTAGCGTTTTCAGCTTTCGTTGGCTGTCTATTTGTGGATAATTGTTGGCAAATGTGTGAGTTGTGCGTAGTTGAATTTGATGAGAATTTTATATGTGCATTGGGGTTTAGTTGTAACATCTTCCTTGATCTAATTTTGGAGAATCGCATGATACATGACTAACCAACATTTGATGTTCTTGATTGCATTACTGTTATGTGGTATATGAATTTTAAATGTAGAGGCGAGAGCCATAAATATTGATTGTGGCATTTGAAGTTTTTGTGAAATTTCAAGCTTTGATAATGCTAAGGGCTAGTATAAGATCATTAATTAATTAAGTTTTGTTCAAATGAAGAATTGTGGTCCTGGTAGATTATTATATTTCTTGATTAATTCGCCATAAGTAAATGGTTTTGATTGATGCCATGAGTGTAGTCTATAGCTTTGGGTGTGGTTTCTTTTTAGCAGCACTATTTGAGGAAGTGCTAGTCTTGCATATTTTCTTCCAAATCTCGGTTGTCATAGTAATATTTTATTATTGCTACTTTGCGGATATGGTTGCACCTATTTTGCTGACATCGTTTTTACTCCATAATTTTTTGGCATGAAATTGAACAGATGATTATTAAATTAATCCCATTCTTGAAGCATTGATATGTTAAAAGTGATTAGCAGAATCAAGGAATTAATTATGGATTGATTGTTATGAATTTTCCTACATTTCGTATATCTTAGTAACATTCCAGTCATTGGCCATTAAGTTAAATTGCTGTGGAAGGCGATGGTGAAATCCATAATCAGTATTTGATTCTTATTGAATGCAGTGAGATATGTTCACTTATTAATGAATTATTATTGATCCAGTATGAGTACGTAATGCTGATGCGGTATGATTCTTGATTCAACAATGAATGACACTTGATTCTTGACGTGGATTACATAAGGTTTAAGAGTTAATACCTTGTATCGCATTCCATAAAACTCGACTACACTTTTCTTAGTGTTCTTTTGTGGCATCAAATTGCTTGAGTATTCATAATTATCCACTATAAGAGACTCATTTCCTTTTTTTTTCAATAGCACTAATTATCAATATTCACTTGATATGAATTGACTAATTTTTCCATTAAAGCTAGCTTTCAGATATCTGCAGTTATCTGATAAAGCTAAAAGGAAAATGCAAAAAACTCAGAGACAACGCAATTGTCACACCTATTTTGGTGACAATAAACAGTGAGACAGAATCAGGTGATTAAGAATGAGACCAACAACCTAGTACAATAGCTGCTAAATGCCTCCGCCGCCCAAGCCTAAAAAATAGATAGCAATCAGAAGTAAGTTCGAAAACTAAATGTTAAAGTCAAACCGAAGGGTCGCGAAAAGACCCTTAGGAATAAAGAGACCTCCTCAATGGTGCAGAAGCTAAAACCGTGAAACTTCTCAAATTATTTCGGGCAACGACCTCAATGACCTCAGGTGCAGCAGCGAAGAGCTATTGTTTCAGCGACCTGAGCTCCAACCATCACTTCCGATGCCAACATGCTCGAAATTGACCTTACTCTGAGTGAAATCAGAAATGAATTCACTCAGAGTAGGGGGGAGTAAGCATTGATGCATAGGAGAACATACATGATACATTATTACTCACGAAGAAAATTAGGTCTCTCGTCAAAAGCACATGAGAAAGCATGTTATGTGATTACTCACATTGAAAAGCCTCTTAGCTTGCACGAATCGCAACAAAGAGCATGTTATGTGATTGCTCACATTGAAAAGCCTCTTAGCTTGCACGAATCGCAACAAAGAGCATGTTATGTGATTGCTCACATTGAAAAGCCTCTTAGTTTGCACGAATCGCAACACAGAGCATGTTATGTGATTGCTCACATTGAAAAACCTCTTAGCTTGCATGAATCGCAACAGAGAGCATTCTATGTGATTACTCACATTGAAAAGCCTCTTAGCTTGCACGAATCGCAACAGAGAGCATGTTACGTGATTACTCATAATAAAATATAAGCCTCTTAGCTCGCTCTAAACGCATGAAAGAGCATGACATGTGAACTTTCGATAAAAAAATTCCTTATTCTATTGTACGCGCAATAGATGAGATTTGACGAGAAGTCGTGTATATTCCCAAAAAGGTAGTGAAAAGCCTGATGAAGCATAGCAGGGGGATATGAAATGTGAACTCCGTAAAGGACGCGTAATGAAAAGTAACATGAAAGGTAATGTTGAGGTCTCATGTTGAAAAATACGACTCTTATTATCTCAAAAGTGTAGGAGATGAACCTCAGCATGAGCTGAGGCAAAATTTTTCTGTATTTGGATTAAGGTCAGGAGGAGACCTGAATCCAGAACTTGTAAAATGAACCTCAGCCTAAGCTGAAGTAGAAATTGAATGAAGTAATATTCAGCGAGAGCCAAAACTTTGTATTTGGATCAAGGTCGCGAGGAGACCTGAATGCAGAATTTGTAAAATAAACCTTAGCATGAGCTAAGGTAAAAATTTAATGAAAGAATATTCAGCGAGAGCTGAAATCTATATTTGGATTAAGGTCAGAAGGAGACCTGAATCCAAAATTTGTAAAATGAATCTTAGCATGAGCTAAGGCAAAATTTTAATGAAAGAATAATTTTTAGCGAGAGCTGAAACTTTGTATTTGGATTAAGGTCGCGAGGAGACCGGAATCCAGAATTTGTAAAATGAACCTCAGTCTGAGCTGAGGGTAGAAATTGAACGAAGTAATATTCAGCGAGAGCTGAAATCTGTATTTAGATTAAGGTCTGGAGAAGACCTAAATCCAGAGTCTGTAAAATGAACCTTAGCATGAGCTAAGGCAAAATTTCAATGAAAGAATAATTCAGCGAGAGCTGAAACTTTGTATTTGGATTAAGGTCGCGAGGAGACCTGAATCCGGGAATTTGTAAAATGAACCTCAGCCTGAGCTGAGGTAGAAATTGAACGAAGTAATATTCAGCGAGAGCTAAAATCTATATTTGGATTAAGGTCAGGACAAGACCTGAATCCAGAGTTTGTAAAATGAACCTTAGCATGAGCTAAGGCAAAATTTTAATGAAAGAATAATTCAGCGAGAGCAGAAACTTTGAATTTGGATTAAGGTCTCGAGAAGACCTGAATCCAGAATTTGTAAAATAAACCTTAGTGATAGTGACAAAAATATCTAAATCTCCAGGAAGACCTGAGCACGCGACCTGAACACTTGATCTGAGCACTCTAAATGGTTGCAATGGGGTCTCTCGTGGAAACTTACTCTCAGAGAGCAGTCAATAGGTCTCTTTTCAAGGCCTCACCAGACATCTGCATGAAGAGCTCTTAGTCAGGGCTCTCTCCTAGTTGAACACCTGACGGACAAGGACACTTTAATTAATGTTCATCCCGTATCGTCAGAGAGTACGATGATGCCATAGCCAATAAGATGATAGAACGTGTAAAGATTAAGGAAAAAGGGGTGTTGGCAGTAGTACAACTTCACCTTCAAGAAAACTTACGGGTATATATATATTAAAAGACACGACACACAGACACATTACTCTAAATCTTACTCTCTGTTCCATTAAACTTGTTCAGAGAGAAAAACCCAGAACGCTAACTTAATCTTTGGAGGTGGTTCGCCGGGAAACCTTCCCGGCCCTCCTTTTCTTGTAGAGCCGCGCTCGGATTCTTCTACGAGGAACGATTCTCACCACTTGTAGCGGAGAAGAACTGTGGTATAGGTGAGTACTGGTTTTTGGTCATTCATTTGTTCTGATTTTACATGGTGTGCTTTTCCAGCCGCTTCATCTGGCGCCGTCTGTGGGAACAGAATTTTGCTTTAGAATTTCGTTTCAAACTCTTTTTTATGTTTCCTTTTTTTCAACGACGTCGAGTTTTGAGCTTAAGCTTGAGAGGAAAAAAAAAGTATTAAGAAACTGGGTCTGAGCATTTTAGTCGATTTACGCTTCTATTTTCAAAAACTTCTGCTATTTATCAAGAAATGGTTTGAGCGATTTTGGGCATTCCCGTATTTCAAACCTCTTTGCGAATCTTGGTGTAGTCTCTTAAACTTGCTTATTTCTGGTATTTTCGTGAAATTCTACATTTCATGGTATGGTATAGAGCCGTTGGTAGAGTAAAAGATAAATAGAATCCTCTATTGGGCGGAAGAGTGGTTAAAGATAGATGATTCCGAGAAGTAAAATTCGGAAATCCTCATGAACCGAGGAGCCAAAATTGGCAAAAATATAAAGACTTCAGAGTAAGTCTTACGTAGTCCCCACGGAGATGGGGAACGAGTGCGTAGGGAAGAGGGATATGATGCATCATATTCCTTGAATTCCTTGAAATTTACCTTTTGAGACCTGATGATGGTCCTTTGAAAAGGGTAGTGTAGACCTGATGATGGTCCTTTGAAAAGGGTAGTGTAGACTTGATGATGGTCCTTTGAAAAGGGTAGTGTATACCTGATAATGGTCCTTCTGAGACCTGATGATGGTCCTAATGCTTTCTTTTGGCTGATAAGTTGAAAATTTTGAAATATAGATTCAGTCATGGAAGATATGTCGGTCCGAGATCGGGAGTCCCCACCTGAAGGAGTGGTGCGTGATGACAGCTCTTCGGAGGAACGTACTGAGGAGGAAAATCAAAACGTGCTGAAGGAAGCTCCACCAAAGATAACTACGCCTCAGAAAGAAAGGGCCTCCAAGTCGACTAGCCCTCAGAAAGCAGAAGGTCGCAAAGGTTCGGAGGTTACGAGAGATGAACCTCAGATGCCTGCACAACAGGGTGTTACCTATGCAGTATCCATGGATCAGCTCAATGCTATGATAAAGCAAGTTGTATCCCAGGCCTTGGCTCCGCTGGAGAATCAAACTAAGAAGTTTGGCAGCACAACAAGGGGTAAAGCCAAGAAGGTATGAATGGATCTTGTAAGATCTTGATCGTAATGAGACACCAATGAAGTGGTTAGAACCTCATGAATATAAGAATAAGTGTTTGTGATCTAAATACACCTATTTTCCTTGACAGGGAGAACCTGTGGAGGAAGGTCAGTATGAAAGTGACGGGTATGAGAGCCCTCAAACTGAATCAGAAAATGGTCAGTGAATAAATAGAGAAAGTAGATATTTGTGACATCTCTAAAGTAATTTACTCACTGATGAAGTCATAATTACTCATTTTACAATGAAATTTGCAGAGGACGAAGCACGGATCACAAAACCCCAAGATGAGGGAGCTGCCGCTGAGATTGCCTCCCTCAAACAACAGCTGAAAGACCTTCAGCGCAAGGTTCCCTCGCCTAAGAAATCTCCTAAGAAGCCTGTTAAAGCCAGTAGCAGCCAGTCTCCTTTCTCGAGGGACATTAGAGAGGATCAGTAAAATTTCAAGACATTGACGATGGAATATGATGGTTCCACAGACCCATATGAAAACATCATGAGGTTTGAGAATGGGGCAATGCTCCATCAGTATACGGAGGGGGTGAAGTGCAGGGTTTTCCTTACAACCTTGTCGAAGATAGCTCAGCAGTGGTTTTCCCAGCTACCCCCCAACAGCATAAGTTCATTTAATGAGTTCAAGTCCATGTTCTTGCATCAGTTTGCTAGTGCACGAAGGCATGTTAAGACCTCCTCCTCGCTCATGGCTTTAAGGCAGAAACCCTCTTAGAGTTTGCGTCAATATGTTGGACGCTTTAACGCTGAAGCATTGCAAGTGCCCATGGCTTCTGATGATGTGAAGGTGCAAGCATTGATACAGGGCTTAGCCCCAGGGCCATTCTTTGATTCATTGAACAAAAAACCTCTGTTGTATTTTGAGGAGTTACAGCAGAGAGCTGACAAGTATGTTAATTTAGAAGAGGCCCAAGAAGCTAGGAGAGCTAAAGAGGAGTCGCTTAAGCCCAAACAAGAGACCTCAGAAAGGAGGTCATCCTCAGCAGCGAGAGCTGAGAAGGACAGAGGGGGGCAAAGGCCCAAAAGAGCTCCTGAGAGGTTTGATCAATATATGCTTCTTAACGCATCTTTGGTGGAGGTCATGGAAGCAGCCGCCAGGTTTCCTCATTTCAAGTACCCCAGCACTCATAAAGAAGCTCCGCTCAACCCGCGATCTGAATTATATTGCAAGTACCATAATGATTATGGGCATGACACGAACTCTTGTAGACACTTGAAAGATGCTATTGAGCGGCTGCTGAAGAAGGACGACACCTTACTCCAGTTTGTTAAGAAGGAAAGAGAGAAAGACTACAAGAGGAAAGAGCCAGAGCAGAAGAAGCCTGATCAGAGGGAGAGAACTTCTCCAAGGCGAGAGGATCCTCCCCCAAAAAGAGAAAATATCAATATGATTATGGGGGGGAATATTAATGGGGATTCAGGTCGAGCTCGCAAAGCTCATATAAGGGCTGCGAAAGCTCAAGTGAGCAAAGAGGTCCAGGAGTTAGCAGGAATAATGGGCATAGAGATTGATGTAGTAGATTCATTCCCGGGAGAAGAAACAAGCCCAAAGGTGAGTGTGAGTTTTGGCCCCAAGGACCTGGTCAGCACGGCACCTTATAATGATGCATTAGTGATTAGTGCTGAAGTTGCTAACTGGAGGTAGCCCGGATCTTTGTAGATACAGGAAGCGCGGTGAATGTGCTTTTCTGGGATTGCTTCCAAGATAATGAAAATTAATGCTGATTTAATGCTAGTAAACACATCGTTGTACGGTTTTGCTGGAGGTAAAATACAGCCTAAAGGGGAGGTGACTCTTCAGGTAACACTGGGTAGTTGTGATACCTCGAACACTCGGATGGTGAAGTTTCTAGTAGTAGATACACCTTCGGCATACAACATAATATTGGGAAAACCTGCTCTAAATGATTTCCAGGTGGTGGTCTCCACCTACCACATGAAAATGAAGTTCCCAGCTTTTAAGGAAGGGTTGGTAGGTGAGGTCTCGGGTGACCAAAAAGTATCAAAAGAGTCTTATGTAAAGTCCATAAAGCATGCTAAACAAAAGGTAAAAGGAGCCTCAGCGGCAGAACGCCCACTGCAAGATAAAAACGCGAAGGTAAAAGATGTAGACGAAGACCTAGAGCCAAGAATGCAGCCGGTGAAAGAGGATTTGATGATGGTAGAACTGTTCCTGGGAAAAACAGGATTTACCACGAAGATGGGAAGGCAAATGACCGAAGAACAAAGAGAGGCGATAATCCGATGTTTGTGGAAGAATGCGGATCTATTCGCATTTAGCCCGGAGGACATGAAAGGGGTAGACCCATTGGTAGCCCTGCATCATCTGAATGTAGATCCTAGAGTGAAGCCAGTAAGGCAGAAGAAGAGGTCATTCGGACCAGAAAATGAAAAAGTGATCAGAGAAGAGATCAAGCGTCTGTTAGATGCTGGTCATATCATTAAAAGTCAATACTCCGAGTGGCTGTCAAATACGGTGATGGTAGCCAAGAGCAATGGCAGCTAGCGGATGTGTATAGATTTCAGAGACCTGAATAAGGCCTGCCCGAAAGATCATTACCCGCTACCTTGCATTGATCAACTAGTTGTCTATGCTTGATGTGAGCTGGTGTCTATGCTTGATGCTTACCAGGGCTATCATCAGATACAGCTGGGCCCTGAGGATGTGATCAAAATGGCCATTGTAACTGTGTGTGGTACGTTTGCGTACGTGAGAATGTCTTTTGGCTTGAAAAATGCTGGAGCTACCTATCAGAGAATGATGGATGCAATATCTGAAGACCAGATAGGGAAAATCCTGGAGGTGTACATAGATGACATTCTCGTAAAAAGCGTGATTACAGAGCACCATGCCAGAGACCTAGAGGAAGTCTTGACAGTTGTGAGAAAGTATGATTTACGGTTGAATCCAACAAAGTGCACATTCGGAGTTAGGTCAGGAAAGTTCCTGGGATATATGGTGACTCCGAGAGGAATTGAAGTGAATCAGGAGAAACTACGAGCTGTACTAGAAATGGCTGCTCCTACCAATGTAAGGGAGGTACAGCGACTGAATGGAAGAATCACTGCGCTTAGTCGGTTCATATCTATTTCGGCGGAGAGAAGTTTTCCGTTTTTCAAGGTGTTGAAGAAAGCCAGTAAATTCAAATGGGATGAGAGCTGTCAGAAAGCATTTGAGGAATTGAAAGCTCATCTGGCAAGTCTACCAGTGTTAACCAAGCCTACCCCAGATGAAACTTTGTACCTTTACATATCTGTTGGGGATCACTCCTTAAGTGCAGTCCTCATAAAGGAAGAGGGCTCTATTCAGAAGCCCATTTATTATATCAGTAAGGCCTTGCAGGGGGCTGAATATAGGTATTCGGATGTTGAGAGAGCTGTTTTGGCTGTGATGACGGCAGCGAGGCGTCTAAGATTGTATTTTTTAGCTCACAAGGTGGTAGTGAGGACTAATTTCCCCTTTAAGCAAGTATTGAGCAAGCCAGATCTCTCGGGAAGAATGGTGAAATGGAGTGTGGAGCTGGGGGAGTATGATGTGGAATTTGAGCCACGTATGGCTGTCAAAGCGCAAGCCCTGGCGGATTTTATCCAAGAAATCACCCAGCCCATGCAATGGCCAGAGTGGAAAGTCTTCGTCGATGGATCGGGGACGGTTGAAGGATGTGGTGCCGGAATTGTCATAGTAACGCCAGATCAGAGTGAACTTAGTTTTGCGTTGAAATTTGAGTTCAGAGTTTCCAATAATGAGGCTGAGTATGAAGCGTTTGCCAGAGGGCTGGAGATGGTAGCTGAGTTGGGAGCTCAGAGGGTCATCATTCACTCTAACTCACAGTTGGTGGTCCAACAGGTCTCAGGAAATTATGAGATCAAAGAAGATATGATGATAAGGTATGTGAAGCAGGTCGGAGACCTGAGTAAGCAGTTTCAGCACTTGAGGGTAGAATAGATACCTCGAGACCTCAATGCACAGGCAGATCGCCTCGCTAAGCTGGCCAGCTCTCTGAACAGATTGG
Source organism: Schizonepeta tenuifolia (assembly GCA_029490685.1). NCBI lineage: Eukaryota > Viridiplantae > Streptophyta > Magnoliopsida > Lamiales > Lamiaceae > Schizonepeta > Schizonepeta tenuifolia. The sequence continues at coordinate 54,665,448 of CM055955.1, read as the reverse complement.
TTCCTGAAAAAGTGACGTTGCTAAAAACGGCCAGCAGTCGGGTAGAAAGAAGCGTTCATGAGATAGAAGAAAAAAGAGATTGGAGAGCACCTGTTTTACATTTCTTGAAAACAGGGGAATTGTTAGATGGGGAGAGAGCTGGAAAAAGGAAAATCTATGCTAAGTACTGTCTAATTGGAGGGCAATTGTTCAGAAGGGCTTATTCACAGCCACTACTGAGATGTGTAGCTGAGGCAGAAGGTCTACGGATAATTAAGGAGGTGCATCAAGAAATAGCAGGATGTCACACGGAGTTCCGAGACCTGATCCGGCGAGTGCTGAGAGCTGGGTACTATTGGCCTTCTCTGAAGAAGGATGCTGAGATCTTCGTAAGAAGGTGTTCCAGATGCCAGAAGCATGGGCCGCTGAATCACAGGCCTGCTGAAGAGATGGGAGTCCAGTATGCAGAATATCCATTCGACAAATGGGGCATAGATCTAGTTGGCAAGCTTCCCATGGAAGCGGGAAAGAAATGCCACATCATTGTAGCGGTGGATTATTTTAGCAAATGGGTAACGGCAGAGCCTTTATCTTCAGTAACAGAGGAAAGTATCATAAAGTTCAAATGGAAGAATATTTGCTGCAGGTATGGCCTGCCCAGAGTGCTGGTCTCCGATAATGGGACGCAATTCTTTTGAAAAAGGACTCAGGTTTGGTGTAAAGCTAGGGGAATCGAGCAGAGGTTCGCTGCTGTTGCTCACCCAGAGACCTGTGGGAAAGTTGAAGTCACCATTCGGACCATAGTGAATGGCATCAAGGCAAGGCTAGAAACAGAGAGGTCTCAATGGGTGGAGGAGCTGAGCTCAGTGTTATGGGCGTATAGAACCGGATAGAAAACGGCTACAGGGCAGTCTCCTTTCTATTTGGTATACGGTGCCGACGTTGTTATGCCAATGGAGGTGAAGATTCCAACACATAGAGTCCTGTCCTACAATAAGAACCTGAATAGGGAGCTAAGAGCTAATAGCTTAGATCTGATCGATGAGGTACGTGAAGAGGCGCATCAGCGAGCTCTGGCTTGTAAAGCTCGCATAAATGCGGCATACGATGTGAAAGTAAAGACAGGAGATTTCAAGAGAGAGACTTGGTGCTCAAGAGAGTTGACACCATGCATCCGGTGAGGAAGTTTGAGCCAAATTGGGAAGGACCATTTGTGGTAACCAAGGTGCTCCCTGGCGGAGCGTATGAGCTTACGAGCCATGAAGGGTACACGGAGCCAAGACCATAGAATGTAAGCAATTTGAAGAAGTACTATGTTTAGAAACATGCTACGGGAAATTTTGTCTTAAATGGGAAAAGGTCTACGTGCCAGGCTTTATGCCCATTTTCTTTTTTGATAGGATACTTGCTTAGCTAGACAAGTATTCCTGTAATGGCACGAAGAGAACTTGTCGTAAATAAATAAAGGCTGAGAAGTTGTTTTCTTTAATTTTCGTCTTTGTTTACATATTGTCGTGTTATGATAACTGGAAATTATAAGACTAGGACAGGGCAATAAACATGATATTAGGAAAAATGAGATATTTACTCTAAATGGTTTGACAAAAGGTAAAACCATCTAGAGTAGGGGGGAGTAGGGGTGTACCTTACATCCCTAAGGGGGCCCCACAATACCCCATGAAAATGCAAATGAAAATGCAAACGAAAGAAATACGCAGAATAAGTGATAACACAATAATAGACATAGTGGATTAAGCTGCTAAGTAGAGAATGCAGCACTAGGAAGACAAACAAAAGTACTGAAATTGTTCAAACACCAAAGAGCAAAAGAAATTGTTTAGTACAGAAACAGATAGAAATATTGTTTGAAACATGAACTACATGATAGCTAAGCCAGGAAATTGGTGGTATCATCAGCAGGGTCAACCTTTAGCAGCGTCAGCGGGCTCATCCTCAGGAACATCTTCCAGCTGTCCACTCCCAATGGCTTGCGAGGTCCCACCAGATGAGGGCACATCTGAAGAAAGGATATGAAAAATGGATTAGCCAAGGAAGTGGGGCATTATAATGGCAAACACAGGATCAGTATATGAGGACACGAGATACCTGATATTTTGCCAAGGTGAAGGGAGTCCTTGGGGAAGAAATCATATATGGGCTCAGGCGGATCAGAGAAGACCGCTTGTAAGTCGCATGGTGCTATGAGAGCCTCGAAAGCCTTCTGCATAATAGGAAGCCACCAAGCAGTCCCCAGAGGGGTAGAGGTATCACCCTTGAAAGAGGGAGGTGGAGGGAGATGTTTCACTATCGGATCGACCTCTATGGTTTCTTTGAAACCCAGGTTGTGAGCTTTGGCCAGCACAGTCATGCCGCACCTCTTTGCCAAAAGGCAATGTCTTGGCGGATAGCCAGCAAATATTCAGGGGATGCCTGGAAAGACTCCAGGAGACCCTGGTGAAGAATCTGCAGCGCTTGCTAGCCCAGAGAGGTCCGAAGGATGTGGCTGCGACAGTAGTGAACCCCTTCAGTGTAACCCGACTGATAAGAGAGGTTGGCGGTATGGAGAAGATATTTGGTCCCCTCAAGCTCCTTGCTGACCTGGGATAAGTGGTGACTGAGCTCGGCATTGACATTGCTGAGAGAGGCATTTTCTTCGGATAAGGCAGACATTTTCTCTTGGGACATGAGTAGCTCATGGTTCTTCCTCTTTAAATCATCATTGGCCAAAGAGAGCCTGCTGCTGGTGTCCAGGATATCCCAGTTTTGATGTTGCAGGTCCTCGTTCACTTGAGCCAATTCCTGTAGCTGCACCTGACTGGCTACCAGTGCCTCCCTTAGCTTTTCCATCTCCTTCTCCTGGACGGCATCTTGAAATTGTAGCAGTCGACCATGGGTACTGAATAGCTGCAATGGTGCCAAAGGAAGAAGGAAAAGACATTAGATATATGACAATAAGGATGTGACAGTACTTAATGATGAGCATTTTCTGGAAATGAGAGCATAGTAACAGTAACACCTGCACTAGGTTTTGAGCACTTTCCTCCTGTAGCTGGCGCAGAGTGGGAGGCGTATCCTCGGCCTCCTCCTCAGATAGAGGGATGGCCTTTAGCAAGGAGAGGCATTCGGAAGGAGGCAGCTTGCGGAGGGAGCTGGAAGTCTGGCCCCTAAAAGCGTAGCCCGATGAGTCAGTACCTCTGGGAGAGGAGCTGCCGAGAAGAGGAGTGTGCTTGGAGTTTTTGGTGGCACCAGCGGGAGGTCAAGGCAAGAGAGGTCTCTTAAGGCTAATGGATTTGTCCACTTTGGTCTTGTCCTTGCCTAGATTTTAGGGAGGAACACTTGGACTCGATGACTTAGTGGCCGTGGGCTTGATGATGACTCCCGAAGTAGTAAGAGGAGTTGACTGTGGTCTTGCAGATGCAGCAATAGATGAAGAAGTCGGATTGGTGGGGCGTGAAGTATCATGAGCTTGGGACTCCAGACGAGCTTGTTCCTCTAGCAGGATAGCAAAATCAAAATCTTCATCGTCAGGAAGCTTCACATCCTGAATCCAACTCGTCCCTGCACCAAGCAAGGTGCGATGAATGAAATGCATGTTAGGAAGGCTGGAGAAATAAAAAAGGAAAAGATGAAAAGACAGTTGAAACCCACCCTCACTGAAGAAAGAGTAATCTCCTCGGGGTGCCAGTCCAAAGAAGGAAAGTACACTAGGATCAGACAGCAGGGAATTGAATGGAAACGGGGCAACCCGTGCTTTCTGAGACAACTTTGATAGCACTTGAAGAGTTATGGGAGCGATACTCGTAACAGCAGGGCGGGGATGCTTCAGACGAAGTGTTTGCCATTGAGGATAATCAAAAGGCCAATGGCCCTGCTTAGGAGTAACAATGAAATACTTGTCCTTCCATTCCTTTCCCGCTGTGCGGGGTACACACAAATGTTGGACAGGACCTTTGGGCCTAGCGCTAGCATAGTAGAAGTTGCCAGTGGGTTTTACATCATACACGGTTTGGAAGAGAGAGGGAGTAGGGACGCCCCCATTACCACGAAGCAAGATAAAGAAAGTTAATAAGATTTTGACGAAGGAAAGATAAAATTGGTTGGGCCATAGATTGTACAAATCACAAACTTGGACTACGAAGTCAGGAAGAGGAAATCTTAGGCCTGACTCTACTTGGTGGTACCAAAACGCTACCGAAGGGTATTCTAGTAGATGGGGGCGATCATATGATTCTGGCATGCTAATATCGAACAACTCATCACAGTTCAACATTGACTTTACTAGCGCTAATTCTACAGAGGATAGGGAGGATTCACCTGCTATAGTGTTTGCAGTCATAGCGGGAGGAGTAGAAATCTTCAGAGAAGAGGAAGTCTCCGCAGACGGGAGCGACGAATCCATCTCTTTGACCTCGTGACCAGAGGAAGGGGAGCCCTCGGTCAAGTTGATGACATCATTCGGGTTGGAAGGAGGTGCCTGACTGGAGAGGTTTTGGATGGCTATTTGGCGGGAACAACGAGCAAAGGGTTTCTTCCTCTTCACCTGGGTATGGACGGATGTGTCTGACTGAGAATCCCCGTGTGGAGAAGTTTGGTGCCGAGTGTCGGAGGGTGGGGGTTTGCGTTGATCGGAGGTGGTGAATTTCTCTGAGTGGGAAGGAGTTTGCGCCATGGATGAATTTCAGTAAAAATTTGAAAGGAGTGGCTAAAAGTGAAAGGAGATGAAAGTGAAAACCCCAATATAAGAGAGAGAAAGAAACGGTTGAAAAAAGGTAGGGGAAGTTGTACAGTCTTCTCCACTTTTTCACTTAATACCGGTCAAAGGAGACCTGGTTTAAAAATTTGAAAAGGGCAGATCTGCATAAGGGAAAAAAAGAGACTGTCGAGGGAGTTCATGCACGTGACAGTTGCGCGAATTAAGTCACTCTGAAATTTCCTAAAGGGAGACCTCTCGAAATTCAGAGTAGGGGGAAGTAGATGATAGTGACAAAAATATCTAGATCTCCAGGAAGACCGAGCACGCGACCTGAACACCTGATCTGAGCACTCTAAATGGTTGCAATGGGGTCTCTCGTGGAAACTTACTCTCAGAGAGCAGTCAGTAGGTCTCTTGTCAAGGCCTCACCAGAGATCTGCATGAAGAGCTCTTAGTCAAGGCTCTCACCTAGTTGAACACCTGACGGACAAGGACACTTTAATTAATGTTCATCCGGTACCGTCAGAGAGTACGATGATGCCATAGCCAATAAGATGATAGAATGTGTAAAGATCAAGGGGTGGTGGCAGTAGTACAACTTCACCTTCATGAAAACTCACGGGTATATATATATTAAAAGACACGACACACAGACACATTACTCTAAATCTTACTCTCTGTTCCATTAAACTTGCTCAGAGAGAAAAACCCAGACCGCTAACTTAATCTTCGGAGGTGGTTCACCGAATAACCTTCCCGGCCCTCCTTTTCTTGCAGAGCCGCGCTCGAATTCTTCTACGGGGGATGATTCTCACCACTTGTAGCGGAGAAGAACTGTGGTATAGGTGAGTACTGGTTTTTGGTCATTCATTTGTTCTGATTTTACATGGTGTGCTTTTCCAGCCGCATCACTTAGCATGAGTTAAGGTAAAATTTTAGTGAAAGAATATTCAGTGAGAGCTGAAATCTGTATTTGGATTAAGGTCAGAAGGACACCTGAATCCAGAGTTTGTAAAATGAACCTTAGCATGAGCTAAGGCAAAATTTCAATGAAAGAATAATTCAGCGAGAGCTGAAACTTTGTATTTGGATTAAGGTCTCGAGGAAACCTGAATCCAGAATTTGTAAAATAAACTTTATCATGAGTTAAGGTAAAATTTTAATGAAAGAATATTTAGCGAGAGCTGAAATCTGTACTCAGATTAAGGTCAGAAGGAGACCTGAATCCATAATTTATAAAATGAACCTTAGCATGAGCTAAGGCAAAATTTTAATGAAAGAATAATTCAGCAAGAGCTGAAACTTTGAATTTGGATTAAGGTCTCGAGGAGACCTGAATCCAGAATTTGTAAAATAAACCTTAGCATGAGTTAAGGTAAAATTTTAATGAAAGAATATTCAGTGAGAGCTGAAATCTGTATTTGGATTAAGGTCAGAAGGATACATGAATCCAGAGTTTGTAAAATGAACCTTAGCATGAGCTAATGCAAAATTTCAATGAAAGAATAATTCAGCGAGAGCTGAAACATTGTATTTGGATTAAGGTCGCGAGGAGACCTGAATCCAGAATTTGTAAAATGAACCTCAGCCTGAGCTGAGGTAGAAATTGAACGAAGTAATATTCAGCGAGAGCTGAAATCTGTATTTTGATTAAGGTCAAGAGAAGACCTGAATCCAGAATTTGTAAAATAAATCTTAGCATGAGCTAAGGTAAAATTTTAGTGAAAGAATATTCAGTGAGAGCTGAAATATGTATTTGGATTAAGGTCAGAAGGAGACCTGAATCCAGAGTTTGTAAAATGAACCTTAGCATGAGCTAAGGCAAAATTTCAATGAAAGAATAATTCAGCGAGAGCTGAAACTTTGTATTTGGATTAAGGTCTCGAGGAAACCTGAATCCAGAATTTGTAAAATAAACTTTACAATGAGTTAAGGTAAAATTTTAGTGAAAGAATATTTAGCGAGAGCTGAAATCTATACTCGGATTAAGGTCAGAAGGAGACCTGAATCAATAATTTGTAAAATGAACCTTAGCATGAGCTAAGGCAAAATTTTAATGAAAGAATAATTCGGAGAGCTGAAACTTTGAATTTGGATTAAGGTCTCGAGGAGACCTGAATCCAGAATTTGTAAAATAAACCTTAGCATGAGTTAAGGTAAAATTTTAATGAAAGAATATTCAGTGAGAGCTGAAATCTGTATTTGGATTAAGGTCATAAGGAGACATGAATCCAAAGTTTGTAAAATGAACCTTAGCATGAGCTAATGCAAAATTTCAATGAAAGAATAATTCAGTGAGAGCTGAAACTTTGTATTTGGATTAAGGTCGCGAGGAGACCTGAATCCAGAATTTGTAAAATGAACCTCAGCCTGAGCTGAGGTAGAAATTGAACGAAGTAATATTCAGCGAGAGCTGAAATCTGTATTTGCATTAAGGTCAGGAGAAGACCTGAATCCAGAATTTGTAAAATAAACCTTAGCATGAGCTAAGGTAAAATTTTAATGAAAGAATATTTAGCGAGAGCTATAACTTTGAATTTGGATTAAGGTCTCGAGGAGACCTGAATCCAGAATTTGTAAAATAAACCTTAGCATGAGCTAAGGTGAAATTTTAATGAAAGAATAATTCAGCGAGAGTTGAAACTTTGAATTTGGATTAAGGTCTCGAGGAGACCTAAATCCAGAATTTGTAAAATAAACCTTAGCATGAGTTAAGGTAAAATTGTAATGAAAAAATATTCAGTGAGAGCTGAAATCTATATTTGGATTAAGGTCAGATGGAGACCTGAATCCAGAATTTGTAAAATGAACCTTAGCATGAGCTAAGGCAAAATTTTAATGAAAGAATAATTTAGCGAGAGCTGAATCTTTGTATTTGGATGAAGGTCAGGAGGAGACCTGAATCCAGAATTTGTAAAATAAACCTTAGCATGAGCTATGGTAAAATTTTAATGAAAGAATATTTAGCGAGAGCTGAAATCTGTATTTGGATTAAGGTCAGATGGAGACCTGAATCCAGAATTTGTAAAATGAACCATAGCATGTGCTAAGGCAAAATTTTAATGAAAGAATAATTCAGCGAGAGCTAAATCTTTGTATTTGGATTATGGTCAGGAGGAGACCTGAATCCAGAATTTTTAAAAAGAACCTTAGCATTAGGTGAGACAAAATTTGAAAGAAATAATATTAAGTGAGAGATAAATTTTATTTTTGGATGAAGGTCAGAAAGAGACCTAAAATTTGGAATATGTGCTGAGGTAAAAATATAATGAAGTAATATTCAGCGAGAGCTGAATTCTGAATTTTGATTAAGGTCGTGAAGAGACCTGAATCCAGAATTTGAAGAATGAACCTCAGCATGATGTAAGGCAAAATGTTGTGAAATAATATTCAGCGAGAGCTGAATTCTGAATTTGGATTAAGGTCGCAAAGGGACCTGAATCCAGAATTTGTAAATTGAACCACAACATGAGCTGCGGTAAAAATTGAATGAAATAATATTTAGCAAGAGCTGAATTCTGTATTTGAATCAAGGTCAAGAAAAGACCTGAATCAAGAATTTGAAAAATGAACCTCAGCATGAGCTGAGGAAAAATTTGAATGAAATAATATTCAGTGAGAGCTGAATTCCAATTTTGGATGAAGGTAAAAAAGAGATCTGAATCTAAAATTCGAGAGCTGAGTCTCGGCATGATAGGACCCCTGGGCTGATGATGAAGTCAGACACCTCATGATTACTCTGGTTATATTAATGGAGGTCTCTATAAACCAAAATCGAGGTTGCTCTCTCGATCTGTAATAGCTCGTTGTCTAAGTGACCTAAATCATGGTCACCATTTATATTACACAATACACTTCCTGGGATATAGTGTGAAATTGATTTTACTCTGAATGACAATTTTGAGCTAATGTCAATCGGAGTAGGGGGGAGTAGGGGTGTATCCTACACCCGTTAGGGGTATCAAATATACCTCATGAAAATGAAAACTTTTTTCACAAAAACCTATGAAAAGTTAAACAAAAATAGCTTGACGAGCTCCTGAGACTGTTATGTCGATATAATTAAACAAGTAAACTCATCTTATAAGAGATCTCTGATGAGTAGGGTAGAACCTCACGGTAAAAAGTTAAGAATGATAAAAGAAGATAATCTCTCTAGAGAAGAAGTATACGGATGAAGATGCAAAACAAATAGTACACGAGAGGTGTGACAAATACAACATGTCCGCCCACGCTAAAGGCCAAACAAAGGCTAAGCTGTATAGAGGAAAAGGACGAACTTGATTTGAAGTTTGAATTTCAAGCCTAGGAGAGGAGCTCTAACATGAGCTAAACCTTGAGTGAACCTGGCAAGAACATCCAGGTCTCAGAAATGAGCTTTAACATAAGTTGAACTAAGTATTAAATGAAGCATAGTTCAGTGAAAGCTGAATTATGAACTGGGAGTAAGGTCGAGAAGAGGCGTGAATGAAGAAATCGAGAGATAAGTGTCAACCTGAGTTGAGCCAAAATGGAATGAAGTAAAATTCAGTAAGAGCTGAATTTGGAATTTAGATTAAGGTCTTGAAGCAATTTGAATCCAGAATTTGAAAGATGAGCTGCAGCAGTAGTTGAGCTAAATATTGGAAGGAATGAAAAGCAATGAGAACTGAATTTTTAACGTGGAATAAGGTCAAGATGAGACTGGAATTAGGGATTCAAAGAGGAGCTGAGCCAAATATTAAACGAAGTAAAATTCAGTGAGAACTTAAATTCTGAGGGAAAACTTTAGTAAGAGCTAACCTGAGCATGGTTAAAATATATTTTACTAGAGCCAATGCTCATCGTTCGAGATATAAGGTCCAGCGGAGTCATGAATTAAAAAATTTTGAAAGATGAAATTCATGAAGACAAGTCCAAAGAATGAATGATGTATTGATCATAGAGGGCAAAACTCAGAAATGACCGCTCTCGTGTTAACCATTACACTAGCTGAAATTTAAGTGAGCTTTATCAGGAGTTATGAATTAAATGAGGAAGATTCAGCGAGAGCTGAAATCTGGATTTTAAGGTCGAAAATTAAGAGACCTATATTAAGGATTTAAAAGATGATTTTCAGCACAAGTTGAGCTTAAAGTTGATGAAGGTTCGGCGAGAATTAAATTCTGGATTTTGGATTAGGGTCGGAAAGAGACTTGAATCCAAAATTCGAAAGAAGAGTTTTAAAAATAGCTTAGTAAAAGGTTAAGGAATTAGGGTGCAGTATAAGCTAAACTCCGAAGCTGAAAAATGGTCAAGAAGAGACCTAAATTTAGAAATTGAAATGGAATTTTAGCATGAGTTAAACTTTGAGAGGACTCAGCAAAAGCCCGAGTTCTCAGCCAATAGAAGAAGCTTCAAGGTGAGCTAAACTTTGAATAAAACAGGCATGAGCCTGAACTCTTAGCCTATGAATCTAGCTCCAGGGTGAACTGAGATATAAGAGATCTCAGCGGCCACCTCAACTATCAGCTTATGATACGAGCTCGAACGCGAGCCAAGCTCTGAGTAATGAAGCTAAAATATTAGCATGAGCCGAACATCAAGAGATACCGACAAAAGCCCAAGCTTCTGACTATGGAAGAAGCTCCAGTGTAAGCTAAGCTTTGAATGAACTAGGTAGGAGCTGAGCTCTCAGCCGAAGAAGTTAGCTCCTGTGTTAGCTATATTCTGCTTGTTTAAGTCAAGCTCCAACGTGAGTTAAACTTTGAATGAGCTAAAGATTAGGATGAACTAAGCTCTTAGCTTTAGAAGTTAACTCCGACAAGAGTTGAACTTTGAGAAAAATCGGCAGGCGCCTGAGCTCTCAGTCAAAGAAGTGAATTTCAGCACGAGCTGAACTCTAAATAGTCAAATCAGGTGTCAGCAAGAGTTGAGATTTGAGAGAACTCGGTGGGATCCTGAGCTCTCAGAGATAAGTTGTAGCATGAGCTGAACTCTAAGCATTGAGATAAACTATCAGCAAGAGCTAAATTTTGAAGGACATCGGCGAGAGTCTAATTTCTCAGTCTGAAAAGGGAGTTGAACTCTGAATGTTGAGGATCAGTAAGTTGAGTGGGGTATGAACTTAAACTCAAGCTCCATGCCTAAGAGATAATTAAGCTTTAGTGAAAATTGATGATAAAACGAACCTCTACAAGATAAGGAATGGCCGTATACCGAGCCATTAGCCTGAGCTGCAATATGAGCTAACACGAGCATCGACTTGGCCTAAGCCAATAGAAGTGGGCCTAATCGTGACAAAGTACCATGAAATTTAGAAACAAGCCTCATAAAAGGCTGATCCGCAAGAATGAAGTTTAGCTATTAGCAAGAGCTGAAATTTAGAGATAGCATGAGTTAAGTTCCAATGAACTGAGGTTCAGCGAGAAGCTAAACTTTGAACCTAAGTTAAGGTCGTGAGGAGACCTAAATCCAGAATTCATGAGATGAGTGTCGACATAAGTGGAGGTCAATTTGGATTAAAGTCAGCAAGAGAGCTGATTCCAGAATTTGTGAGATGATTTTCAACACTAACTGAGATATAAATTTAAAGAAATAATATTCAGCGAGAGCTGAATTTTGAATTCGGATTAAGGTCATGAGGAGGTCTGAATTCAGAATTTGTAAGAAAAACCTCACAACATGAGCTAAGGTAAAAATTTAATGTAATAATATTCAGCAAGAGTTGAACTCTAGATTTGGATTAAGATCAGAAGAGACCTAAATTCGGAATTTGAAGGATAAGATCACAAAGAGGCCTAACTTTGGAATTAAGGAGTTTTCAACATGTTGTCAAACATACTGAATGAAGTAAGCTTGAGCGCATAATTTTAGAGATGAACCTTAAGGTAAGTTGAGGAAAGTAAGCTTAAGCACACGCTTAATGAGATAGCTTTGAACATAAGCCGAATGATACGAATCTTAGAAATCAGGGCTCATAGTTTGTAAAGTTGGTTCAAGCAAGATCTGAGCTAATGAAGTGTGATTCTACGAATTAGAATAACTACTCCGACTTTTTTCTTGACAAAAAATCAGCCGGAGTAGGGGGCAGTAGATGTTGTGGCACAAAATTATCAGGTCTCGGTTAGAGACCTAAGACCTGAGACCTGGACCTGAGACCCGATCAGGTCTCCCGTGTCCTTCCCTGCCAGCCTGACACCAGTACAATCACATCCCGCCATGTGGCATTGGAGTAAGTACTAACAGCTGGAAATATAGCTTATTCTCCAAGCCATTCATTTCTCCTATAAATACCCAACCTTATTCACATTTACAGGGGTTTTTTTACTTCTACACAATATTCTCTATACAAAAACATTTATGCACTCTACAATATTATCTTCAAGAATGAGCGAATCTGACTTAAGCTTCGGAGGGTGTTCACCGGAAACCACCCCCGGCATTCATTCTTTTGCAGGCAAATACGCATCGACATGAAACGAGAGCGTAGCAGTTCATCTCTTGGCCCCGAATTCACAACAAGCAAGCAACGATTTCCCCTTTTCCTTATGTGAAAAAGGTTCTTGAAGGTGTTGGGCTGATTTTGGCCGCAATAGTTAGTTTATATGGTGCGTCACTTTTTGGGATGCAACACTCTGCTTCTGAACTGGATGTTGACTCCTTGCTGTCTGTACTCGTTGTTGAGCAAGAATCGTCTTCTTGCTCAGTATCCTGATCGTCTGTCAAGCTCTCAGACTCTGAAGGTTCGTTGACGCCTTCCTCCAGATCTTTCTTCTTCTTGCGTTGTTCTGCTCAATTTCTCTTAGCTATCACCTCCAGGCAAACACCGTGATCTTGTGGATCTTCGTCACTCCGTAGATGTGGCTTGGGTATAAACCGTGCTCAACTCAAACTAGAAGAGCAAACTAGCTTAAAACCAAGTCCCCGGCAACAGCGCCAATTTGACGGAGGGCGGTCGTCACACTCTTCACACAAATAAATTTATAAAATACCTCTTGCCCAACAAGGTAGTAGTTAATGGCAAGTGGGGTCAATCCCAAGGGACTTGGCGTAGATCTGCTCTTCAGGTAGTGCTCAACAAAAGATGTTTTGGTCTAGATGTTTCTCAATATCCAGTAACTCAACAAGTAAAATATCAAATAACAAAGAAGTTTGGTTTGGATTTCGAATCTATGATCTTAATTACTCATTACTCGTTCATTGGTGCAAGGATATTCAATTACTTGATCTCATTACTTGGTTTAATACAAAGATTAGTTTATACCAAAAGGTCATGAAGTCACGATATAAACACACTTAGCCTATGTCTATCCAATTTTACAGATCTGACCAGAAGACAAGATCTCCTCTTTTGATCGAGAAAGTCACGAAGACACTTCAGTAACGATGCTGCCAAAAAGGCATTAAGAATAAACAGACCCAAGACAGCCAAGGGGTAGGTCAATACCGACTGCTCTCCAACACTCTTTACCTTCTTGGGCACGAGAGACACTCTCGAGTTAACTCCCAATTCATGTTAATGACTTAATATCAATATCTAGATGGTGATCAATCATATGTCAATATCAATTAAGTCTAAAATTAATACTAAGTGTTTCAGGAATAAAATTAGATAACGAACTAACATAATTAGACCTCACGAGTTTTGAACGGGTAATTTACGATCGCATCATCTACATCCAACCTAAACAATAAATTTAGCTAGACATAATATTTAACGAAAACACAAAATATATAAAGGAAATCATAACTGAAACTGAACTGGAAACGGTTGCTGCTCAAAAGTGTAAAACAGCAACTAAGGTCTTGACTTCAAGTCAACAACTGAAAACTATGCAGAAAAATTGGAAACGAAATATAAAAGTAATTCGCCCGTAGGACTTGTTTCTTCCTCACTTTCACTCGATCTAAAATACAGAACTAAGCTAAAAGAACTCTCTAAACTCGAACTAAAACTCGCACACGTTACAATATGAAGTCGGCCATATATATAGGCGATGGAATTAGGGTTAGGTTAGAATCCTTGTTGGTTAAGGACTCTTTCCATCCTTATCCGCCTCTTTCTTTGTCTATCCGACTGCGATTTTACTTCCCTTTCGTGGTAGATATCTTCATTGATTAGGTTTAGCTAAGATAAGGAAACAAATCTTCGATCCTTATCCTCTTCCTTGGAGAAAAAGAAATCTGCAGCTGCTACCGACTACATCTTGACTTCGATGTCTACATCCTGTATCACTTCCTTTGTTGACTAAGATCCTGGCTCCTCCAGGTACTCTGTCTGTTTGCTTCAAGGATATGGGGAGGTACTTCGTGACTTGTAGATTGAATAGAACGTTGTTGCCCAGCTACAAGCTTCCAGCCCTATGCCAATTTGCATTGTATCGCCATCTCAGCATCTCAACAACAGATTTTCACCGGATTTGCCCCAGATCCCACTTGTTCTTCCCTGCACACCTTCTCTCGACGTTGTGTCCTCCCAGACACACTTTGACTAGATAAAGACTAAAAATATAAGAAAAACACAAGAAAAGATGGACACAAATATGGGTTCATCAGTTGTTTTGAAGGACCAAGCGGGACTGAGAAATAGTCGGAGGCATAAAGTAAACAACCTCGACTCAGTTTCCCCGAAGCCATGCGGGCTTTTCTAAAACCAAAACTCTGTTGAATCCTATTACTTATTGAGTAATATTATGTGAGCTTTTAAAATTAATTGACTTGCCGTTTAATTGAGTTTGGTATGCTTTATCATCTACATGAGTTATTATATCCTGTGTGAGGTAGGCTCCCACATGTGGTTATTGAATTGATGAGGTGACTGTGAGCTTTACTTCGATTTAGCCGGTCACAGTGTCTGAGAAGGAGGCCTACTTCTCGACACAATGTTGATGTAGTAGATGATTCATACCTGTATATATTATGTTTTGATTGTGCAGTCGATTTCAGAAAAATAAAATGATTTATGCATTCACAAGTAAAACATTTTCGAATGTACTAAGACTTATGATGCAGTGGCAAGGCAAGTTGAATTATATAGCTCTAATGAGCAAAGTTTTCAAAATGATTTTGGCATGTGTTCACTAAGTACAAAGTACTCAGCCCTGCATATTTTTCTAAACGTGCAGGTTAGTGATGGATGAGGATGGCGAGGATGATACTTGGTGGTGTGTCCTTTGTGAAATCAAAAGTTTGAGATGGCAATTACATGTCTTCATACATGTAGTTGTTGGGTGTGAGTGATGTCTCCGTTGCATGATAATCTCTTTTGATAAGCCTTTTGATATAAAACTCTGATATGGTGATGATACAATGAGTCGTGCGCTCGAAACAATTTCCTATTTCCGTTTGTCTTTTATTTCTGCTTGACTTGGATTTGAAATACTTATTATATTTTGTGAAGCCAATGTAAATTATTCGTGCTAGTCTACCTTGATCAGCCATTTGAAAGTATGTTAATACTATTAATGTTACCTGTTGATAAATCCTTATCCCCGAGTATGATTCTTGATGAGTCAAGTTTTATTTGATGGTTTCACATTCATAATTTGATAGAGTTTTGTTACTGTCTCATCTCGAGTTGAGTTGTGACAGAAGTGGTATTTTTATTTAATGGTTTCACATTCACACTCCAATGAAGTCTGGTCGTTCCTACACACCGGATTTCAGGCTGTGAGAAAGTAGTATCAGAGCAGGTCTGTCTGCTCTGAAGTATAAACTTTCATTGATAGTAGAGTCTAGATTTGTTTCCTAGACTTGTCTGAGTGAGTAACACACCAATCATCCCCATCTCATCCAGCTATTAGGTACGTATATTTCCTAAAAGTTTGAGTATTCAATTGAATAAAGTTATTCAGTATGCTTTTATGCTGGTTAGAATCAGAAGCTTGGTAAGTAGCCTGAATAACTAGATTGCTTTAAAATATCGTCCCTAATTTTTGTGCTTTGGTGTGGAAACTGAAAAAGAGATGGATCGATTGTGCAAACGATTTAAAGAAATGGAATTGCCAAGTAGTTCGGGCAATAAAACCTCTTTGAAACACAAAAACGAGTAGGTAGTGGTCGGAAATTTCAAATGTGGTGTATATACATGTTTTAGTGTGCCTAATTCGTTATTCAATCGTATAGGATGGACGATGAAACAAATTAAGCAATGATGCAAGAGTACTTGCATATTCGGAAGGCGTATGATGAGACCAATGCCGATTTCTTAGCTCGATTTCACAAGATATGGGAAGTCGTGAAGTACCTCAACGTTAGTGCTGTAGACGGAATGATTCATTTGATTCGCGCGTTACCCCGCGAATGGCACGACTGGGCAACGTCACTGGTGCCAAGCCACGTTGGAACCAAATATATGGGCAATTACCTGTATGGTAACTACAACACTTTCATCGCTAAGATATCTGGTCAGTTTATCGAGTTTGGTGCTCCTCCTCCTGGACCCTTTGAGCTTGATTTGCCAGCAATACCAAATGGATTTGCCTTTGATCTTCAACCTCAGCCTCAAAATAAGCCACCTCCACCTCGAGTCCCCTATCCGCCTCGCAATGAGCTGAGAGCATCCTACCAATACAATCCTTACTTGGGAGATATGCCCCCTATTCATTCTTATGATCATGTTGCCTCTTCCAGTTCACTTGCAACTCAGTTAGATGGTATCTATGATCCCATCAATGCTACGCTTTATCCTTATGATCAACCTGAGTTGTCTACCCACCGAGGTCGTACTTCATCTCCAACTCCTCCAGTAGCTGAATCAGCTAGGGCAAGACGTGCAAGAATCAGGCAAAATCAAACGTTGGGATTTCCAGCTAGCGAAGCCACTGTAGCTCAGAGGTACCTCCAATCACCTGCAGATGGTAGCTATGTTTCTCCTTATACGAATCCGGAGTCTTCGATAGCAAGAATCAACCAAGAGCGAGAATGAAAAATCGACAATATCGTTGGATCTTATCTCCGTCACGAGTATGAACAAGAACACCCTCATTGGGACGAGTCTGAGTTTGAAAATATTGATACTCGCTTTGTTAACGAGCAGATTGGAGATGTGACGAACTAGTGGGATGTCTTAGGGCATACCTACAATGGTTACTACGAGGAATTGGCCGCTGCTGAAGGTCAAGGAAGTGGCAATGATGATGATGAGGATCCAGAAGAGGATCCAGAGGAAGACCCTGAGGAAGGGCAGAATGGAGGAAATGATGTCAGCGACGGAGGTTCGTAAGCCTGGAGGGCAGTTCAAGGATGCTAGTGCAATGTTACGAACAATTTTTATTTTATGTCGAAAAACAAACTCTTTTAATCTTTCTGCAGTGATGTAAATTATGAAACTCGATGCATAACTATCTAGTACATCGATCGTAAAAGTAGTAGGTCGTCGCTAGTACGAGTAGTATGTGTAACGAAGTTTAGGGAAATTTTCTGATGTAAGTATTAATCCCTTTGCTTCAATATAAAGTCCTCACAAGAGGCCATCATTTCGGATGACAAGAAAATGAAGCCATTAGGCTGTTAAAATCAACTTTGAGTCTCTTAAGTGCCGATGATATTTTGAGTATTTGAGATCCTAATTATTTTGAGTTAAGAACAAGAGAAGAAGTAAGAATTGAGTTAATTAAACGAGTTATTCTTCTGAGAATGATTTTGTGAGGTATAATATTTGAGTAATGAGGATGTGTCATATTTATATGACAAAGAATTAAGTATAAGTTTGAAAGATGAGCATGTGTCATGTATGACAATATCTGAGTATGTGATTGTCTTGAATGATGAGAATGATTTGATTTGAGAATATGTGAAATTCTTGAGTATATGCCAATAAATGATATATCTGAGATGATTATTTTATTTGAGATGATTGTTTTATATGAATTTTTTTCTCTTTATATCGATAAGTACCGATCGAGAATCAAATTCCTCTTAAAGATTTTCCGAGTTACCTAATTTTTCAGCATTTCTTTAGAATGCCGCCAAGACGAAGAAATATGAGAGTTGAAAGAAACGAGGAAGAAGGGCATTGAGACCCTATCCCACCTCTTCAGAATGAAAGACAAGTAGAAGAACTACTTCTTCGCCAAAATCCCCCAACTTTTGATGGCAAAGGCAGTCCAGCAGAAGCTGAGGACTGGATTCGTTCTCTGGAGCAAATTTTTTGATTCCTCCGATGTAATGATCATGAACATCTCGAGTGCGTGACGTATCAACTTAAAGGAACTGCTGATTATTGGTGGGAAGCACGACAGAGGACGTATACTCCTGAGGAACGTGAGAATTTGACGTGGGAACAATTTAAGGAAGCCCTTTATGAGAAGTATGTGCCACGAAGTTATCGCAAGCAGAAAGCAAACGAATTTGCAAATTTGAAGCAAGGAAAGAGATCTGTAGCTGAATACAATTGTGAGTTCTGTGAGTTAGCTCGTTTTGCACCTGATAAGGTGGATACCGATGAGAAGATGTGTGAGCTTTTCCGAGCAGGTTTAAGGCAAGATATTCGAGTTGTTCTTGCAAGTCAAAGTGGTTTGACTTATGCAGAAGCCCTTAACCGAGCCTTGGATGTGGAGTTGGCAATGCAGCCCGAAAAAGGATCACAATCCTCAGCGAATCCTCCATTTCAATGCCAGTCGACGGCAGCTGCTGCCTCATAGCCGTTTCAACAAGGCCAGCCTGTAAAGAGAAAAAGGAAAATGGAGTGGTGGTACCCACCCAAAGAAAAAGCCATGGAAGAAGCAAGGACAGCAACAACAACCTCAGCAATCCCAAAAAGTGAAAGTCCAGCATGCTAATCGCAGCAATGTGTCCACAGGACCCCAAGGACTACCTTCATGTTCAAAGTGTGGCATCAAGGCATCTGCAAAGCTGGGAGTAATGTCTGTTTTACTTGTGGTCAGCCTGATTATTTCTCGAACTGGTGCCCAAGTAAACAACAAGGAATGATCGGTGGAAGGCCGAATCAATATCAGTCCTCTCAGATGAGAGCAGTGAAAGCAGCTCCGCAGCAGAAGTATTCCCAGCCTCAGCATAAACCGCAACCTCAAAAGTTGCAATCTCCTCAGCAGGAGCAGTCGCACTACCAGCGAGTCTTTGAAATTGAACAAAAGCCTGGAGCTAAAGACCAAGGAAATCTCGCAGGTATGGGAAAGTTAAAAGACGTGCATATTATTATTTTGTCTGATACCGGTGCCTCGCATTCGTTTATATCTAGCGCTTGCGTAAAAAATCTTGAATTAGATGTAGAAGAATCGAACCAGGTGCTTAGAGTATCGACCCCTTTAAGAATATCGACATTAGTTTCGCATGTTTCTCGAACCTAGAATTCAAATTTGGAAGTTGTAAGTTATCCGCAAAATCCCAAAATCTAATCCAGATGTGGGATGTGGATATAATATTGAGAATGGATTGGTTAACCGAGAATTTCGCGACGATTCGATGTGATCAGAGACAAATTTCTTTTCAACCTCCCAGAAAAGAGCCTACCATAGTTTTCGGCGTGGAGAGAAGAGTAAAGAAGAGTGTGCCGATTATCTCGGCCATGAAAGCAAAGAAGTTGATGAGAAGGAAAGATACGAAAGTGTATCTAGTCTATTTGAGTGAAGATGATAGGCATGAGCTGAATATCAATAACGTAGCCGTCGTGAGAGAATTCAAAGACGTCTTTTCAGAAGTCTTACCGGGTTTGCCTCCGGATAGACAATTAGAGTTTATGATTGATTTGGAGCCTAGGTCAGCCCTGATTTCGAAAGCTCCGTACAGAATGGCTCCGAAGGAACTCCAAGAGTTAAAAATCCAGCTGCAAGAGGATTTAGGTTTCATTTGACCAAGTGTTTCCCCTTGGGGAGCTCCAATTCTATTTGTGAAAAAGAAGGACGGTAGTCTGAGAATGTGCATAGACTATCGAGAGCTTAACAAGATCATGCTCAAGAACAAGTATCCTTTGCCAAGGATAGATGATATGTTCGATTAGTTAAGAGGAGCAGGTGTTTTCTCCAAGATCAACTTAAGGTCGGGATATCGTTAATTGAAGATTAGGCAAGAAGATGTCCCAAAGACTGCATTCAAGACGAGATATGGACATTATGAATTCGTAGTAATGTCATTTGGATTGACCAATGCTCCAGCTGTTTTCATGGACTTAATGAACAAAAATTTTCATGAATACCTGCATAAGTTTGTAATTGTTTTCATAGACGATATCTTTATATATTCAAAGAATGAAGAAGAACACGAGAAGTATTTACGAATCATGCTAGAGAAGTTAAGATCAGCAAAGTTATATTCCAAATTCAGCAAATGTGAATTCTGGCTAAAAAAAGTGAATTTCCTAGGACACGTTGTTTCATCCGAAGGAATCAAAGTTGATACAGAGAAAGTGAAAGCTGTTCAAGAATGGAAACCACCGACGTCAGTACATGAAATCCGTAGTTTCCTCAGTTTAGCAGGTTACTATCGGAGATTCATAGAAGGATTTTCCAAGATCGCGAAGCCGATGACAACTCTGTTAAAGAAGGAATCAAAGTTCAAGTGGATGGAGGAATGTGAGAAAAGTTTCCAAGAGCTTAAGTCGAGATTGACTACAGCTCCAGTATTAGCCCTCCCTGAAGCGGGAAAGGACTGTACAATCTACACTGATGCATCATCAAAAGGTTTAGGATGTGTGCTAATGCAAGATGGAAGAGTGATTGCATATGCTTCAAGACAACTCAAACCTCATGAAGAGAAGTACCCAATGCATGATTTGGAGTTAGCAGCCGTCGTACATGCTCTGAAGATTTGGAGACACTATCTCTATGGTGCTAAGTGTGAAATCTTTTCAGATCACAAGAGTCTGAAATATTTCTTCGAGCATAAGGAGTTAAACATGAGACAAAGACGATGGCTTGAGCTAGTGAAAGACTACGATTGCAAAATTTACTATCATCCCGGGAAAGCTAATGTAGTAGCTGATGCGTTGAGTAGGAAAGAAAATCGGAGAATTCTAAGAAAATGGAGTTAGAATTTCTCCTATCCTATGAAGAAAAGTTAATTGAGGAGTTTAGAAGAATGAGAAATGAAGTAGTTTTACCTCCGAAGACGGTAGAACAAGTAATTACTTCATTGGTAATGATGCCAGATCTAAGATCTCGTATCATAGAAGGTAAAAAGAAAGATGAGAAATTGGAGGAAATGAGATTAAGGGTTAGAAAAGGAGACCTCAAAGATTTTAAGGAGTCAAGTGACAACGCGTTGTTGTATCGAGGAAGAATTTGTGTGCCAAATGATGAGAAGTTAAGAAATGAGATAATGAGTAAAGCTCATGAGACCCCTTATACCGCTTACCCCGGTAGTACAAAGATGTACCAGGATTTGAAGCAGCAATTCTGGTGGAAAGGAATGAAGAAAGATGTGGCCATGTTTGTTGAGTGATGCTTAGCTTGTCAACAGGTGAAGTCCTTGCATCAAAGACCATTTGGATCTTTGTAGTCGTACCAGTTCTTAAGTGGAAATGGGACAACATCACCATGGATTTTGTGACGGGTCTGCCAAGGATGAGGAAAGGAAATATAGTTATATGGGTAGTTGTGGATAGATTGACGAAGTCTGCTCATTTTATACCTATTCCACACACCTATGGATCTGACAAGTTGGCAGAGATCTATGTCAAAGAAATCGTGCGATTGCATGGCATGCCAAGTACGATCACTTCCGATCGAGATTCAAAGTTTACCGCCCGTTTTTGAAAAAGTTTCCAGAAAGAGTTGGGAACGCAACTTCAGTTTAGTACCGCCTATCATCCTCAGACCGATAGTCAATCGGAAAGAACGATTCAAATTCTTGAGGATATGTTAAGAGCTGTGTTGTTAGACAAATGAGACAATTGGGAGAAAATTTTACCTCTTGTCGAATTTGCCTACAACAATAGTTATCAGAATACGATAAGAATGGCCTCTTACGAATCTCTTTATGGAAGGAAGTGTAGATCTCCGCTCTACTGGGACGAAGTAGGGGAGAGAAAGGTTATAGGGCAAGAAGCAATCGAGGATATGATAGAATCTGTTCGTCAGATTTGAGAGAAAATTAAGAAAGCTCAGAGTCGGCAAAAGTCATATGCCGATAATCGAAGAACCGAGTTAGAATTTGAAGTGGAAAGTAAAGTTTTTGGTGTACGAGGAAAGCTAAAGCCGCAATTTATAGGACCGTTCGAAATCCTAGAAAAGATTGGAGTCGTCTCGTATAAATTAGCTTTGCCTCCCAATTTTGGGAATTCACATAATGTATTTCACGTATCACAATTGCGTAAGTACGTTTTTTATCCGAAACACGTGATTAGACAAGAAGACGTAGCTTTAAAGCCAGATTTAAGTTACAATAAAAACTGTAATTACAATTAAAGAATATAGCACACATGAAAAGATTCAAAAAGCCGACTTCCTACCATTACAAAGAGATATATGACTAATTGAAACTGACCAGAAAATTCAATGTCATACGGTTGGAGGAAGACAAATTAAGCCTTGGTCATGAATGATCATTTCTATTATCTTTACAAAATTCTTCATCTTGGCCGGAACTAACAGGAGTGTCTTCACTTATGGAAAGTAATACTCCTCTGCAAGATGCATCACTTATGGAAGAGAGTTTGTAAGACCCCGAACTTTTCTAAATCTTAAAGTGCGCATTAAATAAGTTTATATGTCTATATGATGTGTTTTGAGTGCTAAAAATTTTCCAAGAAAATAAAATTTTCTTGTGAAATGACGAGAATGCCTTACGTGCTTTGATGTGATTTTTCTCTTTTCGATTATTCGAATCAACTATGTGATGCATTATTTTAGCATTAATATATGAGTTTGAACATGAGTTTTAATTTCGGAATATTATGAGAACTTTTACTTTTTGATGAATGGTAACGTTAATGAGAAATCAGTATTCATCGACTGACTCTGAATTTAGTCTAATAAGTATCTTTTGAATCTAGAATTTATTTTAAGACCTTTGAGATATGTCGGAGAATTTTTCGAGATGTTTGAGCAAAGTTTTAAAAAATAATTGCTTAGCGGCATAATTAGCCGAGCAGTTTTTGAGATTTTCTTCGTTAGATGGAATTTTGATCTGAAAATTTGATAATTGGAATCATTAATTTATTTTGGGAGATATAAGAAGAAGTAGAGAGAATTTCGACGTCGGGAAAGAGTCGAGGAGGGTTATTAGACGTTTGAGGGATAAAATAAAATAATAGGGATATTTTCTACCGAAAAACTTTTTATTCTAGGCGTTTTTAGCAGATAAAATCTGCATACTTATCCAAAATAGTGGACATAAACCTATCCCACTCTTACCATGGAGAGTGAGAGCCATTCTCCCTCTCATTAATCCTACAAGATTCCCACCCCCCCTCCCATAAATCTCGACCTCTCTCTCTAGTACACACAAATACATCTCCAATTTCCTTTCTTCCATAATTGAACATTGAACTCTCCCTCATTCTCTCTCATCTGCCAAAAGAAGTATGAAACCAGCCCTCCTTCATCTCCCTCTCACTGCTGAAACAAAGAGGGCAGCAGCCCCCTCTTCTTCTTCATCCCAAATCCATCGATACATACATATACAAAAAAAAATTCCTCCATGGAAGCATGCATGAAGCTTGAGGATTTCTTGATGTAATTCCTCACTTCCATCTCCAATATCATCCAAGAAAGTAAGCTATCATCTTCATCACTTTCATTTAAGTTTGAATCAAGCTTAGAGAAACCCTTATTTCTATCGATCTTTCTAAGACTTTCAAGTAAGGATTTGATCCTTATTTGTCAAGCTTTGATTCTTATACCTTGTATATCTTTTCATGCAAGGAAAGAAGTGAAATTCATCTCCTTATCATCTTCATACCCATCAAGTTCATCATCAAGACAAGGAGAAGTTGATTTAATTTTTTTTAAGTATGATTTCATTCATATATTTGAAGATATGTATATGTATAAGTATGATGAGAAAGGAAAAACATGTATGTTTACTTTATGTTTAGGCAAACATTAGGATGGTGATGATGATGATGGATGATAAGATGATAAACATGAGGTTTAAAAAATTAATCTAGGGATTAAAAGATGAAGAAAATAATATTTCTTAAGAAACCTTTAAAAATCGAACAAGAGAAGAAAATAGGAAAAATAATTCCTTGATGGGTATTTGATGATTATTTGATGACATGATGATGATATATGCTTATGATGATGATTTGAGTGATTTATATACATAAATGTGAAGATGAGAATTTTTATTGATTTTTAAGTGTATATATCAATTTATTTGATTAAAAATGAAGAATATGTGCTTAAATGCTTATTTATGGATTTGATGATATTATTGACGAATATGAGTATGATGAAGCATGAAAATATGATTAAGTTGTGATTTAAAGTCATTATATGAATTTTATGAATTTTTATAAAAAAAATTGAACTATATGAATATATGAAGAAAATGAGTTTTGATGATTTTAAATGAAGTATGTTGATATTCATGATGATGATGATGTTAAGATGTTATAGGTGAATTTTAGAGTGAGTTTGGATAGATAGAAATTGAGAAATTAAGTGATATGATTTTTATGAATTTTAATAAATTTTTAATGGAAAAATCGATAGAAATTAATATATATATATATATATATATATATAAATAATTAATTAATTTCTAATTATTTATATCTTTTTTAAATCTTCATAAATTTCTAATATGAAGATATGAAGATGTGTTCTTCACGTTCTTAAGGAATTTATGAAGATTTAAAAAAGATATAAATAATTAGAAATTAATTATTTATATATATATATATAAAAATCGATACATATATATAAATATATATTAAATGATGAATTTCATTGAATAAAGATGAAAATTAAAGAGTAAATGAGATATTGAGTATGTCTTGAGTGAATTGAGAAAGAAATAAAATTTCATGAATTTTTATGAAGAAATCGATATATATATATATATATATATATATATATTAAATAAAAGAAAATAAGAAAGAAGAAATAATAATAAATGAAGTTATGATTTAAATAAAACAAAGAAAGATATTTCTTTGTTGAGGATGTGAAAATTTTGATGATAAGTTAAGAAAATGCATGAGTATGATGTTGATGTTTAAAAGTAAATAGAATATTAATATTAATATTTGAGAAATAAAAAGAAGACTAGAATGAAAGAGAATAAATTTTTCTATAAGGAAATGTGTTAGAAGTCGAGTATAAGAGCTAAAGAGATGAGTTACTCGTACTTGAGTTCATTTATCTTGAATGAGAAATTAATCAAGAAATATTATTGGAAAAATAATATGAATAAAACTAGAATATTGAATGGAATATTTTCATTAAAAACTAAAAAGTTTGAATGATGTGAGTTATAAGTTGATGATTATGCTATTAAGTATGCTTATGTGTTTAAGTGATGTTATAAAGTGTTAAGTAAGTGAAGAAGGGTTATAGACGTTGAAAAACGAACAAGTATACGTGCTATATGAGAAAAACGAGTTGATAAGTTTTAAATATTTGGATGTTAAGTTTTGAAGATATACGATGTATTAAGTGATTTGATGATGATGATTGAGTAGAAATAAACAAGATTGCTTTTTGAATCACTTAAATTGGAGTTAAAATGTATAAGTTATCGAGCATTGAAGTTTTTAAATAAAAGTCGAGTTTTTATTAAATAAAAATGAAATTTGAGGATTATTAATTGAGAAAAGATTAAATAATATTATTTGACGTTGAGTATTAAGTTGAGAGTATATACGAGTATGAGTTAGTATTTTGAGAAAATGACGACGTGTTTTAGAGTCGAGAAATATTTAATAGAAGTTTGAATTTTAAATTCAAAATAATTATTATTATTTGAGTTATTAAAGGTTTAACGAAATTATTCTCGTTAAAATTCTGAAGTTATAAGTTTCTAAAAGTTAAAAGTCGAGCAATAATGAGTCATTATGTGACTTTGTCTGAGATGTGAATTATTTCTGAGTTTACTATGCTTGATTGAAATTATGTGATTAAATAGGAATTTCTTATTCCACTTATATGTGAAGTAAATTGTTTATCTGCTGAGAATGCTCGATTATTGATGTGAATGCTCGATTATGATATGAATGATTTGTGATGACAATGGTCGAGAATTAATGTCATGATTTTCTGAGTTTATATAACTCGAGAAATTAAGGAGCATAAGATGAATTAAATAGTAACTTCTCATTTTGCAAGAATACTAGAATATTATTTTCTAGAAACGAGAACTCGAGTTTGAGATTAACTAGAAACCGAGTAAAGATGATAATCCGAGAATGAGAAACCGAGAAAGATGTCGAAGTAGAAAAGTTAAAATGAGATAAGAAAGATCCGAGTCAAGTAGAAGTCCTTCAGCCGAACCCTAAGTCTATTTTACGTTTTACGAGTCGTTAAACTCGTCCTTATTCGATGTTATTTTGAAGGACCAAGTGAGACTGAGAAATAGTCGGAGGCATAAAGTAAGCAACCTCGACTCAGTTTCCCCGAAGCCAGGTGGGCTTTTCTAAAACCAAAACTCTGATGAATGCTATTACTTATTGAGTAATATTATGTGAGCTTTTAAAATTAATTGACTTGCCGTTTAATTGATTTTGGTATGCTTTATCATCTACATGGGTTATTATATCCTGTGTGAGGCAGGAATCCACGTGTGGTTATTGAATTGATAAGGTGACTGTGAGTTTTACTTCGATTTAGCCGGTCACAGTGTCTGAGAAGAAGGCCTACTTCTCAACACAATGATGATGTGGTAGATGATTCATACCTATATATATATTATGTTTTCACTGCGCAGTCGATTTCAGAAAAATAAAATGACTTATGCATTCACAAGTAAAACGTTTTTAAATGTACTAACACTTGTGATGCAGTGGCAAGTCAAGTTCAATTATATAGCTCTAATGAGCAAAGTTTTCAAAATGATTTTGGCATGTGTTCACTGAGTAGAAAGTACTCAGCCCTGCATGTATTTCTAAACGTCTAGGTTAGCGATGGATGAGGATGGCGAGGATGATACTTGGTGGTGTGTCCTTTGTTAAATCGAAAGTTTGAGATGGCAATTACATGTCTTCATACATGTAGTTGTTGGGTGTGAGTGATATCTCCGCTGCATGATAATCTCTTTTGATAAGCCTTTTGATATAAAACTCTGATATGGTGTGATGATACAATGAGTCGTGCGCTCAAAACAATTTCCTATTTCAGTTTGTCTTTTATTTCTGCTTGACTTGGATTTGAAATACTTATTATATTTTGTGAAATCGATGTAAATTATTTGTGCTCGTCTACCTTGATCAACCATTTGAAAGTATGTTAATATTGTTAATGTTGCTTGTTAATGCCGCTGCATGATTCTTGTTGAGTCAAATTTTATTTGATGGTTTCACATTCATAATTTGATAGAGTTTAGTTATTGTCGCATCTCGATTTGAGTTTTATTGTCGCATCTCGATTTGACAGAAGTGGTATGGTTATTTGATGGTTTCACCTTCACACTCTAATGGAGCATGATCGTTCCTACACACCGGATTTCGGGTTGTGACAGAGTTCTAGGGAATCCAAAACACCTACGGATAGAACAAAGGAATCGTAAAACATTAATCCATTGCTGATTATCTAATTATATAAGATCAGTATTCAGCGGAAAACTAAATACATGCATTTTAAAACTTGTCAACTTCATCAGTGAAAAAGGCTTTATCCCATGCTTGGCTTTTCCGTAAATTATGTTACCATCCCTTTTTCTTCTTCTTCATCTGTTGCGGCTCCAATGAAAGGGCCGAGGCTCCAGATTTTTTTACATTGATATTCTCTTTGAAGCAACTATTCTCCTTAGATGCACAACAAGGGCTTGCTAAATCGGGTGCAATTTCTAAAGCCTCCGCAAAATAGGAAAAAAGTATAAAATCAATAAGCAGGCAGACAACATCTCAAAGTAAGAAACTCATACCAGCTAAAATCCACGTAGAGATTACAAATTGTCAAATTCCTACCATGTAAACAGTGATTAATAAGTTACACAACTAAAAAAGAACCGTCGTTGCACAAACTTTCGATGCAATCTTTTCCTCCAAACACTGAGGCAGAAAATGGAAATTCTACTCGAGGTCTCTCAATTATCTGACTCCAAATGAAAGTTATTAGTACAAAATCAATCTCAAATGCACCAATCTCGAATGCCACAATTAGCAACTCTCTGATGAACGAAAAAAACATAATTGAAACCCTAAGAGTAAGAAGCTACTGAAAATCGACATTGGAAAACGAGAAAAAAACCCGGAAAAAACTACAAAGAAAGGGAAATCTGACCGGCGAACGGAGCAGGCGTCGTGGAGCTGACGGTGATTCAATTTTTGGAATCCGAACGCATATTTTCCCCTTCCTGCAGCGCGTCGATAGAGCAAAATCTGATAAATTAAGAGATTATTCATAAAAGTAAGGTATGAAATTCCGGAAATTTTAGTGGATAACAAGTTTGAGATTAGAGTAGATAAAGGTTTCAATAAGGGGTTTCTATTTGGACCGAGAAATTGGGGATTTCTAGGTAGGCGGCGAGGACGGAGGAGATGGCAGCGAGGCGGCTGTGATAAGGAAGAGGGAGTGAAGTGATAGAGTGTGTGGCAATATGGAAGAGGGAAGGAGGAAGAAAATAAAGAAAACTAAAAAATAAAGAAAAAATAATAATAATTAAAACTCATACATAACGGTAGGGTTAAAGCGTTATTAGTTCAATTAATATATAACGTAATTGGATAATAGTTCCACAGATGGTTGTATGTAATAAATAGATAACACTAATACATAACGTATGACTCAATTCCGTTATATGTGATCATAGGTAACACATTATATTGATTCTCTGTTATCTATGCAAAAAGTACGCTCATACATAACGATTTTTCGAAATGTCCATTATGTATGTAATGTTATGTATGACCGTTTTTTAGTAGCGACATTCCCAACCAGAGAAGAATTCTACAGCATGAAGACAAAACTCAACGTCAACACAAAGTTAATTCAGCATCACGAGTCCAAGATGAAGGCCATGGACGAACTCATTGAGTCTATTCAGCATGACCTCAAGGACGTTAAAGCTCAGGAATCTTCAAATGGACTAGAGATAAGAAGCTCTCGACAACTTCTCCAGTACTTTGTCAATACTAATTCGAAATTTGAAAACGAAATCTCTTATCTCAAAGAAAACGTTGCCTCCCTTCTTGATAATGCCAAAATGGGGGAAGAAGAAAAATTGACAAAGGAAACAGAGCTGGAAGTTGAAAAAGATCAACAAGAAGCAGATGTTGTTATCAAAGAGTCTGTCACAAGAGAAGGAAAGACTATAGAAGAATTGGAAGCTGGTTTTCTCGCTCAAGTCACTGATATTTAATGTAGATAAGTGCATCACATCCCCAAGGAGATTCAGACTGCTCAGACTGCTCGACTTGACGATTACAAAGGTGAATTGTTGAAGAATGTGGACAACTTACCAAAAGATCCAAAGAAAAGAATCTTTCAGCACAAAATTCGCCTAGCGGATGAAAGAAAACAGTCGCATCAAGCTAGAAAGACTCAGTCCACTCAGGCAGCCTTGTGTTGTAGTGATTCGTGAATTCCTGAAGAATTAAACAACATTTGGGAAGCATTGATGGAGGAATTCATCCTAGACTTCCATTACGAGCTGGAGTACACAAGAATTGAAGCTGATGAAGCTTGGCTGATGGATGCATCTGTAGCTTTTTGGATCAGAGGACGTAGCTGGTATACAAATTTTGGATGTCCTGAAAAAGACAAAACAAAATTTACCAAAAGCACCAGCTAAAAAGAAGTTTCCTCCTCCCATGACTCCGGGAACAAATCAGATTGCTCAAAGACTGATTGAGATGGAAGCTGAAAGGCTTGCTGTCAAGCTAAACCTTGACTCTTTCCAAGATCCCGAGAACTTTCTGAAAATCAGGAAATACATCTACAAGATGTATGGATTGACTATCAAAGAAGATCGAGAAAACAGTTAATGCTACGAAGAGAAGACAATGTAACTAATGCATTTAGTTTTTGTTGTTTTAAATTTTTCAAATCAGTTGTAATGTAATCTCCCCTTCTTATTATCAGAAATAATAAGTTGTGGTTTTTGAACATCTTCTTGAATCATTAACTTCACTTGATGACCACTATTTCGTTGTCCAAGTTTGAGGTTGACTTTTATATTTTATCTTGTGCTAACCCCCTTTCCTCTTATAGACTAGAATTAAGTTTATCTTTTTATCTATTTGGTATCAGTGTTATGGTATTAGTTAGGAAAGTTAGGTGGTGCCAGTTTAGAGTTTTGACATCATCAAAAAAGGGAAAATTGTTGGGAAAATTAGTACAAATTTTTATTTATCCCAAAATCCAACTGACCCCAACCGAGTAGATGAAAGCCATCAGTGTGAACTTAGCTAAAGCTCACTGTTTGAGCGTAGGAATTTTACCCTTACAGGTTTCAAGCAGAAGAAGACAGTCGGACTGAAGAAGGAAGTTCGTGAAGAACTCAGTTGAGACTCACGCTCAGCTGAACAGGAACTCAGCTGAACCTCAACCTCAGCTGAATTACAGACTCAGTTGACTCCTCAACTTACCCATGCAGCTCAAGCGTGAAGAGAAGTTGTGTTGAAGTCAGACGTCACAAAGCTGAAAAGAGAATACTAAGAAGACGTTAAAGGTAGAAGAGTTGAAGTCCAAATTTAAATCTACTCGAAAGCACAAGTCAGCTGGAAAACTTACTGTTGGGAAATTTACTAAAGTTTTGATTGATTCCAAAACCAACTGACCCCAACCGAGTAGATGTTGCCAGATCCTAATGTTAGTAGTTAGGCTCGCTGTTTGAGCATTGTTAAGATTTTATCTTTACAGGACTCCAGCTGAAGACGACAACAAGGCTTCACTCGGATAGAACATCAGGTGTAAGAAAAACACCTGAGCGTTCAAGTTTCAGAACAACAGTTGAGCATTCAAAGGGGGAAGATGCAAAAGTCAACTAAGTATTCAAAGGGGGAAGATGCAAGAGAACATCAGTTGTAAGAAAGACAATTGAGCGTTCAAGAGATAGAACATCAGTTGTAAGGAAGACAACTGAGCGTTCATCAGATGAGAATTAAAAAGGGAGAAGTTGTAAGAAAACATCAGATGGAAGAAAGTCATCTGAGCGTTCGAGCCAACTGAGCGTTCAAGATTCAGAACATCAGTTGAAGGACTCGAACTGAGAAGATCGACAACTTGAAGTTCAAAGTTAGCTGAGAGTTCAACTGTTCCTACTCAGACAGAAGCATTCAGATAGAACATCAGCTGAAGACCAATCAGATGAAGATCAAACGACTCAACCAACTATCAAATGTTGGAGGTCAGAGGTTAAGATTTGAATTTCAAATAAGGAAGTCACGTGAAGGTTTGACTCTCTGTCATTACCTCATTTGTCCCAACACAAGGCTGTCTCAGATGGAAAGCAAAAGCACTCAGTTGCCAAATCCGGAAAGTCTGCAGAAATGAGAGACAAGCCATCGCTTTCAAAGAACAGAGATCAACGGCTCAACCAACGGCTAGTTGATTCTCTCTGCCTATAAATAGAGGCCTTCATTCATTCACCAAAAAAACAAGATAGAACGAAAACGAGACAAACAAGTGCGAGAAGAGATATACGAGCGAAAGAACGACTTCATTCTGCACTCCAGCAAAACTGCTGTTATCCTCTAAGAACATCACTAGTTGAGAGTTCTAGAGTGTTAGATTCTGTCTCTGTGTTTTTCGATCCAACCTTGAGAACATCACTAGTTGAGAGTTCGTAGAGTGTTAGATCCTAGCTCACTTCTTGTTCGAGCAATTAGTTGGAAACCCACCTTTTCACACATCCTCTCAAAAGGATTGTTAGGACCCTACTCTTCCCGGAATTGAGTAGATAGGTTGATAAGTACCCGTAAACTTATCTGTAAGGTTGATAAGTACCCGTAAACTTATCTCAACGGTTGCAAAGCCCGCGTAAGCTTTGTAGTTTTTGTCCAGAAGAACTTGGACTGAGTTGTGTGGACTCACAACTCCCCGTGGACATAGGAGTTCTCTCCGAACCACGTAAATCTTTGTGTGTTGTGTTTACTATTCAGTTAACTTATTGCACATTCAACTGACCGACTAACCAGCATACAAACTGCATCTTTCCATATCAATTGTCTTGGTTTTTGACCGACCATTGCATCTGAGCATGAGTTTTATTTATACGAGTTGTTATTTTCCACCACATTCCGCACAGCACCACTCTTCCAACTGAGCTTGCTTACTCGGTTGTGAATCCAGCTGAGTCTTATTACTCGGTTGTTGATTTTTCAAGAGTTGTTTTAAAAAGTTTTTATCTGGTGTATTCCCCCCCCCATACACCAGAACTCGTATCGGGACAATCACTTACTATAAATGGACCAACAACAAAGACGCGCAAAAAGTGAAGGTCGCAGTTGTCATTTTAGGAAAGTTTCCATTAAAGCAGATGGAGTGCCATGCTTTTGGCAGAGATTAAACGGCTCTTTCCAACGGCTAATTAGATCCTTCTATAAATAGAGGTCTTCAAGAGGGAGAGAATGAGTGAGAGAATGAGAGAGAAACGAAGATTAAGACATTGATAGAATCGCACAAGGTGAAGTAGCAACAGCAGCATACCACCACTCTCTCCAGCAAGAAAACCTTAGCTGAACTCCAGTACAAGTCGAGTGCCTACACCTCCTCCTGTTCTTCCATCTAGCCTCTCAGAAAGCCCCTTCTTTGATCGAATCTAGAAAATAGGTTCTTTCTTAAATTTGTGTCCAAGCAGACTCTCGCTCAAAAGATCGAGTCTTTAAACCTTAGGATGAAGCCTCCACTTATCTCTGTGTAGAAGGCTTCTTAGTTGGAAAAACCCCCAACCCCCAAGCCTTAGGTCTGACTTTGAACCCACAATCAAAGTCACTAAGTCCCTTTGAACTCGCAATCAAAGACCATGTCCCTTTGAACCCGTAATCAAAGACTAGGTCCCTTAGAACCCGCAATCTAAGACTAGGTCCCCCTTAGAACCCGTAATCTAAGCCCAGGCTGTACACTTGCCCACAAAAGTATTGTTAGGTCTTGTTCGAACCCGTAATCGAACTGGTTAGGTTGCTTGGTACCCGTAAATCAAGTGGAACGTTTGATAAGCACGCCTAAGCTTATCTGGTGGATTACTTCCCCGAAAAGGAAGTCATGGACGTAGGAGGTCAATCTCTGAAACACGTTAAAATACTATGTCTTTTACTTTCTATATTTACATTTAGTATTTTACATTCAGTTACCTAACCAACTGACCCAGCAAACAAACACATACAAACTGCACTTTCATAAACCACACTAAGTTTTGGGAACATGATCTTCCTTGTTTTCATTAAGGTTTCAGTTTAAGTAACGAGCTTTAATTTCCACCAACTTCCGCAAATGCTTAACTCTTTGAAACATTAGTTGGAATACATAGCTGACCGTCAGTCAAAGAAGTCAATTGTGTACCCAACTGAGTGAACAACTCCAATTGATCATCTTAGTTGTAGAGCAGCTTCAACTGACTTTCATAGTTGTTGATCAAATTGACCTCAACAGGGAACTCACTGAAAAGATTTTATAAAACAAAAAATATTACTGTTGTATTCTCCCCCCTCCCCCCCCCTCCATACACCGGATACTCGTTACCGGGACCATCAATAATAATAGTTATTGACAAAAACTCTCATGCGACCTGTCGCAAGTTGCACGGTGGGTCCTGTACAAGAACGTATATATAAATAAATGCTGGAAACTTCTTGTAAAAAAATGCTAGCCAAGTGGTTTGTTGTTTTGACTAAAGGCGCTGCTTACCTCATGGTCTTGGATCGAATCTTGTCAGAAGGCAAAATTTCTTACCCATTTTTCTACTTCCATTTCCCTCTCAACTCCAAGCTCGAAGACTACAAGAAGGTAGTTTCTTTTTTCATTTCATATTATATTAAATTACAATACAATTATGTCTTACTAGTTTTTTATCTTTTTTTTTCTTTTTTACTTTTTTAAACATCTTAATTTATTAATTTCTGATTGAATTTATAAAATTTATTTTGGCGTTATATTATAGTTTAATTTCATTACTTATTTTAATTATGGTATATAATATTTTATTAAAGTTTTATTTAGCATAACTAGTATTTATTAACAATAACATTTATCTTTCAGATAAAAATTACTTGGCTTTATTGCTAAAAAAATCTAATAATTAAATAATAATGGTATGTATAATTTTATAGTTTAATTTTAGCATTATATTATAGTTTAACTTCATTATATATTTTAATGAGAATATCATGTGATATTACCATAATGAACATTAAACTATGACTTTTGGTCCACCCTCTTCATAAATATAAATTATGGTGATTCTTTTGAATTTGGGTAAAAAATACCCTTATTAACCCTACGTTAATTTTCGTTGTGTTGCTCTCATTCCCTCTCTTCTTCTTCTTCTTCTTCTTCTTCTTCTTCTTCTTCATCCCATGCTTTCTCTCTCCTAAACACGTCCCCATCTCCCTTCCCGACGAGCTCGACGACCTCGCCCTCTTCCGCTGCGCCACCCTCCCCTTCCTTGACGGCGGCCCCTCCGCCATCACCACCGCCAAATCCATATATTTCTTATTCTACCTTTTGCGGCTAAAATGTTGTTGGTGGCCTTCCAGATCCGATGTCGACGTTGTTGCTACTGACACCGTAAAAGGAAAAATTGAGAGAGATAGCAGCGCGAAGCACTAGGAGACGGTATGTTGATGGTAGTATGGTGGCATGGTGGGTGGAGGTGGTTCCATTTTGTGCAGAAAAAAATTGGGTTCAATTTTGCGTAATTAATCTTACATTGCGAAAAAGATGTGTGTATCACAGGAGAAATTGCAACAAAAAAGAGATAAACGGGATCTAATACTACATCCTCGCAGGTGTTTAAGTCTATTTTAATTATTTCAAAACCTTGGAGAGTTGAGAATTAACTTTTTGATGTGATGAACCTTTTTGGTTTCTGTAGAATTCTCAAGAAAATCTCATGTTGATAGAGTCAAAATGTTTGGTAGGGATCATCAATTCAGCAACATAAGGTTATCACTTTGATTTACTATTATTTGGAACAATTGGAACTAATTGCACCATTCGTCTCAATTGTACCACGTCATAATTTGGAACATTTGGAACTAATTAGATCATTCATGCCAATTGTACAAAATCTAGAACATTTGACACTAATAAGGGAAAATTTGTAACAAATATACTAGAACAGTTGGCACTAATAAGACTAAATTTGTAACAAATATACTAGAACAGTTGGTAAAAGTTAGGATGTATGGGTATTGTTAATTAAAGTGTTTATATTCTTAATCCTTTTGATACTTTTTCCTTTTCCATTTCCTTTTATCCATTATTTTCATTTGAAGAATTAATCCTTGTTTTTTTTCCAAGTCTTTTTCTTTCGTTCTTTTTTTCCTGTTTTCAGTTTGTTTCATACAATTTTTTTTTTAATTTCTTTTCCCTTCGATCTTTTTCCCTGTTTTCAGTTTTTTTTTTTAATTTATTGTTTTCCATTTTTTTTCCTTGTTTTAAAACAAGGAAACCTGTTTTCAGTTTAAGAAACAAGTAAACCTATAAATGACACAAAATTTAATCCATAAATTGATTTGATCAAAATTGAAAGGAGGGAAAAACTGCATTAATGATCCAAAAAGTGTACATTTATTTGAAATTTCCTACCAAAAATAGTTTTGGTGGGAAACTACACCTAACACACAACTACAAGCATAAATAACATTGATTACACCCATTTTCTGCACCAAATTCATTATCCAAAAATTCAAACTCCCTTAAATACAGAAAATCAGCAAAATGGCTCCAAATGGAGCAACTCTGACTGATGAAGCCAAAAATTTTCTTGCACAGTGGCTTATTCAAAACTCTCACTGTGGTATTTTTTCAACATGGAGCTCAAGTTGAAGCTGCAAAACTGTTCCAGAAATCCAGCCTCACAATCAATCGCATTTGGAAATCTGTAGCCACATAACATACCAAGGGATTAGCTATAAATGTTGTTGGCATGAAGAAAGGGAAAATACAGAAAAATAGGAAGGAGCTGGATGAAGAAAATACAGACAATGCAAAGCCACATATCACTGACAAAGATCCAAATTTTCAAGCAATAGTACACATAGATGGATTCAATATCACACTTGTCTGCCAGCCACCTAATTCCCCTGACACTAATGTTAATGACTTGGGGTTTTCAGATCAATACAGTCATTAAAAGATCAGAAGAATGCAATGACAGTGCATGATCTGATCAACAATGTCACAGAAGCATTTGAGGCTTATCCAAGCTACAAACTTAATGATGTATTCTTGACTCTACAACAATGCTATGAGGAAATCATGAAAGTGAAGGGAGGGAACAACTACAAAATTCCACACATTGCCAAAGGTAGGCTTAGAAGGGAGGGAAGACTGCCAATCTGTATTGAGGTGGATGAGCAGCTAGTAGCATCAAGCTTAGAGTATATAAATCTGCAGGGCAGTGAAGAAATTGGGCCAATAGCAACCATTGAATCAATTGTTGATGGCATGGAACATGTGAATCTAGCAGAATAGGACATAGGCAGATTTTTTGCAGCATGTTTACAGGGACAAACATAAAAAGCTTCAGTCTTATGTTTGGAATGTAAATGTCTCATTTGGAGCAGTTTTTTGGAGTTTTGGTAACTGTAAATGTCCCTTTTTGGAGTTTGGAATGAAGTATTGCATGATTGACTACCTAATGATCAAATTTCAACCTCCTAAACTAGGTTTCTTTTTACCTAGTGGTGGCATCCATATGATCAAGGCATGACAGATACATACAAACATCATAATAAAGCCTCAGATTTCACAGAAATCATCATAGGTAGGGCATAGAATAGCTAGTAGTATTAGTCTCATCATAATTAAGGCATCATATCATCATAGAATCAGATTAACAAAGCCTCAGATTTCACAGAAATCTTCATATGCAGGGCATATAACAAGTAGTAGTATCAGTCTCATCATCATTAAGGCATCCTATCATCATAGAATCAGATTAACAAAGCCTCAGATTTCACAGAAATCTTCATAGGCAGGGCATAGAACAAGTAGTAGTATCAGTCTCATCATCATTAAGGCATCATATCATCATAGAATCAGATTAACAAAGCCTCAGATTTCACAGAAATCTTCATAGGCAGGGCATAGAACAAGTAGTAGTATCAGTCTCATCATCATTAAGGCATCATATCATCATAGAATCAGATTAACAAAGCCTCAGATTTCACAGAAATCTTCATAGGCAGGGCATAGATCAAGTAGTAGTATCACAACCATCATAGAAAGTGACAAACAAAGGCTCAGAAATCATAGATTTCACAGACATCACATAATCACAGCCTGATAGAAATCCTCAAATGGCACCACAGAAATCAACAAATGGCATCACCAGCCCCCAACACTAAATTAGACAATAAAAACCAAACAATAGAACCTGGACAGCAAGCCCTAGCGTTTCCCAGCCTTGAGAAGATTAAGGTACTTGGTCCTCCATTCTGCACCGGTTAGATGCACATCAACTTCATCGTCAAAATCTGACGATGGAGTTTGTGGGACCTCAGATTCTTTGTCAGAGTCGGCCTCACATTCGCAGCCAGGAGATGGCTGCCGCCTAGCTCCGGTCGCCATTAATGGAGTCGCCGCCACGTCAAATTACAAGGATGGCTGCAAAGCGTCAGATCTAGAAGGCGGCGACGAAGCGGCGGCCGCCATCAATGGAGAACCCGGCGGCAGACTGGATTCGGAGACGATAAATTCAGTCTCCTCAACACGAGAGATCGATTCGGAGAAGGGAGATTGAAGGGTGAAGTCAGATTGAGGGGTGACCGGAAACTCCTCCGGTGGAGAAAAATCATTCGAAGAATTCATCAGAAACAAAAATTGGGGGGTGAAGAAGAAGATGCTGCAGTAGATCTAGGGTTAGGCTTAGATCGATCTCAGAGACTACAGATCGAAAGTGAGAGAGATGATGGAGAGTAGCTGCAATAGATCTAGGGTTAGGCAGAAGAATAAGAGATGATGGAGAGTGGCTGCGATGGATCGAGAGAGAATAGGGTTTCGACAGAAATGAGAGTGAAATGGATCTATTTTGGGTTGGGCTTGTGGGTGGGTAGGTTTAATTTTAGGTTTTAATTAGTGGTTTAATTAGAAGTTTAATTAAGTCTGTTAATTTTATCTAATTAAAAGATGGTAGGGTATTGAGTGGCAAAGGATAGTAATTTCTGTAAAGTAAAGAGGGTATAGTTGTACAAAAAGGTAAACTAGACATTTACTTGTGAAAACTGCTATTGTAGCAAACTAGACATTTACTTGTGAACGGAGGGAGTATTTATTAACAATAGCATTTACCTTTAAGATAAAAATTACTTGGCTTTATTGCTAAAAAATCTAATAATTAAATAACAATATCATGTATAATTTTATTTTATACTAGATGAAAATAATTCAAACTTTAAAACATATAAACCAACAAATATTCATCCAAACATAAAAAGTAATATTTGACATAAATAAAAGTAGCATTTGTTGTAAATAAAAGTTATATTTGCTTTTAAGATTAAATTCACCCAACTTTATTTATAAAATATCAAATTTTAATTGGTAATACCATGTACTCCGCTTAATAAAAGTATAGTTATATTTCTAAGTGATGAATATAAAAAAGTCCAGCTAATAAGAGAGCATTAATTTGCCATCAATAAGAGTAACATTTTCTTTGATGTGAAGTATCATTTTTGCATGATTAAAAGTAATATTTGTCGTGATTAAAACTACTCCTTCCTCCTTTCCGTTCATAATGATGCTCTGTTTTGTTATTTTTACCAACATACCCTCGTTACTTTATTAAAATTACTACCCCTTGTCATTGATGACCCCACCTCACATCAACTTTATTTCTACTTTTTTGTCATCCCAACAACTTTATTCCTACTTTTTGGTTAATACCACCTCTTTTTTGTTATTACCACTATTTTTTTATCATTATCTCACTACCCCTACTTTATAATTTTTACCCACTCAAAATAACTTTATCAGGTTTCTTAATCTCTGTGGCGGACACGAAATGGGGCATCATTTCGTGAACGGAGGGAGTAGAAAGTATTTTTAAAGTAAATAAAGTATTGTTGATGTGATATAAAGTGGTTTTAAAGTAAATAAAGTGTTATGATGTGATATAAAGTGATTTTAAAGTGAATAAAGTGGATAAAGTGATTTTCTAATTATTTCCATAAAAAAAATGTTACAAGATGAATAAGATATCTCAAAAAGGAATATATTACAAAATGAATGGGACGGAGGGAGTATTTATCAAAGGTTAAAGTTACATTTATCGTGATCAAAAGTAACATTTGTCTCGATTAAAAGTAGTATTTCGCAACAAATACTTGCAAAATACTACTTTAATCGAGACAAATGTTACTTATTTTATCACAGCAAATGCTACTTTATTGCGAATAAAAGTAGCATTTGTCATGATTAAAATAGCATTTGTCGTGAATAAAAATAGTATTTATCTTGAGTAAGGCAACATTTTTCGTGAATAAAAAAATATTTATCATGAGTAAGAGTAGCATTTGTCATGAGAAGAGTAGCATTTGCCCATCAATAAAAGTAGCATTTTGTTGTAAGTAAGAGTAGCATTTTTCTTGAATAAACTAGCATTTATCATGAGTAGGAGTAGGTAGCATTTGCCATAATTAAAAGTAGCATTTATCGTGAGAAAGTAGCATTTGTCGTGAGCAAGAGTAGCATTTGTCATGAGTAACAGTAGTATTTGTCGTGAGCAAGAGTAGCATTTGTCGTGAATAAGAGTAGCATTTGTGGTGATTAAAAGTAGCATTTGCCGTGATTAAAAGTAACATTTTGATGATTAAAAGTAGCATTTGTCCTGAACAAAAGTAGCATTTATCTTGAGTAAAAGTGGAATTTGTCATGATTAAAAGTAGAATTATTAGTTGTGAATAAAAGTAGCATTTAGTGTGAGTATAAGTAGCATTTTTCATGAATAAAAATAGCATTTATCGTGAGTAAAATTGTAATACCCGGCTTTTCTTTTTCGACGAGAAATAAAAATTTTCTAAGAAATTAAGGCTTTGCACTTCTAAGTTAATGAAATTCAGTTATAAGAATAACGATGAAGTCCGTTTCTGAAAATAAGTTGCAGAAGTCGTTCAACCGACTACTGTATTAGGGTTTTCCACGACCGATAAAATTTTCGTTAGAGACCTCAGACCAATATGGCATCTGTTTTTCCATTCACTTATTTTGCGATACGAGTCTTTTTCTAGAAGTCAGTATTTTTGATTTTCCGGGTGAAAATATTGTACTGTCATGTCTCGACTTTTCGGAGTTTTTCGGGAAACGAGCCGTCATTTCCGACTAAGTGAAATATTCCGGAACTAATGGCCGTATCCATTTTTGCCGAAAATGTGTCCGTCTAATAAAGTAATTGTTTGTTTCTAGTTTACAGTATTAGATCAGGAAAATTAGATTTTTTGTAAAGGAAAAGGTGTACAATTTGTTCTTTGCTTCTACTTAATAAATATCAAGTTTTCTTTCACTTTTCTTCTTCATTTTCTCCTCCCAACCGCCAGCCCCCCCTCCCTCTTACCATTGAAGAGTTCTTCAAGGTTTCTTCAAGCTTTCAATCCTCATAACTTGTTCGTTTGTCGACCGATTTCTATTTCGAGTTCGTATTTGATAATGTATGAATTTTAGCTTCATTTCTATTCAAACAAGACTCATCTCCTTTGAAGTTTGATAGATGTCGAAATTTATGAGGTGTAGGATATGATGTTCTAAGTTTTATTTCACGTTATTTTGATGTTAGAAGTAAGAATCCATGGTTGAAATCGAATTAGAAACGTGCTAAGTATTTATTTGGAATTTTCGAAAATTATGATGAAGGTTTCGAAATTTTCTGCACTCTTTGATGTTTTGATTGAGCTTGAACTTTGATAAATGTTTTGTAGATTGTGATTCTATGCATTGATATATGATTGGAGGAATTGTTTGTGAATTTTCTAAAAATATTTCAATGTTGGTTGGAAATGAAGAACTATGATTTTGATTGAACAAATGAGATGATTTGGATGTGGTGTTGATATAAATGTGATGTAGGAAGCATGTAGTTGATCCTATATTTAAGTTAGATTTTTCTAAAAATAAAAATGAAATCGTTGCAGGCGAAGAATCGTCGATATAATAAGATTTGATTATAATATAAGCTTTTGGATTGCATATTAGTTAATCTAAATACTTAATAATCATAATTTGAAAGTTTGAATGAATTCTAAGAATGTCGAACTTTTTATAAGAGACGAAGAGTCAAGCATAATCGTCGATAAAAAAATAGAACGAGAAAACTAATCGAATATTAGTGATTGTTGATATGATAGGTTTGTTGTTGAATTAATTGAGAATTAACTAAGAACTTTAAAAAATCGAGTTCTTGAACCAATAAAAAATGATGTGAATTGATTAAGTGTTAGTTATAATGATGTTAGTGTGTAAAGATGATCATTGTTAAGTATAAAGATGATAGGAACTAATTTGGTTTGAATTGGATTAGTAGAACTTCGAAA
Organism: Schizonepeta tenuifolia; assembly: GCA_029490685.1. Classification (NCBI taxonomy): domain Eukaryota; kingdom Viridiplantae; phylum Streptophyta; class Magnoliopsida; order Lamiales; family Lamiaceae; genus Schizonepeta; species Schizonepeta tenuifolia. The sequence continues at coordinate 54,624,064 of CM055955.1, read as the reverse complement.
ATTAAAGAAAGTAAGTAAGTGTAGAAACAAAGAAACGAGAAAACGAGGGTTTGTATGTTTTCGATGGATGATATGGTTGATGTATTGATGATAAGCATGCTTATATGTACTTAGTATGAATTTCTTAGATTTTATAAAAATATTTGGAAAAATCGACAACGATGTTCGTTGCTCGATAAAAACGACGTGTTAAATGATTATGAGTATGTGTTGATTGATTTGAGTTGGTTGATGATTAATAAGCATGAGTGTAGTTGATGATGATTTCATATAAGTTATGAAACAGAAGTTAGAAGTTGGTTGTGATTTGAAATTGAAATGAAATTTGCTAAGTGTTTTCGTTAATTGAAAAGACGAGAAGTGCTCGTCGTATTATTTTTAATCAAGGAACGTGAAAGTGTTCACGATTTTGTGATTTTACTGTTAATTTGATGGAAATTTCGTGCACATAAAGGTTGTATAGCATTGATCGAGTCTAGGGAAACGTGCGTCGAGTTTTCAATATGTCTAGGGTTTTCGGCCAGTTCTGCCACCCTTCACGGAAACGGTCATAACTCTTTACTCGTTTAACGAAATCAGATCCATAAATTGGAAAGTAAAGTAGACTTCCGTGTCTTTCTTTTGACATAAGGCTCATCCCCTGTTTCGGAATACTCTGTTCTGTAAAGGCTCCAAACCTACTGACTTGTGCAGGAAAAATTCTAAACTCATTTTTCTTAAAGTTGAATTCTTTTCAACTTAATTCTTTAAGAACTTATAAGTCGTTAAGAGTTATCGACTTCCGTTTGGAAATGTTCTAAGTGTCGAGTAAAGAACCAAGTTAGTCTTAAGCGAGATGAGTTCGAGTCTCGTTTCGTTTTAGTAAAAGATTAGTTAAAGTGCAAAAGCCTAGGACTTGATTAATCATTATCGAGTCCGCTTCTCTTTTCGACAATCATCTCGATCATTTACTAAAGCTTGAATGTTTGCATTAAAATGAGGAAGTCGAGATTAGAAGACAGGACGGAAGACGGAAGACGGAAGCTTGTTTAAGTTCTGTAATTCGTCTAAAGTGGGCTTTCTATCTATCAAAATAAGGTGGGCTTTTCTATATAACAAAATAAAGTAAGCGTTGCTCAAAATATTTACTTATTGGTTTATAAGTATGTTTTGAAAGTGATTATCAGTGCATAAAAGAATTTGTTTTTGTGAGTTCTCTTGTGCCATTCTGAGTTAGCCAAAAGGGTGCTGACTAATCGATCGGACTCTGAGTTAGTCAAAAGGGGCTTTCCAAGGTTAGTGTACACGGTAGCCGATGAGTGTGGAATCCCTGTTGAGGGGACAAGCCAACCTCGGTGAGGAGCGTTCGCGGGAGAAAGGCCTTATTTCCCAGCGTTGAAACAGAATTGGGCAATATGAACGAAACAACTGAAAAATCTTGATATCAAGTAAAGTATGAGAAAATGTTTAGTAAGCACAGGCCTTTGAAAGGAAAACCCCGTTGTGTTACTTTGAGAATGCCTGACGAATCAATAAAAGCCTATGATATGATTTCGGCAAAGTGCCCACTAAGTGCTTTTGTACTTAATCCTGTATGTATTTCTAAATGTGTAGGTTGAGTGACGAAGACGGTGGAAGTTGAGTGATTGTTGTAAATAGAGAAAGCAGACTTCTGAGCCTCGATTCCACATCTTCTTATGTGAAATCAATCTACGTCTTTTCCGCTGCAAGACACTCTTTTTGATGTATTAACTTCCGGTTTAAGTATTATGTACTTGAAACCCTAGAGATCTCAGAGACAACTTTTGTCAAGTGATCCTTCGGGATTGTCTCACTTTTGATTAATCGAAGTACTTCATGTTTACTATCTTATCAAAGTGAGTTTTAGATCAATAGTGGTTTAAAGTTGTAAGTTGTTTTGGCATCATCAAAAAGGGGGAAATTGTTGGGAAATTTATTAGTATAAGTTTTGATGAATTCCAAAACCGACTGACCCCAACCGAGTAGATGTTGCCAGAACCTAATGTTAGAATTTAGGCTCGCTCTTTGAGCAAAGTTAAGATTTTATCTTTACAGGTCTCCAGCTGAAGATGGCAACAAGGCGTCACTCAGACTGAACATCAGTTGTGAAGAAAGACAACTGAGAGTTCATATGTTCAGATGCAAACAAGGGGAAGTCTTCAGAACATCAGTTATGAAGAAAACCAACTGAGGGTTTGTCAGATGAGAAGCAGTAGAGAGGAAGAGAACATCAGATCATCTGAAGGTTCAAACCCAACTAAGTAAATACAGGATAGACAACTGAGTGTTCAGTTTTAGAACCTCAGTTGTAGAACTCGAACAAGAAGATCAACTGCTTGAAGTTCAAAGTCAGCTGAGAGTCCAACAGTTCAGAACATCAGCTGAAGACCACTCAGATGAAGATCAAGACTTTCAACCGACGAACCGAGGTTGACTGTCAGAAAGGTTAAGATTTGAATTTCAAAAGAAAGTCACATGAGGGTTTGACCGTTCAGTTATTACCCCATCTGGCCCAACACAAGGTTGTCTCAGATGGAAAGCAGAAGAGCACAGATGCCATATCGGGAAAGTCTGCAGAGATAAGAGACAAGCCATCGCTATCAAACGATCAGAGATCAACAGCTCCTCCAACGGCTAGTTGATTCTCTCCGCCTATAAATAGAGGCATTCTCTCATTCCAGAGAGAGATACAAGAGACAGACTGAAGCAAGAGAGAAAAGTGAAATCACAAGAGAATCAAGCGAAAGAAAAATCTGCTAAAATCATATTCTAAGAACATCAGCAGCTGAGAGTTCAAGAGTGATAGAACATTAGTAGCTGAGGGTTCATAGAGTGAAAATCTATCTTAGATCTTAGTTTGAGTGTTTATTCGTTCAAGCCTTAGATCCAGCTCTAATTCGTGATCGAGCTGTAGTTGGAAATCCCACCCACACTCACACCCTAAAAAGTGTGCTAGGACCTTACTCTTCCTGCAATTGAGTAGTCAGGTCGTCAAGTACCCGCAAACTTGACATAGGCTGTTTAGTGCCCGGAAACTAATCTGTAAGGTCGATAAGTACCCGGAAACTTATCCTTAACGGTTGCTCAGCCCGCGTAAGCTGAGTGGTTCTGTCCAGAAGAACTTGGACTGAGGTGTGAGGATTCACATCTCCCCGTGGACGTAGGAGGGTTATCTCCGAACCACGTTAAATCCTGTGTGTCTGTGTTTGTTTTTATTCAGTTGTTTTTGCATTTTTATCTGATCAATCTAACCGACATACAAATCTCATTTGCACTTTTTCAACCGAGCTGTTTTGGTTCTTGACCAACCGAGCTATTTTGCGTGAGTTGTTTTTAACGAGTTTAAGTTCCACCACATTCCGCACAGCCTCACTTTTCCAGCTGAGGTCGCTTACTCAGCTGTGAGATTCCAACTGAGTTCTTTTTGCTCAGTTGAAGTGATTTTTCAGGTTTAAGTTTTTAAATCCTAACTGGTGTATTCCCCCCCCCCCCATACACCAGTAACTCGTTTCGGGACCATCAAGTGGTATCAGAGCAGTGGTTCAAAAGACTGCTGACTCTGTTTCACGAGGTGTGAATTCGAGAATTTTTCTTAAGTGGTCAACTGAACAGATCTTTTCACGCTAGTGCATTCTTGCTCGCATTTTTGTCCTGTTTTTGTTTGTGCAGATGGACGTCAAGGACAAGATCGTCGTCATGTTCTCTGTAGTCAATTATACATCATGGAGAACTCGAATGAAGAAGATCCTTCTGTCAAAGCATCATAGGATGCAACAAGTTCTCACTTCTGGACCAATAGTCATTAAAGAAAGAATAGCTCGCACTCCCACAAATCCTCACGATGGAGATACAGTGGTGGAGTATGTGGAGAAACAGCCAGAAGACTACTCTCCAGAGGAGGCCAAGGTGAGCCAGTTGGATATCTGGGCTCAGAGCACAATAATGTCCACGGTTGGACAAGATTATCTGCCCTGGATAGAGGAGTGTGAGACTGCAAAAGAGATGTGGGACATCCTGGCTTCGCTAAGTGAAGGAAGCGACGAGACGAATGAAAACAAGTTCTCACATGCATGTTAAGATTTCGACAACTTCAGTCTGCGACCTGATGAGACTATCGATCAGCTAGAGCTCCGGTTTATGGACATCATCAGAAGAATCCAGTCCATCCGGAAAGGAAAATACACTCTAAGAGAAATAAACCTCAAAGTGTTGCAAGCTCTACCGACTGAGTGGGATACTTTCACAAATATCCACGAGAGCCGAGCTGACCTTGGTGAAATGGGAACTGAAAGATTGTTCTCAATCTTGAAAGGAAATGAGTATAAGGTCAACAGAAGGAGATCGCAGCCCTCAGGTCAGACAAATAGAATTGAGGATGTTGGCTCGACATCAAAGTCAGTTGCCCTCCGAGCTGACTACTCAAAGTCGAGATCGTCAAGGCCAACCAGATCGGCTGACACGACTGTAAAGGAGCCAAGCAGAGAGGAACTGCAACAGAACATTGCAGCGTTGTCAAAGAAACTAGCCGACATGGACACTCGGTTCGGCAAATATAAACGTTTCTATAAATCAAACCGAACTCGAGACAGTTCGAAGCCAGTCACCAATGGTTGCTTCGAATGCGGCAAGGAAGGACACTTCAAAGCTGACTGCCCAGACCTCTCAAAGAAGGAAAGAGAAGCACTGAGGGCCAAGCAAACTGCAAAGAACAAGGCCATGGTAGCTGAAGAGGCAGGTGACGATATGGACATCTTCACAGACACTGAAGATGAGGATGAACTGACCTCTATAAACAAAGTCATCAGTCCGGATCAATGCCTCATGGCACTTGGAACCGACCAAGATGATATTGAGGTACAATCTAATCCTGCTCGCTTAAATTCTTCCAATACTTCTAACCTGCAGGAATCTCTGAGCGATGAGTTGGAACCCTCCTGGAATGATTTTCAAGAACTCAGTGAGGAACTGCATCAGCAGTCGGTTGAGTTTAAGAGTCTTCAAGCTCAGTTTGCCAAGCTTGAAGATTCCTTAACCGAAAAAGAAGATCTGATTACGAGCCAAACTCAGAAGATTGAGAATCTCAAGAATCAACTGATCGAGGCTAAGGCTTCAGCTGATGAGGAGTTGACAAAGCAATACAAAGAACAGCAAGATCAGTTGAAAAATCAAGATGCTCAGATCGAACAGCTGATAAAGAAGTCAGATGGACAAACTGAGCAGATAGCTGTACTCGTCAAGGAGTTGCAAACTGAGAAGGACAATCTAATCAAGCTGTATCAGTCATCCAAGATCATCGAAAACCTTTTAAATTACAGCAGACAGATGGATGACGTGTCAGGACTCGGTTATGATGTTGTCAAGGATACTGGGATTCCACCAGCAACCTTCATCAAACCAGTAGAAGTCACAGCTGTCGAGCCAGACACAGCTGAGTCTCCAGAAGCTAACTCAACCTCCACCTCTCAGCAAGTTCAACCGACCAACAGAATCTCAACTGAGAAGGGAAAATGAGTAGCTGATGTAGGACAGAATGTTCCATCGGTTGGGACATCAACCGAGGGGGAATGTTCCAAAAGTCATAAGAGGAATCAGAGGCGTCGAAGGCACAACCGCAACCGATCTCAGAACCAGAACCGACCTCTGCATCAACCTCAAAGTCAACGTCAGAAGGAATGGAACCGACCTCAGAACAGACCTGGGCTCAATCATCTGAATCAACAGCGGTTCCAACATCGGTTCGACCAAAGGCTCCAACCTAGTCAACCAATGAGGAACTGGTCAAACAACTGGAGATATTCATGCCATAATATTAATCATCAACAGGGCATGAACAGCTACAGACAACCCTCAGGAAGTTGGAATCATAATCAGCCACAAAGATTCCAACGGGGCGTCCGACCTCACAGACAGACTCAACAGGATAAGAATCGCCATCAAAACAGGGAGAAAGCCTCACCTCCTAAAGCCCAACATGGGAGAAATCCAACTCCTCCCAAGAAACAGAGCATCATTTCTAACAACAAGCCTAAGGATAACCGAGGTGTTGTTATAATTGATGAAAATGGGCAAATCATTTGGAATGACAAGGCTATTCGAGTTTATAGGGAAAAGCGACGCACAGTTCCAGCGGGAACTGGTTCTAACCCTCCAGGACCCAACTGAAATTGGGGACCTAAGCGAGTTTCTCTTTGCAGGTGCAGGAGAAACAGCTGAGGAAGAAGAAGGCGTCTGCTACAATGTGGGTGATGGATAGTGGATGCTCGAAACACATGACAAATCTGAAGGATTTGCTTGGAAGTTTCGTGGAGAAAGAAGGTCCATCAGTTACTTTTGGTGATAACTCAAAAGGTTATACCAGAGGTTACGGTACCCTTGAAACCAATCATGTTTCAATTTCTAATGTCTTTTATGTTGATGGATTGAAGCATAACCTGCTCTCCATCAGCCAATTCTGTGATAATGGTTTCTCTGTCAAGTTCGATGCACAGGGTTGCAGAGTCAAAGATGTCAGATCAAAGCAGGTGATATTGTTGGGAAATCGATCTCCAACAGGGAATGTTTACTACGCTGACTGGAACAGCAGCCTCCCTGACACTTGCCTGTTATCAAAGAGCAGTTCGGATGTAAGCTGGCTGTGGCACAAAAGGCTCAACCATCTGAACTTCAAGACGATGAACCGACTCGCCAGACAAGAACATGCAAGAGGCATACCTAACCGAGTGTTTTCAACAACACACATCTGCAGTGCATGCCAGCTGGGAAAGCTCGCTAGAACCTCCTTCCGGTTGAAGTCAACTCCCTCAACCGACCGAGTGTTACAGCTGATCCATATGGATCTTTTCGGACCAGTTACACCAAAAAGCATTAATGGCAACGAATATACATTGGTTGTAACTGATGACTACTCAAGATATACGTGGACCATCTTCATGCGCCACAAGAGTGAGACCCGAGATGAGCTGCCCAAGCTGATGGATCGGATATCGAACCAACAAGAGATGAAGATCATATCCATCCGATCAGATCGTGGAACGGAGTTTCTAAATGAAACCATCATTGAGTATTGCAAAAAGAATGGCATAACTCATCAGACATCAGCCGCGCGTACTCCACAAAAGAATGGCGTAGCTGAGCGAAGAAATAGAACTCTGAAGGATGCAGCCACATCCATGTTAGCGAGCTCGGCACTGCCAAAGAGATTTTGGGCTGAAGCGATCAACACAGCATGCTACACTCAGAATCGATCTCTTCTCACCAAGCGGTTGGGAAAGACGCCCTACGAGCTGTGGAGACGCAGAAAGCCAGATATTTCTTATTTTCGTATTTTTGGATCTAAGTGTTATATTCACAACAATGGGAAGACTCAGTTGAAAACCTTTGATGCCAAAGCTTCAAAGGGCATATTTTTTGGATATGCAGCTCGGATCAAGGCATATAGAGTTTTCAACAACAGCTCTCGTGTTGTGGAAATAACACCTCATGTTAGTTTTGATGAATCTATCTTTGAGTGCAGGGAACAGGTAAAGGAACAACACGCGGATCCAGCTGTTCTACCAGTTCTCACCAGATTGCAAACACTTCGGGAAAAGAACCGAGCTGAACCACTGGTATGGGAAACTGAGGATGAGGATCCCTACTCCTCTGAAGATGAATGCAAAGACCTTAGCTCGTCCCAAGGGGGAACTTCAGCTGATGCCCCTCCAACTGCATCAGCATCCGATGCCCAACTGAGCTCAGTTCAAACTACTATCAATGTTGAGAATCTAGACTCAACAGCTGATCAATCACCAGCTCTGAAGACTCCAACTCAGATTTCTGAACAGGCACAGTTGGAAGAAGAAGGAAGACGCAACCGAAGATGGTATGAAGTTCATTCCACCAATGACATCATCGGAGATCCAACCGAGGGTGTGCACACACGGAGCAGAGTTGCAAATCCAGAATCAACCGAGGAAGATTCCAACACTTATGCCCAATATGCTGAGGAATTGGCAGTTCTAGAGGAGTTCGAGCAAGCCGGAGATGTTGCCATGATTTCTTGCTTTGTAGCTGATGTTCCAGAACCGAAGAATGTTGGGGAAGCTCTCAACTGTGTCCACTGGACAACAGCCATGCAAGAAGAATTGAATGAGTTTCTACGCAACTGTGTATGGGAGTTGGTAGAAAGACCAAATGGTGTCAAGGTGATTGGATTGAAGTGGATTTTCAAAAACAAGAGAGACGCCATTGGATTCATTGTGAGGAATAAAGCAAGGTTGATAGCTCAAGGATACTGCCAACAAGAAGGAATTGACTTTGAAGATTCCTTTGCACCAGTTGCAAGGCTGGAAGCCATCCGGATCTTTCTAGCTTATGCAGCACATCACAAGTTCAAAGTATATCAGATGGATGTGAAGTGTGCATTCCTCAATGGAGATATCAAAGAAGATGTATATGTTGAACAGCCTCCTGGTTTTGAGACTGGAGATGGAAGAGTGTACAAGCTAAAGAAAGCTATCTATGGTCTAAAACAAGTGCCAAGGGCATGGTATGACACTCTTTGTGGATTTCTTCTGAACTCGGGGGTCAAACGAGGTTCAGTTGATAAAACTCTGTTCACCATCAAAGTTGGAGAAGATATACTTGTTGTGCAAATTTATGTCGATGACATCATTTTCGGCTCCAAGTCGGAGGAGTTTTGCAAGAAATTCTCCGATCTTATGAAGGAGAAGTTCGAGATGTCAATGATGGGCGAGATGAATTATTTCCTTGGATTACAAGTGAAGCAGTCACCTGAAGGGATTTTCATCAACCAGTCCAAATATAAAAAGGAGGTCATCACCAAGTTCGGATTGCAGACAAGTAAGACAACAAAGATCCTTATGAATACGAACTGGAAGATCGAACCAGGAGCTGAGGGAAAGCTAGTTGATGCCAGCCAGTATAGAGGGATCATCGGTTCGCTGCTCTACCTAACTGCCAGCCGACCAGACATTTCATACGCAGTTGGAGTGTGTGCTCGTTTTCAAGTCCAACCAAGAGAAGCACACATGTTGGCAACAAAGAACATCATTAAGTCTCTGAAGGGAACTGTCAATGTTGGGTTGTGGTACCCAACTGATGACAATATCCAGCTGACTGGATACTCAGATGCCGATAGCAGGAGATCGGTTGGACAAGAAGTCTACTTCTGGACACTGTCAGTTCATGAGAAGCAAGCTGGTTTCATGGTTCTCCAAGAAACAAGCGTGTGTTGCTACTTCGACAACCGAGTCAGAGTATATGGCTGCCGGAAGCTGTTGCATGCAAGTATTGTGGCTGAAGCAGCAGCTGAAAGATTATGAAGTCTCAACTGGACAGGTTCACATTCATTGTGATAGCTCGAGTGCCATAGCTATCTCTCTGAACCCTGTTCACCACTCTTGGACTAAGCATATTGATATTCATCATCATTTCATCCGAGATCATATTGAGAAAAAGGATGTGTCCATGGAGAAGATCCCAACTGAGATTCAGAGAGCTGACATCTTCACCAAACCTCTTCCTGAAGTTCGGTTCAAGATGCTGTGTGATCTTCTAGGACTCTTGGATCCGAGCTAAAAATTCATCCGAGCAGAAGAGTCATCCGAGCTGATAAGGATCCATCCGAGCTGAAGAGTCGGATATCGACTTAAGAGGGAAGCTCAGATGAAGGGGGAATCTCAGATGCGAATTGCCAACTGAAGACATCAAACGTCAGCTGAACAGACGAACTCGAGTCAGCTGATGGTATGCGGCAACTGAGGAGCACAACTGAGGTATACAGCTAATATCGACATCAGCTGCCAGGTATCATTTATGACTGAAGGTGTTATGATATTAAATGAGAATGTTTGAAATAAATTCAAACATTCCTGAACATGTCAGCTAGACTAAACAAGCCATCATGTCGCATTTAATGTAAAGTCTAGCTGAACACCTATAGCCTTACTTTATAGTGCGACTGGGTTGACACCCTAAACTATTCACCTTCTCACTCGCGCGCGTGGTATATCAGTCAAAATTACCCAATAGTCGCGAAATCACAGCCGTTGATAAATACGCGCGATTTAACCCTAGCCGTTGATTTTATCCGAGTCAAAGATTATATAATATGGCAAATCAGGAAGTGATCCTTACCTTCTCTTTTCGTGCATATCTTTACTCACTATTTATCATCTTCTCAAATCTTGTTTCGCCATTTTCAGTAAAGTTTTGTTTTCCTCGTCTTTGCATATATATCTACTCGAGATGGCGCCCAAATCAAAAGCCTCTAAGAAGATGGTCTCTGCAGAGCCTGCTACGTTCCAGGAATTGTTCGACCTGGTAATGTCGAAGATTCATTTCGAACAAATTTTATCCAGAGCGGCTCTCTCCTCGCCTGAGCTCGCTCCCGTCGCCGCCATTCTCTCCGACCACCATCTGCTTGACTGGGCAACCCTCTCTCCGTCCTTGTTGCTCAGGAAGCAGGTCGTACATTTCTACCGAAATCTGCAGCGTGTTGCAGAAGATGGGCTTGTCACGATCATCCCGTGCAAGCAACGCCACAGAACCTCCCGAACAGTAGAAGACACCGTCGTGGAGATAAAGGTATCCAAGGAGCTGGAGAAGCTCATCCCCAGAAACCGCGAAGCCACAGATGTGGTGGGGAACTTCTCTGACAAGGAAGCTAATGCCTTCCTTCAAACCATCCTTCTTGTTCCAGAGCCGTTGAAGGGGAGCATGCAAAGGACGAAGCTGAAGCCGGCGCACCGACTGCTTTTCGACGTGATTTCCAAATGCGCCTTCGCATATGGAGAAGCCTTCGGCGACATCAGCATGCCAAAGCTCAAGCAACAGAAGGCCCTGGAGGAACAGCACCAGGTCGACTGGCTGGGCTATGTTGAAAGCAAGCTGATGATGGAGAAGCAGAAAATCTCCGAGACAACAGCTGAGTCCGGAGAACTGCTGTTGAGTGTCAAGGGGACACTCAACTTTGGAACAAAGATTTCTGCCCTCATCCTCCAAGCCACACAGGGACTGCCGCTGACATGGGAAGGTAGTGAGGACACGCCGTTCAATAAGCTGATGCTGTTCCCCACAGCCAAGAAGGCAAGGGACGTTGTGGAGTCTGTCTACACCCCCAAGGGTGCCCCCAAGCCAGCTGTGGAGTCAGCAGCTCGCCGCCCTTCGAGGACCAAGCCGGCGAAGTGCCAACTGGAGGAGGTAGCTGAGGAGGAAGAAGATGAAGAAGAGGAAGAGGAGGAACCTCTGCAGAAGAGGCCAAGGATCAGGATCATCCAGCCAGCAGCTCAACCATCCACAACAAGTCCAGAAGTGGTTAAGTCGGCTGAGGCGAAGGAGTCAACCGAATCCAGCCAATCGGTTGACCCAGCTGGATTCATTCTTCAGCCGCGTCAGGAGAAAGCAGCTGAAGACATAGAAATTGAAGTGGAGGATTCCAGCTCCTCCTTAGATGACTCTTCTTCATCTGAGGAGTCCCACGACAGTCAAACTGGAGCTGATGCCAGCCAGGTAAACCCACCTGTGACTGAAGAAACCCTCCTGCCAGCCAACTCTCCATCCAAAGAGGATCCAGTTCTCTCAACTAGTCCTCAGTCAGATATTCCGAGCATCTCGCTCGATGCCAACATTGTGACCATTCCTTTGGCCAACGTTGATGAAACCATCGAACCCGTAACCTTCGATATTGACCCCCCTCAGATTGATAAAGAAGCCAACCGCCAGGCGATCCTGGCTGAATATGAAGGAAGACTCAGCTACTGCTTCCGAAAGCTGATTGGCATGTTCCCCGAGGCAGCCTCGATGCCCATATTTACTGTTTTCGGGACGGAACTGCTCTACCAATTCAGCGTCATATTCAGCTATTGGTACGTGAAGGAGGAGACCCTCAGGATCCATGGTTGGGACAGGTTGAAGGTCGAAGAGTCCAACCTGAGGGAGTACTTCAACTATCAAAACCTGGAGGTGGCATACAACCAGAAGGTGGCTGTGCTCCAACGACGTCTGGACAAGAGCATCCAAGAAGGGACAGACACCAGGGAGCTGTGCAACAATCCTGGAGCTGTTCACTTTCTTGATGACATGCTAGCCAAGAATGCCTCCTGCATGGACGACGTCGACGAAGCTGATGAGGGGGCCAAGAGAGAAGAAGACAAGCTCAAGGCCTACCTCGCTAGCCGATCTGCCTTGGTTGTCTCGGAGCCTACTGCCCAGCCTCAACCACAACTTCTGCCCGGACCCTCCGATCAGCCAGCTCTCTCAACCGACGCCATCTGCGAGCTGATCTCGGAGAGGGTCAACCAGCTGAGGCAGGAGATGCTGTCCAAGATCCAGCTGAGCAAGGAGGAGGAAGCTGACAGGATGCAGCAGCTGATGGCAGAAAATGCCAGCTTGAAGAATCAACTGGAACACCTCTCCTCCTCTCTACAGCACCAGTTCGAAGACCTCTCCACTTCTTCCAGCTCGGAGGTCTCGGCTCTAAGGAAGGTCGTTCAGAGCCTCAGCTCGAATTTCAATGTGTTCAAGACCGTTGCTGAATCTGACCTCGCAAAGTCCCAGCAGACTCAGGACTAGGAGTGGATGTCTCAGTTCGCCTCTTTCCGAGCTGAGTTCGTCTCTCTCCACAAAGAGGTCTCTGCGACCTTTGCAGCTGTGCAGCAAGCTGAGCAGGAGCGCCAAGACTTGGAGTTGGCCAAGAAGGTAGCTGAGAAGGATGCTGTTGACGAACTGTTTTCCCGAATTCAACAGGCTGAAGCCAAGTTGACCTCCCTGGATGGCACTGTAGCCACCCTTTTGGATGATGCCAAAAAGGGGGAAGATAAGGGGCCAGCAGCTGGGGAAGACAAGGAGCCAGCAGCTGTTGCTGGACGAGGGAAAGCTGTTCTCCAGCAAGCAGAAGGTGAAGGAGTGCCAGCTGAAGGAGCTGAAGGATCGCAGCCCGAACTGGAAGTTTCCCACGACCTCGTAGCCGAGCTTACGGCCGAGCTCGAAGCAGAACTTGACGGAGGAATATCTATTGAAGACTGCATCGAAGCTGCCAAAGCTATGGGGGAGTCCAAGGAGAAGTACTTGAATCCTTCTTGGATCAAGAAGTTCGCTGCCGATCAGGCCAAGAAGGTGGCCAAGTTCGAGAAGGAGCTCGCCAAGGTGGAAAAGAACGTCGACAGGAATAAAGCCAGTCGGAGTGTGCGAAGAATCAACAAGCACCAGATGAAGGCTGAGGCTAGGAAGTCGACGCGCCAACTGCAGAAGGATGCTCCGCTCCTGTCTCGGTATCCACATGTTGACAAGTGGATGAATGCTGAGTGGAACGATGACTGGGAGTAGTTCAAGCATGAGTTTGTCAATGACTTCTATTACAGGAAAGTCTACTCGACTGAAGACCCAAGGCAAGCCTTCAAGGAAGCCCTATGGGAACTCAGAACTGGAGACCCTGGAATGTTTAGTCAGTTCAAGCGAGCTATGCTGAATGCTCAGCTTGATCCCAACACCGTTCCAGTTCCGAAGATGTGCAGGTACCGCCCTCCGATGATCAAAGGCACGAGCACGCCAAATAGAAATACGATCATGGCTGAGGCAAGGCAAGTCTGCAAGGAACACGGCGTCAACACTGGGATCGAGTCGGAGGCGAAGAAGGAGATCTTTAACCGTATCTTCAGCAAGTACGGTCAACAGTATTTTTGAGCTGTCAAAGTTTTTGAGCTGATGAAGTTTTTTGATGTTGTAGTTTTTGAAGCAACTGTTGTATCTTTATCTGTTTAACCTTGTAACCTTCAGTTGTAACAAAAACTTCAAAGTATATAATACGATTCACCTTGATGAACAATTCCTCATTGTCCAAGCTCTGAATCACAAAGTCTTTCAATATCATGTTATAACTGTTCTAACCCTTTGATGTTTTATCTTATAGACTGTCTAGAATTTCAGCTGAGATTTTAGATAAGTTAGTGAGTTTTAGATCAATAGTGGTTTAAAGTTGTAAGTGGTTTTGGCATCATCAAAAAGGGGGAAATTGTTGGGAAATTTATTAGTATAAGTTTTGATGAATTCCAAAACCGACTGACCCCAACCGAGTAGATATTGCCAGAACCTAATGTTAGAATTTAGGCTCGCTCTTTGAGCAAAGTTAAGATTTTATCTTTACAGGTCTCCAGCTGAAGATGGCAACAGGGCGTCACTCAGACTGAACATCAGTTGTGAAGAAAGACAACTGAGAGTTCATATGTTCAGATGCAAACAAGGGGAAGTCTTCAGAACATCAGTTGTGAAGAAAACCAACTGAGGGTTTGTCAGATGAGAAGCAGTAGAGAGGAAGAGAACATCAGATCATCTGAAGGTTCAAACCCAACTGAGTAAATACAGGAAAGACAACTGAGTGTTCAGTTTTAGAACCTCAGTTGTAGAACTCGAACAAGAAGATCAACTGCTTGAAGTTCAAAGTCAGCTGAGAGTCCAACAGTTCAGAACATCAGCTGAAGACCACTCAGATGAAGATCAAGACTTTCAACCGACGAACCGAGGTTGACTGTCAGAAAGGTTAAGATTTGAATTTCAAAAGAAAGTCACATGAGGGTTTGACCGTTCAGTTATTACCCCATCTGGCCCAACACAAAGCTGTCTCAGATGGAAAGCAGAAGAGCACAGATGCCATATCGGGAAAGTCTGCAGAGATAAGAGACAAGCCATCGCTATCAAACGATCAGAGATCAACAGCTCCTCCAACGGCTAGTTGATTCTCTCCGCCTATAAATAGAGGCATTCTCTCATTCCAGAGAGAGATACAAGAGACAGACTGAAGCAAGAGAGAAAAGTGAAATCACAAGAGAATCAAGCGAAAGAAAAATCTGCTAAAATCATATTCTAAGAACATCAGCAGCTGAGAGTTCAAGAGTGATAGAACATTAGTAGGTGAGGGTTCATAGAGTGAAAAACTGTCTTAGATCTTAGTTTGAGTGTTTATTCGTTCAAGCCTTAGATCCAGCTCTCATTCGTGATCGAGCTGTAGTTGGAAATCCCACCCACACTCACACCCTAAAAAGTGTGCTAGGACCTTACTCTTCCTTCAATTGAGTAGTCAGGTTGTCAAGTACCCGCAAACTTGACATAGGCTGTTTAGTGCCCGGAAACTAATCTGTAAGGTCGATAAGTACCCGCAAACTTATCCTTAACGGTTGCTCAGCCCGCGTAAGCTGAGTGGTTCTGTCCAGAAGAACTTGGACTGAGGTGTGAGGATTCACATCTCCCCGTGGACGTAGGAGGGTTATCTCCGAACCACGTTAAATCCTGTGTGTCTGTGTTTGTTTTTATTCAGTTGCTTTTGCATTTTTATCTGATCAATCTAACCGACATACAAATCTCATTTGCACTTTTTCAACCGAGCTGTTTTGGTTCTTGACCAACCGATCTGTTTTGCGTGAGTTGTTTTTAACGAGTTTAAGTTCCACCACATTCCGCACAGCCTCACTCTTCCAGCTGAGGTCGCTTACTCAGCTATGAGATTCCAACTGAAACCTTTTTGCTCAGTTGAAGTGATTTTTCAGGTTTAAGTTTTTAAATCCTAACTGGTGTATTCCCCCCCCCCCCCCGCTCCATACACCAGTAACTCGTTTCGGGACCATCACCAACAATTACGGATTGGGGGAACTAATTGATTGTAATCCAATTTAAATCTAAGTTGATCAGGCTTAAACAAAATCAGAATTAACTCTAAACACAAGAAAGAAATTGAAATCCTAGAAATTAATTATACGAACAATTAGGCCTCACAGATTATTAGACTAGTGCTTCAATATTCTCGCCGAATCAAAGAATTAGCTAATCATACGGATTCTGAGTTAACCGGAAGGGTTTTCCAGAGTTAGTATACACGGTAGCCGTTGTGTGTGGTACTCTGTTGAGGGGTAGCAGGCCACGGTGAATAGAACGTGCGCGGAAGAAGTTAACTCTTCCCGGCATTGAAATAGAAGTTGGGCAAGTTGAATGTAACAACAGTAAAATGCTTGCGCAAGCTATTTATGAAAGGAAAATTTTTAGTAAGCACGGGCCTTTGATGAAAAACCCCGATGCGTTACTTTTTGAGATGCCTGATTAATCTATACTCTTATGATATGTTTTCGGCACTGTGTCCACTAAGTATGTTTATACTTAGCCCTGCATGTATTTATAAATGTGCAGGTTGAGTGACGGAAGCGGCGGAGGTTGAGTAGAGTTGTACATAGGAAAGAAGAACAATGTTTCAGTCTACGTTATTCCGCTGCAAAACTATTTCATTTTGATGTATTACCTTTTGGTCTAAGTTTCATACTTTAAACTTAGTCTACTCTGATAACAACTTCATCGAGTGATCCTTCGAGATCGACTCTCTTTTGTTAATGAAATCGGTTCATAGATATCATCTTGTTTATTATTATTGGTTAATGCATCTTTTCAGTTAGTTATTCCCCCTTCTTCCCGCTTCTTTAATCCAACCCCTAGTCGCACCCCGGCTTTGTCGTCCCTCGGGATTTGGGATTGTGACATTACTATAAATGGACGTCCCACTCATTTTGTCACCTCCCTAATAAGGAAATAATTAGCAAGAGTTTAGGGCCTTAATTAAAAAAAGAACGGGCCCACTTTGAATAAAAAAAGCTACCCTGTCAGCCGCACACCTGATGAGACCAAATTTTACATGATTTTCGAGTCTTATTTTAGGTTTAGATTGAGTCGTTTTGTGTATTTTTGTTTGTCTTTAATGTCTGGGATGACACATTGTGAAGGTAGGGACGTACAGGGCAAACTATGACAAAACTGGGCAGAAAAGGGCAAGAAATGATCAAATTCCGCAAAGATATTTTGGGCACAGATACGAAGCACTTTGGGCAAGAAAATGATGCTCGTAGTTTGGCCAAGGAAGCAGATATTCAGAACTAAAGCTGCTCGCTTCACAACCCGACCAAATCAATAACGTGCGGGATCAAGTCATTTGGGCAAGATGAGATGTAAAAAGGCCAAGGCATAAAGCAGAGCACAGAAGAAAGGTAGGAGTACACGTCTTGGGCATGGAGTTCTACGACAGTCCAACATATTGAGAAAGAGTGTGGCGCAAGAAAGAGATTAATGTACAAGGGAAGAGTGTGGACCAAGTTAGAGATCAACCTTATCCAAGTAGCCAACAAGGAAGGAATTAATTCCATCTTTATCCATGAAGATTCGTTCAAAAGCAAATCTGCTAAATAAGGAAAGTCTCTTGGTCAACAGAAGCTGCTGGAAGAATTGACAGCTGGCACACAGCTCGCCCAAACCTAGTTACAACCGACTTATCTAATGGGTTGAGCCTCTAAGACCCACGAATTTTACATCTATAAATACTACCAGATAGCAAACCATATGTAACTCTTAACCTTTGGAATCTTTTTAGTTTTTTATCTTCTTTAGTCTAGGATTTTCTTTATTTTGTTCGAGAGTTTGTCCCTTCGGGGCAAACTAACTTTTGTACTTTGTTACCGGCGATGTTGGTGTCGTCCGTATTTATTAAGTTCTTTTTTCTATTTCGTTCTTTCTTTTCTTGTTATTTACTTTATGCCTAGGTAGTTATACAAATCTGCGTTTGGGCAAGATGACGCTGCAGAAGCATTAAATCGTGATGTTGATTTGGGCAAGGGGAAAGCTATATATATGTGTGTTCCCGAGGCGTTAGGTAATGATTTCAAAGTGGTCTGTTTGTGCCAAGAGTTCATGTGGCCAGTGGGCAATTGGAGGGCGGCAGAATCCTTAAAAGGGAGGTAGCTTAGACCAACAGGGACTGGGAGAGGTTTGCCTCACGCTCCTTGAGGGCGGCAAATCTCAGGTTGAACTTGGGCGGAGCCGAACGAAGTACGCTAATGTTGGTGAAAAGTCGGAGCGGGATCCTCGTATCTCATAGGGCCGGAACGGGTTCGTCTAGTGCCCAAAGCTACTTGTTCCAATCTATGCCTCTTGAGGAATGCTCGGGGGTGAGTTGGGCAAGTTAGGAAGCCTGGGGTGGGAATGCCACGCAGGATTCACAAGTAAGGACGAGCTGGGCAGATCGTGGCTATGGGCGTGACGACTTGACAGTGGACCATGACGCGGTTTGCCTATAACCGTTGACATACATACATACCATATATCCTTGCATTAATGAAGACGTCTTGTCTGTGCAATTGATTCAACACCTAAATCTAGGTTTGTCTTTTATCTTTTATTAATGCTTTAGTTTAGATTTATTTTTCCTGTTTGGCCAAGACGAGTCTGTGCAGAACCCCTAAACCTTTGGATGACTCGTGATCAAAGAGAAGGCTACACCAACTCCTCGTGGGATCGACCCTATACTTACTGCTAGCTTATCTTGGTAGTGCAAAATAGGAAATTATAAATGTATTTTGACTAAACGACGGCCGCGTCAACACCCTCTCTCTCTATGTATCTCGCATACCATCTCTCTCTTTGTATCTCTTTCTCTCTTCTATTTCCTCTCTTTTTCTCTGGCAAATTCCTCTAATCTTACCAGTAAAATATCGCAGCCACCATGAAATCGGAACAATATCTCATCACCTCCGTATCTGATTTTTCTATTACCCACCCAAATATTCTTCATACCCCATCCACTGAGATTGATTCTCAATCAATCAATGAACACGAGGCTTCTGATGGAATGATCTACGGCGTAGATTACTGGACCACTGATGATCTGTACGAAGGCGACACATTAGGGGTCACTCCATTTATGGCGGTCGTGCCAACTAACGGCGACAGGCCGCAGAGCTCTGTGCCGACAACCACATTTATTTCTCTTTCTCCAGCGGTGGAGGCTACGCAGATCTCTTGGTCATTCCCTCAAGTTCTTGATTCGGCCAAAATTATGGAGCTCAAAGAATGGGACGACAAAGATTCTGCGGAGTTGCTGGTAGAATGCGCGGAGTTGCTGGAAGAATGTTTCGAATTTGTGGCCATAAATTTTTCAATTTGATAAGTTGATTCCAAAATGTGTTCCTAAATTTCTCAATTTGTTCTTTTTTTCCAACAAGAATGGGAGTATAGGAAGAAATACCGCTTTTTTCAATTGAGTCCTATTGTGTTTAAGTGTAGTTATGCCATGAGATAGTAATTTGGTTGTTTATATGTTCAAGATGGTTAATTAGGTTGTTTATGTGTGTATGTATGTTCTGTGTTTGTGTATGTGTGTACTTGCATCTATGATTCATTCATTACAAAAAACTTGCATTCATTACAAAACGTGTTGCACCTTTCAAATATGCACAAAAGTCCCAAGCTTTCCAAAAACTACATAATCTGTCCAAAAAATAAGATAGTTGCACTTGCATTAATGCCACAAAAATCTGTACTCCCAATTTGTTCTTACTGCTCTTGAAGAGTGTGAATCCTTAGTGTGTTCATTATCTCTCTTATTCCCTCTAAACTCCTAGCTTCAACCAAATATTTTAGGCAATCTCTAACCAACTCTTCTAGAACATCCAAATTTAATGGTAGTGTGTGTACCAGCTCTGATTTGTGCCTCTTTACCCATATGTGGAACTTTATATGAGTTCTCCCCTCTCACCTTCATTATTTCAACCATACAGCCTTGAAGAGATAAGAATACCTCGTTCAATGTTTCAGCTGTTAACTTTTCAAATGATAACATTACCGCATCAACTAATTGATCTATTGTGGTACACGCATTCTCAACTTGAAGAGATTGAATTGCTCTGAACCACCCAAGATCGTTTACATTAGTATCTGGTGAGTTGGCCGGCTGCTGCACTAAATGGAAAGTGAATCCATTTTGGTTGGCTGCAGCTCTGAATAAGAGAACATTATCCTTTATGTGAGGCTTGACATTATCTTGTTGTATGTAAATCACCTTACTTGAAATCCATTTATCAATAATTGCAAGTAAAAGCTGTAATGCATAGAAGATTTAATCAGAATAATTGCATATAAGATCAAAATACATGCATTTTTCAACTACCACATTACATACCTCATTAATTACCACATATGTCATGACATCTTGAGTCACTGATTCAATACACTTAGTTTCAAGTGTCCCTGTTGGTCTGTTTTTACTTCCACTTTTTGCTGGCACTTTATGTGTGAGAGGAAACATTCCTATCATGCCATCAAACAATGTAGTCCCATCTGATGCAATAATAGGTCGAGCCACATCACACACAAACATAATTTTCTCAATAAACTTCTTGCTCTTACATTTTCTATGGGGTTCTATTTCTCTTGGAGCCATATAGTACCTTGGTGTTGCTCTTGTCATGTTAAACCACTTCTTGTCTATATGAACTACATTGTGCATGCTCCTAAACCTTAGTGTATTCAGAATTCTATCTAATTCTAGAGCGTCAAGAGAAAACCTAAGTCTTAACAACTTATTTGGAGCAGTTAGATTAAGCTTAATAGCATTAATTAGTTTGAGCTCTGAGCGGCCCCTCTTTCACCCATTTTCACATTTATTCCAATAGCTAAACTCCTTATTGTTCCTCTCTTTCGAACAGGTAAACTGCAAATTAAGTCTAAATCAATATGCACTCTTCTTCCTCCTGGAAAGTTTACCTTTTTGCTTTGAATATGTATGACTTCACCTCTTCTCTATTGTTCTTTTGCTGCAGCTCAGTAACGACTGACTGTCCTCTTATGCACGCGAAAGTTGGAAGCAGCTTCCTTAAATTTCCTCGTCTGAGGTGTTCCGCCATGGCTGCTAGAAAGAAGAAATTGGACCAATAGATTTCTCTGATCTGTAGAAAGTTCCTTTTTCACCAATTTGAAGACTTAGCTTTTGGTGAAATGTTAAGTATCTACTGCTATTTATAGAAAGCAAATTTTTTGTTGTGATGTTTGGAGGAAAATTTAAAAAATCCACTTGCTGAAATTTTTTGGCGCTTCACCAAATTTTTAGACAGCTTTTTGTTCATTTGTACAGCTTTTACTGTTGTACAGCTTGACTTATTTTAAATAATCCAAAACAGTGACAAAATTTGAAGATAATTTGCTCTAAAAATGTTTATACAAATAAATGGCTCGTAAAAAAAAATCATCGTCAAAAAATGAGCTCGTATGTAATTTCAATTAATAACACCATTTATGTGGAAAATAGTCAACGACAATACAACACATAGAAGTGGGTAGTTAGTTGAATTTAAAATACATATCAAAGAAGTGGGTGGACATACTTTATACACTAAACAGTTTCTCCTTAATCTCCGTACCGAACAGTAATGAAACGAATTGAGCAGAACGGAGGGAGTACTTTTTATCTCGACAAATGTAACTTTAGAAAATATTTTGTTTACGACAATTGTTACTTTGTAAAAATATGACTTTGGTTGACAGTAATTGTTACTTTTTATACGAAAATTATTACTTTGAGAAAATATTAATTTTGTTTACAACAATTTTTACTCTTTATTGATTGAAAAGTACTTTTGTTACTTTTGTTTTCTTTCAATTACTGTAAACTGAAATTTATTGAAATTAATAACAAACTCACAAGGAAGAAAAAAAAAAGTAAAAAAACAAAGAAAAACTGAGATTAAAACATAAAACTAAAAGAAGGAAGAAACGAAGAAGTAAAACAAGTTCTAAACTGAAATTGATTGAAAAAATAAGAAATTCACAAGGAAAAAAAAAAAGAAGGAAAAATTCACAGGGAAGAAAAAAAAAGTAAAAAAACAAAGAAAAACTGAGATTAAAACATAAAACTAAAAGAAGGAAGAAACGAAGAAGTAAAACAAGTTCTAAACTGAAATTGATTGAAAAAAATAAGTAATTCACAAGGAAAAAAACAAGAAGGAAAAAAGTAAAAAACACAAAGAAAGAAACGAAGAAGTAAAACAAGTTCTAAACTGAAATTGATTTAAAAAAATAAGAAATTCACAAGGAAAAAAACAAGAAGGAAAATAGTAAAAACACAAAGAAAAGTTGGTACTGCATAAATTTTGTAGAGTTTCGCTACTATGAATCGAATCTGCAGCAATGAAGATGATAGCAAACGCTTTAACCGCTGGGCAAACACGGAAATATGTCATATGAAAGTATTTTATTACAAAATATAAATGTATATCCGGGTCAAAATATCGATCTGGATCCAGTTGCGTGGATCCGGTCGCTTGAGACCCGGTTGGACATGAGTGCTGCCCATTTATAATTGATCCAAGAATAAGTACCGAATTATCAATTTACGAATTTTGAACCGCATCAAATATATGCAACACATTTTTTTCGTGTAAAAATAATTCATGTTAATTGAAGTCGGTACTTTGCTCGATAACAAAATACATATGAGATGGTCTCTCATGAGACCGGTCTCTAGTAAAAGATCGGGTTGACCCGGTCAAACCCAGGTCAAACCCGGGTCAAACTCGAGTCAAACCCGTTGACTTCCTTTTTTTTTTTTTAATCCGCCTTCGGCTCTAATTTTACGGCTCCGTCTTCGCTCTGATTATTAATATAAGGATAATCGGTGGGCAACAATTTGGACTTTTTCGGCTCGCTCCGAGGCCTTCAGCTCTCCTCGCTCGAATCATGACCAAAGAAGATGCGGCAAACAAAAAACGAAGAGGCAATTGAAAAACGTAAAGGCAAAAAAAATACAAAAAGGCAAAAATAAAAAAATTGGAAATAAAAAAAAACGGAAAGTAATCAAAAATAAAAAAAAAAAATCTGGAAATAAAAAAAACAAAAAAAAAAGAAAAGTAATTAAAAACAAAAAAAAAATGAAAAAAGTATTAAATGTATCTAATGGGAGTCGAAACAAGGTGGGTTAGACACCAGACGAAGCAGAAACTAACTGAGCTACAAAGTTCCATATAATGCTGTGCAGAATTTAACTATTTAAGGGTGAAATCCGGTCTCTTGCTAGAGACCAGTCTCACCCAAGACTTTGTCAATACATATATGCGATATTCTTGAGGCGGTGATGTGCAAATTTTTTTTAATTTTTTTTTTTTCGCACCGTCACAACAAAGTAGTGCAACAACCTTTTTCAATGTTATAATAGATCATATATACATAAGGCCCCCACAATATATTAAAATAAATAATGGAAATGTTTAAGAAGGTCAATACTTCTGGAAAAAAAAAAGGGTCGATACTTGTCTAAGTATCTCTGCAATAAACATTACAACATAACAAATGTTATAGTTTGAAAAGGACTCTCATTTTCGAGTTTAATTAGTTAGGTGGAAGTAGATAAACCGAAGTTGTTTGAGCTAATTGTGTCAGTACACTAAATACTTTATTAATTTTCTTAGGTCCAATGGCCCATGATACATTCATACTTAATTTTTTTTCTATTTTTTATTTATTTTAAACAATTGTGCTATATATGATTATTGTTCCCTTTTGATCCCTGATTTGTATGTTTGTGAAGAGACAAAAGCACATGAAATTTTTGGGACACTAATCAAAGAAATTTTTAGTTAAAAAATAATCCACAGACAACTCCGAATGCAATAATGTCTTCAGTATACCCTAAAAAAAATAATAATAAAATAAAATAATGTCTTCAGTATCTTCTCCTCATTGATTTGATGTCCCATCTAACAATCATTTTCCTTTTGCTTCATTATTGCAATCAAATTTTCTTTATCAAAGTTACGCTCATTCTTCAAAGTTCAATCAATACACGGATGATTAATTTGTCTCCAGAAAAAAGCATGATATTCTTAATTAAATCCCCCGTATTTTAATTGTGTATAATGCTTATTAACACTTGCATTCATGTAAGACAATTCAGACTGAAATGGATGAGTATTTAGTAAAATGTCTCGTTAAATTACTCAAATATATGTTTCATTTTACATTAATTAAGTAAAAAAGAATAAATAAAAAAAAATATCTCGAACATCTAGGTGGTGCAGACTTGTGTTTGTAAGCAATGAGGTTTAGAGTGTGTTAACTTGAAAGTATAAAAAATGGAGGGATAAACAAAAATCTCACCCTTTAAATCATCCCTTCTTTTTTAAATCTTTTCTTTCCACGACCACAAGGAGGGATAATGTTATCCCCCCTAAATTGGAGTGATAATGTTATCCCTCATTGTGGTGGTTGAAATGAGAGATGTGATAATATTATCCCTCCTTGTGGTGGTGGAAAGAAGATATTTTAAAAAAAAGATGATTTAAAGGGTGAAATTTTTGTTTATCCCTCCATTTACCTCTAAATGGAAGTATAAATTTATACTTCCAAGTGAACACACCTTAGAGTTAAAACCAACTACTCAAACCCACCACTTCCCTTACCCTAAAATAAAAATAAAAATAAAAAAATGCATGTCTAGTCTTTCATAAGAAATCAAACATGAGGCTGAAACAACCTAACATAAGACCAGACTAAGAACTAGATTTCTCCCCTCCCTTACCAATCAAACCACATTTTCAATTTTTCTTTTTCATTGTTTTTTTTTTTTAATTTTATCATTTCAAATTTCCAATCTTATTAATACCACACACGGCCACACCGAATCCAATTGATCTCTTTCTCAAAATCAAATGATTCTTTTTTTAAAAAACAAATTTAAAAATAAAAATCCGCAAGGATGAGTTTTGCAGAATTCAGCGTAATCTACAATCTAGTTCTCAGCATCCTGGTGATCACCATCACCATCTTCGCAGTGGTACTTTTCTACCACTGCAGAAAGAAGGCAGTGAAGAAGGCGGGAAACGACGTCGAATCAATAATCCCACTACCCAAACCCTCTGCGCCGTCGTACCCACTGATGGAAATAGACGCCGCCACCGACAGCTTCAACCACCGCAGAATCATCGGCAGGGGGCGGCTCGGCACCGTGTACGCGGCGATGACGCCCAAGGGCGAGCTCGTGGCGGTGAAGAGAATTCACCCCCGCCTCGTTCTCAATAATGCAGGTTTTGGGTTTTCCTCCATTCTTAAATGGCTCTCTTTAGCCGATCATCCCCACCTGGTGCCCATCATTGGTAGTACTTTTAAATTTGATTTCATCATTTTATTTTTTTCTCTAACAAATCAAAAATAATTTGTACATTTTTTAAAAATAATTAATATTAGGGTTCTCAGAGGCGCCGGGGGAAAGAATCATAGTGATGGAATTCGGAGGAATGCTGAGTTTGGAATTCTACCTCCACCAGAACCCCGACGGGGCGGCGCTGCTAGACTGGAGGCGGCGGCTGAGGATCGCGGCCGGCGCGGCCAGGGGGCTGGAGTACTTGCACGAAGTGGTGGCGCCGCCCATAATCCACGGCTGCGTGAAGCCGTCGAATGTTCTAGTAGACGAGAAGCTGTGCGCGAGATTATGCGATTACGGGCTGCATTTCGTAGCGGCGCAGGAGAAGAGAGGATTGGTGGGGTATGTGGATGAAGAGTATTGGAGGGAGAAGAATCAGGGAGGAGCTTCAAAGGAATGCGACGTCTTCGGATTCGGAGTTGTGTTGCTGGAGTTGTTGACCGGCAGGAGTAGTGAGGGGGAGCCGTCGATTTCGGTGGTGGAATGGGGGTTGCCGTTGATCAGAGGGATGAGATTTAGCGAGTTTTTGGATCCGAGGCTGCCTATTCCAAGCGATGTGGGCCCACTTATTCGACTGTCCAAGGTTGCGCTGGCTTGCGTCGGCAACTGTCGGAGAAATCGGCCGTCGATTGGCCAGGTGGCCGCCATTTTAACCAGTATAGAGACGAGTTTGTGATTTTGATTGGATTAAGAGTAGATGCTGCATGCGTGTATAAGGTTCTTTGTATAGTATTTGAAAAACGAATTAAATCTGGAGGTAAAACTTTTTGGATCACTTGGTTATTAATTCGATTTTCAGAATAAGACAAATTTGCAATAATGTCCCAATATATGATTTTTATCTAAAAATGTCCTAATCTTTCAATTTTTTTACTCCCTCCGTCCACGAATCAAATCTCTACTTACCCATATTTTTTTGTTCATGAATCAAATTCCTACTCACCTTTTTATAAAACCATACCCTCCAACTTTCCTTTATTTATTATTCTTTGTCATTGATGGTCTCACCTCACAACAATTTTATTCCTATTATTTTGTTATCACAACAACTTTATTCCCGCTTTTTGATCAATACCGCTACTTTTTTGTCAATACCACTGCTTTTTGTCATTATTTCATTACTCCTACATTCTAACTTTTACCTCACTCAAAAAGACTTTATCAATTTTCTTATTTTCCGTGCCGGCACTCATGGGGTTTTGATTCATTGATGGAGGGAGTATAATATTGTGCTAGCCTATAAGTGATTATCCGCATAGACAACACGCCTGGAATTAAAAAAAATAAAAAACTTTTATTTCCAAATTTATTTTTTTCTTCCATCCTAATTAATTTGAAAACTCCTTTTTTTATTTTTCTCTCATCTTTTTCTCTCTCCCCCGTTTTTTCTCAAATCTCACGTCCATTTCCCTCTCCCAAAATACACAGCGGCCAACCACCCCACTACCCACTTCCACCGCCGACCACCACCACCACCGAACAGTCTACATTGATTCTTCCTTCACTGCCCTCCGCCGCTAGTTTTCTGGTGGTAGAGCAATCGAAATTTGAGATTTAACAGATTTCCAACTGCAAAACGGATGATAACATTCACGGTACAACCGGCGGCGTTTCTGGTGTTGGCTTCCCCCGATGATGGACCCGATCGCTCAATTATGAGGCTTTACTCTCCTGCACGCTCCTCGCCGTCACCGTCACTGGCTCCGGAGGTCGTCTCGCCTATGAGGAGAGAGAGAGAGAAATCATAGGCAATGTTTAGTTCGTTTTTGTGTGTTTTGCGTGTTATAATTTGAGTGCGTTTTGCATGGTTTTTGTTCATTTTTTTACTACGAGTTGTGGTCGTATGTTTGGTGTTTGGTGTTTTGGTGTATTAGTATGCAGGTAATCAATGATGAAGAATCGAGTGCGAAAGATGAAAAAAAGAGGGTAATTGAGAAGGAAGAAGTTGAAGTTGGGAATTTAATTCCGCCGCCGCGGGAATTCCACCGACGCGGGAGCTGACCTCAGCGAAGTGAGTCCCGCCGGAGTGGGAAACGTAGAAGAAAAGAGGATTCCCGCCAGAGCGGGATTTGCCGCCGGCGTGGGAAACTCTTGCAGCACAAGCAACCCGTCGGCGCAGGATTTCCTGCCGAGCGGGGCGGCGGTTTTTCAAGGCAGTTCACGTTTTTCCACCAGTTATTTATGTGGATTTGGAAGATAATTTCAGTCTCTCTCGGGCATACCTCTCGCTAGTTTTAGTTTAGAACAAAACTCTGCAGATTTTATCTTTTAAATTCTTGTCAAACAATTTCCATTCTGACTTTCCGTATTAGCTTTGATCGTTTGGAGGAACAAGTGAAGTACTTTGTAAGATTTTCTATTTCGGTTTATGCAATGTTTATTTCCAGCTTTTTGGTTGTTTTTATTTTCATTTTCTGTATTATGAACTAAATTCTTTAGTCTAGGATTAGGTATATTCAAGTTGAGATATGATCGTTTATCATGTGCGCGTGTTCGTTTGATTGAATTGGTTTGTATGTGATCGAGCTTTTGGCCAAAGTTAGATCTTGTTAAATGATGAAGGACATCGATAGAAGAATTTGTCATTTGATTTAGGTTCAATCAAAGTTAGATTTAATTGGAAACGCGTAATCTAATTAGGATTGTTTCGTGTAATCTACTTAGCTAAGACTTGATTTATGAATACGAAAGTTAGTATTTCAATTCTTATGTGTGGGAGGTTGTATGAATTAATCTATTGCACATTGCATGATGAATGATTGTGTTATCTCAACAAGAAGAAATCCTAGTCCTAAACGTTTTTAATTTGATTGCTATATTTGCATTTTATACTTGTTCTTGTTTTTAATATTGACTATCGAAACTCATCGAATTAGAATGTGTAGGTTGTTTTTATTTTATTGTGCAAAGCATGAACTAATTGCCCTGCTAAGCCTTCCTTGAGATTCGACTCGAGTTAGCTAGTTGTACTACTTTAGGACCTCGTTTTCTTGCGAGCAACTGATAGATACAATTTAGTTGATTCAAAATTTTGGCGCCGTTGCCGGGGAAGGCTTTAGGCATTTTTTTTCATGCTTATGTTTGTGTGATTTCGTGTTGTAAATATTTTATTGTTAGTGTGCTTATTGTTTTTGTTTTTGTTTATTTCTCCCACAGGTGCATTTGATCGTTTTCTTGTCTGTGTGTTTGTGTATGCTAGGCCGCCGAAGTCTTAAGAGAAAATTGGCCCAAGTATACGACAACATTCATCGACCAAGGGCGATTATTTTGCCAAATCTGGAGAAGAATAGAGAGTCTAGTACCAGTAGTCAGTCAACAACTTCTCAAGAGGACGGTGGCGAATTTAGTTCTAGTGAGGAGAATCTACAAGAAGAGATGGCAGCACCGAGATCGGTTCAGAGGAACATGCGAGACTATGCTCGGCCAGTCATTGAAGAGACAACTTTGTGTATAGTGCTTGGAGAAGCAGCTCGGAATTACGAGTTGAAGAATATCCATTTCAACCAGTTGTCTTCATTCTATGGAATGCCGACTGAGGATGCATTGAACTTCATTAAAGAGTTCTATTCGGTTGTTCATACCTTCCCACTACAAGGTTTGAACGAGGATCAGCTGAAGATGAGGTGTTTTCCTTACACCTTGAAAGATAAAGCCAAGGCGTGGCTAATGTCTCTTCAACCGAATTCACTTCGGAATTGGAATAAAGTATATGAGAAGTTCATGGGCAAGTACTACTCGAATCAGAAAACTCAAGACTTGAGAGCTCAGATTGTTACATTCACTCAAGGACAAGGAGAACCGTTTCATGAGGCTTGGGATCGATTCAAGAGTTTTCAGCAACAATGCCCACATCATCATCTTCCTTTGGCATTGCTCAACCAGTTTTTCTATGATGGTTTGTCGCAAAATTTCCAGTACACAGTAGATAATGCTACTGGAGGAGATGTTGGGAATCAAACGACTGAGAGGATCACAGAGATTTATGAGAGTTTGGCCGCTAATTTTTAATAGAAAAGTGCAAGAGGGAAGAAAGTTTTAGCAATTAAGGCAACTCCGAACTATGATGTGACTAAGCAGTTGGCAGAGTTGACAAGACAAGTGCAGATGTTGAGAACTTCTGATGGACCATCCAATCAGGTTATGTCTTTGGAAACTTGTGGGATTTGTGGCGAATACGGACATGGAACTAATGTTTGTCAAAGAGTTAGTGAGCCCATATTGGAAGAAGAAGTGCATGTGAATGCTTTGCAAGGATTTCAGCCGAGACCTAAATATGATCCTTTCTCTCAGACATACAACCCGGGGTGGAGAGATCACCCGAATTTCTCTTGGAGGCAAAACAATCAATAAGGACCGAGTCAAGTGCCTCCATATCAACCACCGCAGCAGCGGATGCAAGTTCCACCTAGACTACAGCAATATCCGAGTCAACCGACTCAACCTAGGAGACCATCTTTGAAGGAGACGTTGAATGCTTTTATCCAATCGAGCAACCAACGACATGAGTCTGTGGAAGCTTCACTGAAGTGTATTGAAACTCAAGTTGGTCAATTATAGATTACTGTAATACCCCGCACTTTTTAAGTTTATTTATAGTATTTTGAGATATGTTTATACTCAAATTAACTATCTTTTATGATGTATTAAACTAACGGATTTGATTTTTAAATGTTTTACAGGTTGTCCGACTTAGAGCAAGGATGCGCCCTAGCAAAAATGAAGTTACGAATAAATAAATTCTAGAATAATAAGATTAATAGAATAAAATTCATAAAGCTCTAGAATATGATATATATTAATAAGTAAATTGTTATATAAATAAGAAAATAAAATAAAATTAAATGGAATATTCTAGATCTGATTTAATAAACAAAAAATCTAAAATAAAATATTTAAGAAGATCTTTGATTTTTATTTCATAAGTTAGATTTTTAGTGGGCATACTTATATATATATATGGAGATAAGTTTATAAATTTCTAACACTAGAATATCCTGGAAACACCACTCTCCCTCTCTCGCTCTCTCTCTTTCACATGTGTTCTGCACTTCTCCTTCAATCTCTCCACTTCAATCTCGTCGATTTCCTGCAGCAACCAAGTAAAATTTCTTAATTTGCTCTTCTCTTTTATGAATTTGATCGACGACTTTTCTAGAGTATTGCACCTCTCTTCCTTCCTTGTTCTCTTCGTTGCATCTGTAGAAGTTTTGAGTAGGAATGTTGATGGGCTGAGGTTTAGTTGTGTGAGTGAGGAGGAAGGGGTCGCCGGCATTCAGCCCCGGCGGCAGCGACGTGGTGGCTTCCGCCATTTGCTTTTATTTGATGCATTTGCCTCTGTTTTTTATAGCAGCAGGGTCATGTCTTGCAGACCGTTTTTCATCTTTTTTTCTTCATCAAACCCTTTCGAATTATATACCATTAGAAAGCTATCGTCGTTGGCTTTCCAACGGTACCTTCGGATTGTCAATCCGACACCGGACGAAGGAGTTATGAGCCGATTAAGTTAGGGTGTCGGGTCTGTGCGCGAAAATTTTCTACGCGATTTCGAGTCGATTTTCCGGCATCAAATCGATGCCGTGAAGGGGAATAACTTTAGGGCTTTTGTAGCTCCTGTTGTGGATATTTCAACCGTAGTGTCTCTTCCGGGAAATCGATGGTTGATTTAGCAGGAATTAATATCAATAGGGGCTGCATAAACTTCAAATTGGAAATGTGATTCATAGCTCACCTTTACTTGATATGAGGATTTTTGATGATTAATTTGCTGAACTGTTACTATTCTATTGAGTCATAATATTTGAGTAAATTGTATATGAAGCTCGTCTCTAAGCTCTAAATATACAATATAATTAAACGGTTTGGTTATAGTATTATGAACTAAGACATTGCATAATTGTGATATTATTATGAAGCTTTAGACTCTTTTGAACTAGAAAATTTTTATAGATGCTTTTGATAAGTTGATTTTAACATAATATAATTCTAATAGCTGAATAGTTGTGGTTGGAATGGTTAATTATATTAGAATAGAAGCTGTATAATTTATAAAATTTAAATATCCTAAAGCTTAAAGTATATTGCCTTGAACAATTTAAATTGGTGGATATCTTGAGAATTAGAAAGTGTTTCAAGTGCTAGGGCTCGAGGAAGGACAACAGAAGCAAGCTCAAGAGGTTTGAATTTAATTATTTAAGGTGGGGTTTACTTTTATCTGTAAGCGTGTTACATGGTTATAATCATTGTTGTGTCGTGCGTCATTCATATGAGCTAATGTGGCCCACGAGGGGTCAGATCCACGAAGGATCAAAAGAGCTTATGGCCTACGAGGGGTCAGGTCCACGAGGGACCGAGACTAGTCTCACAATCAGCTAAGTGAAAAGAAGGGTTCATTATATTATGATTCATTACACAATTGGTTATAACTGCTTGCAGCGTTTACCCCACTGAGTGTGCTTGCATACTCACATCCTATTATTTATATTTCTTTTGCAGGCTAAGGAGTTGGCGGCGAGACGGCAGACACGTGGCACCACATTCTTCATTCTCACTAGTTTTTGATGAAATATAATTATTATTTTCGGTAAAAATAACTTGCTACTAACTTGCTTAGTTTCTTTTGATTTTGGTGGGCTGAGACCTTATATATTAGTTTATGACTATTGCATTTTGATGTCGGCTATGACCAAACTTATATATTTTGCTTATCACATGTGTAGCTACGAGCTGTGCCTCGGATAGGTCGATTAAAAATTGATGGTTATATTTTTGTATGGACTCAACTTTCTATATATATATATATATATATATATATATATATATATATATATGATGTTTTGATGTGATTATCAAATGTCGATCATTTAATTGTTAGCTTCTGTGCCCTAAAAATATATAAAGTTTTTGGCAGGTTATCGGTTAAGATTGTTTATTAACTTTCGTTGTGCCCTCATATATTTGAAAATTTCAAGTCGGGTTATTATTTATTTCTCTAGTATATATATATATATAATCATAATAACTCGTTGGTTTATTCGAAGTATTACTAGTATTAATAATAATATTTATTACTGAATTAAATAAAAAATTTCTTTTGCATAAAGATTTTTATTTTGTGCATTTATTGATATTAAAGAAATATGGAATGAATTAGTATTTTGGTAGTGTTTCCTATTATTAAGGGATGGGGGCGTTACAAATACGGTTGGAGAGTTGGTGCAACAGAATAACAAGGACAAGTTGCCAAGCCAACCCAAGCAAGCTCATGCTGTCACTATTCTCCGAAGTGGCAAGGTGGTTGACAA
Organism: Schizonepeta tenuifolia; assembly: GCA_029490685.1. Lineage (NCBI taxonomy): Eukaryota > Viridiplantae > Streptophyta > Magnoliopsida > Lamiales > Lamiaceae > Schizonepeta > Schizonepeta tenuifolia. The sequence goes on along the minus strand of CM055955.1, from coordinate 54,591,772 downwards.
CAAGGTGGAAATGCCGGTTGAAATAGAAGAATGTCCAAGTGAAGAGGTCGAAGCTGGGAGTTCGACAAATGAGAAGGCTAAGGGAGTGGTTTTAGGGAAAGATTCAACACTTCATAAAAGCTGATAATCCCTATAATCCTCCTGTTCCATTTCCGAGTAGGATGCAGAATGAGAAACAAGATCACCAGTTCCAAAGAGTTTTATAAGCTTTTGTCGAAGGTGAATGTGAACCTTCCCTTGCTTGACATCATCCGGAATGTACCAGCATATGTGAAATTTTTCAAAGAGCTGGCATCAAAAAAGAGAAAGTTTGTGGAGGACGAAAAGATCGTAGTCTCCGAAGTGGCAAGTGCAATTCTGCAGCACCAATTACCTCCAAAGCTTTGTGATCCAGGTAGCTTTAACATTAAAATTGCTTTAGGTAATGGGAAGGAAGCTTCTGGTATGCTTTACTTAGGTGCTGGAATTAATTTGATGCCCTATTCTATCTTTAAGCAATTAGAGTTAGGGGAATTGAAGCCTACTAGGATGTGTTTGCAATTAGCTGATAGATCTATTCGTTATCCTAAGGGAATAATTGAAGATATATTAGTAAAAGTAGGTGGATTGATAATTCCTGTTGACTTTGTTGTTTTGGATGTTGGGGATGTGAAAGAAACCGGAAAAGAGCATACTTTGTTGTTAGGTATGCCTTTTATGGAAACCACTAACACTTTGATTGATGTGAAAAATGGAAGTTTGAAAATGTCTGTGTTAGGAGAGACAGTTTCTTTCTCTATTTGTGATAGTAGTGTGATTCCATCGTCTGAACTTGTTGAGAATTGCTCGTATATAGATACTATTGATATCTTGGCCGAGAAGGTTATTTTAACAGGTTGGATGAATTGCTTGAAGATGTGGAAGAAGTTGTCGAAGAGGACAACATGTGTATCAATGAGGTTGATATTTTGGAGAGCATTGGAGTGGAGGAACTACTCAAAATTGAGGGGGAAAAGGAGAAGCCAGTTCTCAAGTTGGAGTTAAAGGACTTACCAAAGCATCTTAAGTATGTTTTCTTAGAAAAAGGGGGGCAGAAACCGGTGATAATCTACGCCGAGTTGTCAAAAGAAGAGGAGAATGCTTTGGTAACAGTACTAAGAAAGAATAAGAAGGCTATTGGGTAGAGTCTCTCGGATATTAAGGGAATTAGCCCTTCCACTTGCATGCATCGGATCATTCTCGAAGACAATGCAAAGCCGGTTCGAGAAGGGCAAAGTAGGTTGAATCCGATTTTGATGGAAGTGGTTAAAAAGGAGATCTTGAAGCTCCTTAAGGAATGAATCATTTACCCAGTGGCTGAGAGTGAATGGGTGAGTTTAGTTCATGTGGTACCAAAGAAGGGTGGAATTACCGTTGTTACAAATGATAAAGGTGAGATGGTACCAACTCAATTGACTACCGGCTGGAGAATGTGTATCGATTACAGAAAATTGAATGCTGCGACTAGGAAAGATCATTTCCCACTACCATTCATTGATCAAATGTTGGATAAGTTAGCGGAGCATAAGTTTTATTGCTTTTTGGATGGGTTGTCTGGGTATTACCAAATCGCTATTGATCCGGAAGATCAGATCAAGACAACATTCACGTGCCCTTTTAGAACATATGCATGTAGAAAGATGCCGTTCGGGTTGTGCAATGTGCCAGGGACGTTTCAGCGATGCATGTTTTCCATTTTCTCCGACAAGATTGGAAAGGTTATTGAGGTATTTATGGATGACTTTTCTATTTTTGGTTCTACTTTTGATGATTGCTTGCATAAATTAGACCTTATTCTTGAAAGATGCATTGAAAGTAATCTTACTTTGAGTTGGGAGAAAAGTTATTTCATGGTAACTAGTGGGATTGTTTTGGGGCATGTTGTTTCTAGTAAGGGCATAGAAGTTGATAAAGCTAAGGTAGATGTAATTGAACGATTGCCTCCACCTATGAATGTTAAGGGAATTAGGAATTTTCTAGGGCATGCTGGCTTTTATCGTAGATTTATTAAGGATTTTTCCAAGATAAGTCAACCCTTGTGTCATTTGCTTGCTCAGGATGTGCCCTTTATGTTTGATGATGCATGTTTGAAAGGTTTTAATGCCTTGAAAGAGAAGTTGATATCTACACCTGTTGTTGTTGCTTCTAATTGGTCATTACCTTTTGAGATTATGTGTGATGCATCGAACTCTGCTGTAGGAGCTGTCTTAGGACAGCGTGTTGATAAGATGTTGCGTGTGATTTATTATGCTATCTTAACTTTGAATGTTGCTCAAGTAAATTACATAACCATCGAAAACGAGTTGCTTGTTGTTGTGTTTTCATTAGACAAGTTTAGATCTTATATCATTGGGTCTAAAATTATTGTACACAGTGATCATGTAGCTCTTAGGTATTTGTTAACAAAGTCTCAAGCAAAGCCTAGATTGATTAGGTGGATTTTGTTATTACAAGAGTTTGATGTTGAGATCAAAGATAGGAAAGTTTATGAGACTATGGTTGCGGATCATTTATCTCGTTTGCCTACCATTGATGATAGCGAGATAGTGCATGAGCATGATATTATACCTGACTCTTTTCCTTATGAGCATGTATTGCAAGTTGCAATTGTACCTTGGTATGCGGACATTGTAAATTATCTTATTAGTGGATACTTGCGTCCTGACCTCTCTTCCCAAGAAAAGAAGAGATTTTTCTCGTCTTGTAGGAATTATTATTGGGACGATCCATATCTTTTTAGATTGGAGAAGGACGAGATAATCCAGAGATGTATTCCGGAGGAGGAGCAGCGAGATGCGATGGCATGGTGCCATGAGTTTCATTGTGGAGGTCATTTTGGGGGTTGAAAGACCGCCTTTAAGGTACTTCAATCTGGTTTTTACTGGCCGTCTATTTTCAAGGATGCTCATAGTTTTTGCCTAACTTGTGATAAGTGCCAAAGCGTAGGGAACATAAGTAAAATGAATGAGATGCCATTAACTAATAATCTTGTTGTCAAGATTTTTGACGTGTGGGGCATTCATTTTATGGGACCTTTCCCTAAGTCTGTTGGTTTTGGGTACATACTTGTTGCTGTCGATTATGTGTCCAAGTGGGTTGAGGCTATCCCCACGAGAACAAATGATGCTCATGTTGCTATCAAGTTTGTGCAGGAGAATATTCTTTGCAGGTTTGGATTCCCAAGAGCTATTATTAGTTATGGGGGAACACATTTTTGTAACAAGCTTTTTGATAAGCTAATAGCAAAGAATGGCATTTTGCATAAGGTGGCAACTCCATACCATCCTCAAACATCTGGGCAGGTTGAATCGAGTAATAGACAGATCAAAGGAATTTTGGAGAAGACCGTGAAGCCGTCTAGGAAGGATTGGTCTTCCAAGTTGAATGATGCCTTGTGGGCTTATCAGACTGCTTATAAGAATGTTTTGGGGATGACTCCATTTCGGATGGTATATGGAAAGGCGTGTCATTTACCAGTGGAGATTGAGCATAGAACTTATTGGGCGATCAAGTCCATGAATTATGACTTGGTTCAAGCTGGTCAAGAGAGAGCCTTACAAATTTCGGAACTCGATGAACTCCGAAATGAAGCGTATGAGAGTGCAAGGATTTACAAAGATAAGGTGAAAAGGTTTCATGACAAGCGGATTGTGAATAAAGATCTTAAGCCGAGAATGAAGGTGCTTCTTTTGAATTCTCAGCTGAGATTGTTTCTAGGCAAGTTAAGATCACGATGGAGTGGACCATTTGAAGTGGAAGAGGTGCATCCATATGGAGCTGTGAAGTTATTCAATCCGATAAAGAAGGAGTCTTTCCAAGTTAATGGGCACCGAGTTAAGCCGTATGTGGAAGGAACGTCAAGATTGATTGGGATCGAGTCTATAAGGCTCGACGAGGTTACAAATTGAAGAATGCATGTGGAGTCGAGCTCGTGACTTTAAACGAGCGCTGCATGGGAGGCTACCCATGATGTTTGGTGTTTTAGTTGTTAATGTTGTGTATTAGTTCCAAAAAAAAGAAAAAAAAAAGAGAGGTTGGTTTTGATTAAATCCCGTTGCATTTGAGCAGTTGTGCAGGTGTGATATAGAGGAATAGTCCCGCCGGAGCGGGAAGATTGCGAGCGCGGGACAATTTTTCGTTAAAGTCAGTTTTGCCGGCGCGGAACTAAATTTCACTCAAGGGGATTCCGCCGGCGCGGAAGAGCCAATGGAGCGGGGATAATTCTTGCAATAGGAGTTCTGCTGGCGCAGGAGAGCCTCCAATGCGGGGTGTGAATTCGCTGAAGGCGTTTCCGCCGGTACACACGTCCCGCCGGCTCGGGAAAAGACGACTATAAAGGGGCTTTTCATCTAGCCCTAATTTTGTCCGCCCCCTTTATCTAATTTCACCTTCTTCGTTCGTTTTCTACCGGTCATCTTCACCGCACCACAAACAAAAATTACCATCTTTCACTTTTCAATTCCCACAACCACTCAATTCTCACAGCCACTCAACATCCTTTATTGTTCCAATCTTACCGTTGCCGTTCACTACTTTCAGTTTCTCACAACCGGAAACCTCAAACACTTCCACTACAGTCGCCGCTATAGCAAGCCATCTGGTCGCCGTCCATTCTCACTGCCGGATGTGAACCACCAGTTGTCCTCTTGCCACCATTTTCTACCGCTATTGTTCAGTTTCATCACCGCTGCGCCATCTTGTAATTTCAGTTGTCCTCGTTCTGCTCCGCCTGCTGCTTTACTGCTGCTCAGTTTCCACTACAAGTCCTGCTGCCATCTATTCAGTTCAAGCTCAATTTTTCCTCAAGCTACCGCTCCGAATCTAGCCACCATCTGATTCTGCCGCCGTCATTATTTCTATCGTAGTCTGTTACGCTGTTGTTCAGATTCCATCATCGCTAAAGTTCTGCCGGCACTGAAACTTACCACCACAGGAAACTTATCTGCCGTGACTTCTTTTTCCACGATGACTCGGACCAAAAACCTTCCTCCACCATCGCCTGAACCAAATTCAGAGGATGACTCAATGGAGGAATCCGAATTCGAGAAGGAGGAACAGCGAGAGAAACAGGTTAATTATACGCTCGCTATTTTACTCCATTTGAGATTTATTCTGATGCTGAGGGTGTGTTAGCTCATCGATTCAATAGGTTTGAGATTACTAACCCGACATATATTGATTGGGAGTTGTTAAAGAGTCTTAAACTTGATGAACGTGTCTCTGCTTATTTGAAACATTTGGGGTTAGAAAATTTAGCTCATCTTGAGTATATTGGGTATGAGCCGTTGACATATGAGTTTATGACTTTTATGCTCTTGACTGCGGATAAGAAAAAAATAACGTTTAGAATGTTTGGAAAGGAATATTCGGTTTCGTTGGCTAAGATGAAACAGGTGTTTGGTTTTCCTACAACTGGTGAAAAAGAGCGGCCTGATTCTTTTGATGTTAAGCAACATTGGCATGCATTAATGGGGTATAATAACTGGAATTCAGCTGGTATGCCTTATGGTTTTATTTAGGATCTTGCGCTTGTTGTTGTGCATAAGTTCTTGGCTTATCAAGTTTCAGGAAAAGAACGGGCCAATAAAGTGAATAAGAATGAGGTTTTTCTGTTGTCGTGTGCTGTCAATAAGGTTCCCATTTGCATTACTAATTTCATTTGGAATGCCATGGTTACTATGCAAAAGAGGCCGAAATCCCATGCTTCTTTTTGTTCCATTGTTACGGGTTTGGCTATCCATTTTAAGTTAGTTGTTGGCACACTTGATCCTGTCCAAGGTCAAAAAATATTGGATCCGTACTATCTTGATTATCGTGAGCTGAGGGGGTGGCAATCTCATATATGACCGGCGTACTATTATTCCGCATGGTGAGCGCAAATGTGTCCAAGACCACATTCTTAAGGAAATTGCTAAAGGCCAAAAACCTCAGTCAACTACCCCTAAAGCTGGCCCATCTAATACTGGAGCCGCTAATGAAGAAGAATCTCGCTGTGAGCAGGCTCAGTTATTACTTTCACCGGCATTTGTTTATCAGCAATTCAGGAATGATCTCCAATCATTCCGGACAAATTTTGATACATCTTCCGGTGAGTTTCGCCAAGAAGTGCATACGCGGTATGATGCCTATGATGCGTCTTTGGGGCAATTTCGACAAGAGGTTGGCCAACGGTTGGATGCTCAGGATCAGCAACTTGCTTCCATGCGAGCACAATGGGATGCATGGACCAAACTATATCCACCAACACCACCTGCGGCTGATGATCAGTGGTGACTTCTCACTACTGTTGTGTATGTTTTTCTGTTTTCTTTTACTCTTATTTGTGTGTGTTGTTATTTCTTTGGTGTTAGGGTATTTTGTTTCTGTTTTCGTTTGTTGTAGTTCTTTTAGGTTTAAGAGTTATTTCTTCGTTTGCATTTCATGCCGTTTTCGGATGTTATTCCAAGGAAGTTCTTTATCCCTCTTCTTTCCTTTAATTGAGCTATGAGGACATTGCTCATTTTACGTGTGGGGGGTGTGTTAGCAATGGTATTAAATTGCTTAACGACTCGTTTAGTCGGGCCGTTTTTAATAAATTATTTATTAGATGGAATCTAGATATAAAAATGATATCATTAGATTCCTAAAATTATTTTAAGAGATATGAGACGAATTAGAGAGAATTTGGACGACGAGAAAGAGACGAGAAGGATTTTAAATGAATCGAGGGATTAAAAGTGAGACGTCGGGGATAATTTCTACCGGAAAATTTATTTAACCGGGTATATTTAGCAGTAATAAGTTGCAATCTTATCCTCAATCTTATCCCTAAATCCTAAACCACTCTCATTAGAGAGAGTGAAGGCAACTCTCTCTCTCAACTTGCCAACACATAGATTCTTTTCTCTCTCAAATCTCTATCTCAAGATCTCCTCTCTCTCTCATATCTTGCATATCTTATGAGATAAGAATACATCCCCCTTGTTCATTCTTATCATCTAACACACTTTCACCACAAGCAACAAGCCATTTCTCTCTCTATCTCTCTCGAAAACCTCTCTCTGCCGAAGAAGTTGCAGCAGCAACCAAACCAGAAAAATTCACTTTGTTCTTCACGTTTCACACCTCCAACTCATCCCAAATTTTACCCTAACATACTAGACATCATCTCCTAACTATCCATCATCATTTTAAGCCTTAAAACCGAAGACAAAGCCAGCTGCAACCGTGATCTTTCCACGGGACAGTAGTAGCAAAAACTGTCAAGTTTGAAGCTTCCATGCAACCCTAGTTCTCATGGTGAAATCATGCTATTTGCTTGAGGATTCCATGATGTTTGATACCTCTTTCAAGTCCTAGATCTTCTAAAGAGTAAGCCTCCACCTAATCCTTTCTTTTCAAGCTTGAAACAAGCTTAGATCATACATCATCTCCATCGATTTTCATGGAGAAGAAATAAGGGTTTGTTCCTTATTTTTGTTCTTGATCTCCTTGTGTTTTGTTTCATGCAAGGAAAGGAGTTGCTAATCCATCATTATTTATCCTCCAAGCATCCAATAAGCCAAGCCAAGAAGGAGCTAAAGTATTTTATTTTAAGTATGAATTTCATTCATTCATATTATGTATATATGTAATCTAAACCAAGAAAGAAAGGGAAGCATGCATGTTTAATTTATACTTAGGAAAACCTTAGGGATGTGATGATGAGATGATGATCAAACCAAAGATTAAAATATGATATAGGGTTTAAAATGAAGAAAATCGTGAGATAGGTTTATAGCCTAAAAATCGGCTAAGTGGAAAAAAAATAGGGAAAATGATTTCTTGATGAGTTTTGGTGTTTATTGCGTGATTTGATGATGATATATGCTTATTGTGATTTTCCATGTGATTTATATGCATATATGTATTTTTGAGAATTTTTGGTGAATTTATTTGATTTTTAATGGATTTAATTCATTAAAAATAGAGAAAAATCGAATAAATTATTATTAATAGATTTTCTGAGTTCAATGATGTTTTTAAGCATGATGATACATGAAAACATGATCTAGATGAGTTTTATGATGAAATATGAATTTTTATGATTTTAGGCATATAATTCAAAATATGCCTATTGTGAACAAAAATGATTTTTGTTGATTTTTGATGAAGTATAATGATATTGATGATGATGATGATGTTAAGATGTGTTAGATGAATTTTTGAATGAGTTTACAAGTATGGAAATTGAGAAAATGAGAAGATATGAATTTTTAGTAATTTTATGGATTTTTCAAGAAGAAAATCTAAGAAAATAGACATAAAAATAAATATGATGTTCTTGAGTTGATATGAGTTTTTGAAGATGATTTCTTCATGTTCTTGAAGGAATTATGAAGATTTAAAGATGAATTAAAATAATTATTAATTAATAATTTTAATATATATTAAATTCGAAATATATATATATATATATATATATATATTAAAATGATGGAATTTCATTATATAAAAATAAAATTAAGGAGCAAATGAGTTATTAAGCATGATTGAGTTAAAAGAGAAAGATATAAAATTTCTATGAATTTTATTTTGAGTTTGATAGATATATATAAAAGAAAGAAATTAAAATGAGAAAGAAGAAATAATTAAATAGAGTTGCAAGTAAGTAAAACAAAGAAATATACTTCTTTGTTGAGAATGTGAAGATTTTTGATGATATAAGAGATGAAATGCATGAGTATAATGTTAGATGTTTAAAAGAAAATAGAATATTGTTATTAATATTTATTTGAGGAATAAAAGGGAATTAGCATGAAAGAAAATAAAATTTCTTTGAGAAGATGTCTTAAAAATCGAGTATAAGAGTTTATGAGATGAGATATATGAAGTTAAGTTCATTTATATATGATGGTTGAGAAGTTAATCAAAGAAATATTAGAATAAAAATAATAAATGAGAAATATTCAATTTATTTGAAATATTTCTTTGAAAATTTGAAAGTATGGAATGATATGAGTTATGAGGTTGACGTTTATAATTTTAAGTATGCTTATAAGTTTGAGTGACGTTATGGAGTATTACTTGAGTGAAAAAGAGTTATAAAGTTTGGAAAACGAACAAATATGCATGATTATTTGAGAAAAACGAGTTTGATGAATTATAATACGTTGATGAAGAGTTATTAATATTTTATGATGTGTTAAGTGATTTGATGATGTTATTTGAGTAAGATTAAGCGAGTTTGCTTTTTAAATCACTTAAAAAAGGAGTTAAAATGTAGAAGTTATCGAGCAGGGAAGTTTAGAAATGAAAAATCGCGTTTTTATTAAATAAAAACGAAAATTGAGCTTTAAATAAAGAAAAAGATAAAATAATGATTATTTTATTAAAGTATTTAGTTGAGTTTGCATACGTATACGAGTACGTATTTTGAGGAAAATGGTTACGTATATGAATACGTATTTTGAGAAAAATAATGATGTATTTTGAGTCAAGAAATGCAAAATAGAATTTTAAATAGTAAATGAGAAATGATTATTATTATATAAGTTAACGAAATGATTTTCGTTAAAAGTTCTAAGTTATAAGTTTTTGAAAGATAAGAGTCGAGCAGTAACTAGTTATCACTTAATTGTGTTAGAAATATAAATTATTTCTGAGTTTTAATACTTGATTGAAACTATGTGATTAAGTGGGACTTTTCTAATCCACTTATCTGTGAGGTTAATCATTTATTTGATTAATGATATGCTTAAGTAGTGTTTAATTAACCTACTTATCTGAAACATTATCTGTTAATGATATGAATGCTCGACTATCGAGATAAGTGTTTGATTATCGAAGTAAATGCTCGACTATGTTATGAATGATTTGTGATGACATTGAGAATCAATGTATGATTTTCTGAGTTCATATAACTCAAATGATTAAGAAATAGAAAACGAGATGAATAGTAACTTATCGATTTGCGTGAAGATTAAAATATTATTTTCTAGAAACGAAAATTTGAGTTTGAGAAATTTCTAGAAATCAAGTAAAAGACGATGATATGAGAATGAGAAATCGATAAAGATATCGATATAGAAAAGATTAAATAAGATAAGAGAAATACGAGTCAAGTAGAAGTCCTTCAGCCGAGCCCTAGGTTTATTATACGATTTTCGAATCGATAAACTCGATCTTATTTGATGTTATCATTGAAAGGTCGAGCGGGACTGAGAAGTAGTCGGAAGCGTAAAGTAAGCTACTTCGACTACCAGAAGCCAGGTGGGCTTTTCTGAAACTAAAACTTAACGATGAATGCTATTACTTATTGAGTAATATTATGTGAGCTTTTAAAATTAATTGACTTGCCATTTATTTGAGTTTTGGTATGTTTTATCATCTACATGAGTTATATTATCCTGTGTAAAGCAGGAACCCACGTGTGGTATTGAGTTATTGGAGGTGACTGTGAGCTTTACTTCGGTTTAGCCGGTCACAGTGTTTGAGAAGGAGGCCTACTTCTCAGCACAATGTTGATGTGGTATATGATTCATACCTGAGTTATATATATGTTTTGACAGCGCTGTCGCTTAAAGAAAGAAATAAAATGATTTGTGCATTCACAAGGAAAATGTTTTTAAATAAGCTAATACTTGTGATGCAGTGGCAAGGCAAGTTCAATTATATAGCTCTAAGGGCAAGCTTTTAAAAATGTTTTTGGCATGTGTTCACTAAGTACGAAGTACTCAGCCCTGCATGTATTTCTAAACGTGCAGGTTAGCTATGGATGAGGATGGCAAGGATGATTCTTGGTGGTGTGTCTCGTTGAGATGAAAGTTTGAGTCGACAAATGCATGTCTTCATACATGTAGTTGTTGAGAGCGAGTTGATGTCTCCGCTGCAAGACATTTCATTTGATATGTCTTTTTGATAACCTCTGATGTCATAACAAGCCTTTTGCTTAAACAAATTACCTATTCTTTGTTGATGTCTGCTTGACTTGGATTTGAAAAGCTTATTTTGATATGTGAAACCGACGAAGTCTTTTGTGCTCGTTTATTTTTATCCAGTCATCCAAAAGTATGTTGATATGGTTGACGTTCCTTGTTGACAAACCTTTGTTTCCAAGCATGATTACTTGTTGAGTCAAGTTTTATTTGATGGTTTCACATTCTTAATTCAATTGAGTTATTGTATTGTTACATCTCGAGTTGAGTTGTAATAGAATTGATATGTTTATTCGATGGTTTCACCTTCACACTCCAATGGAGTCTGGTCGTTCCTACACACCGGATTTCGGGCTGTGACAACTCAGTTGACTCCTCAACTGATCCATGCAGCTCAAGCGTGAAGAGAAGTTGTGTCGAAGTCAGACGTCGCAAATCTGAGAAGAGAAGACTTTGAAGACGTTGAAGGCGGAAGAGTTGAAGTCCAAATTCAAATTTACTCGGAAGCACAAGTTAGCTGGAAAACTTACCATAAATGGACCGACAACAGTGATGTGTAAAAAGCGAAGTTCGCAGTTACCATTTTGAGAAAGTTTCCAGTAAAGCAGGTGGAGTGACATACTTTTGGTAGAGATCAAACGGCTCTTTCCAACTGCTAATTAGATCTCCCTCTATAAATAGAGGTCTCCACAATTGAAGAAATAGAGTTTAGGGAGTGCGCAAAAAGATAGAAGAGAGAAAATCATCAGCACCGAAGAAGCAGACTATCCTACTCTCCAGCAAGAAGACCATAGTTGAAGACCAGTAGAAGTCGAGTGTCCACACCTCCTCCTGTTCTTACATGTAGCCTCTCAGAAAGCCCCTTCTTTGATCGAGTTTAGAGTATAGGTTCTTGCATAATTTTGTGTCCAAGCAGACTCTCTCCCAAAAGATCTAGTCTCTAATTCTTAGGACGAAGCCTCCACTTCTCTCTATTTAGAAGGATTCATAGTTGGAAAACCCCCAACCCTGTTAAACATGGATTTTCTCATCTTTATAAGCTTAATTGATGTCAATTCGTATTGGAAAATCATGTTTGTAATCAGTTTTGTGCTTAGCTATTGCTAATTTGTAAAATATGATGCTCGTTCGTACTTTGTTTGATTTTTCAGAAAATTAAAGTCAAGATTATGCAAATTGAGCTTGATATGATGAAAGGACAGCTCGATAGGAGTTCGTAGGCAAAAATGGATCCAAAATCGGAGTTGAAACGAGGGAGAACGAGCCGATCGAAAATTATTGCGCGCTGCCATGCGGCCGCATGACGAGACCGCATGCGGTCCATTTTTGCTCCAAAAGACGGGATTTCTTCGCATTTTGCATGCGGTCGTGCATGCGACCGCATGGTGAGGCGATTCAGCCCAAAAACCTTCCTACTTCTATTATAATTTCCTTCCTTGTTAGGATTTGTTCCTTACACATTTTGTCTTAGGTTTTTAGCTATAACTATTCCTTCTATTGCATAGAAGAGACATCATCTTACACTTTTCATTATTGTTCTTAGTTTTTATTTTTGTTTAGCTTTATCTTGGAGTTTTGAAGGCTTGTTCAAGAGTTCAAGACGAGAATTGTTTCGACTACAGTTTTTCTATTTTAATGTTAATGAATTCCTTTTCTTTTGATTGTGTGTTTGATTTAATTATGAACAACTAAGTTTTTTATCATCAATGGCCGGATGCGAGGAGTGCACCAAGGAAAGTGGCGGTCCTAACCAATGACGATCCCATAGCCAAATTGTCTGCTCAGATGTCAAATTTCATGGCTAAGATGGAGGACATGATGAATCAAAGGCACAGACCATCTCAAGGAGAAGCATCGAGGATTGAGGATGTAAATTATGTCAATCGAATGGGTTGTGAGGATTACAAGTAGCCGTATGGGTACCTTCCTAGAGCAGCTTATGGGACATCGCAAAGACCTCAAAACCAATATCAATGTACTAGGAATCATCCTAACCTTTCATATGCGAATCCCAACAATGCGTTGCAACCACCGCCCGGATTTGCTATCTCTAATGGTGAAATTGTGGAGGAGAAGAAATCACAACTTGAGGACACGCTTATAAAATTCATCCAAGCAAGTGATGTGAGATACAAAGAGTCGGAGACACGGACAAAGGATATGGAGACACAGATGAAAATCATAGAAAAACAACTTGGTTATATTGCCAATACCTTGACGAGCCAACATCAACAAGGGCAGTTTCCAAGCAACACTGTGGTCAACCCAAAGGAGCAATGCATGGCCATCTCACTTAGGAGTGGGACTTCATATGAAGAGCCGAAGATTCCAATTGAAGAAGCCAAGAATGAAAGCTCTAAGGATATTCAAGTGGTGAAAGAGGAGAATCAAAGCCAAAAGGAGGAGGTAACACAAAAATCACCTCCTTATCGTCCTCCTATACCGTTTCCCCAATGTCACAAGAAGGAAAGTATGAAGGAACAATTCTCCAAGTTCCTTGAGATATTTCGAAAGATCCATATCAACGTTCCACTCGTGGAGGCATTGCAACAAATGCTTAATTGTGCAAAATTCTTGAAAGATGTGCTTTTGAAGAAGAAGAAGTTGAAGGATTTTGATACGGTCTATCTTAATGAGAAGTGTAGTGCCATCTTGCAAAGAAAGTTGCCGGCCAAGATAAAAGATCCAGGAAGCTTCCATATTCCTTGTGCTATTGGTGGACTTCAAATTGAAAAGGTGCTATGTGATTTGGGAGCTAGCATCAATCTTATGCCATTGTCTTTGTTCAACAAATTGGGAATTAGAACTCTCAAGCCCACCAATATTGTGCTTCAAATGGCGGACCGTTCGTTTTCTTATCCAAGGGGGATTGTTGAAGATAGTTTGGTCAAAGTGGGTACGTTCATTTTTCTTTGTGATTTTTTGGTGTTGAATATAGATGAAGATGAGAAGATTCCTTTAATTTTTGGACGCCCGTTTTTGGCGACGGGAAGAGCTTTAATTGATGTGGAAAAGGGAGAGCTTACCCTTCGAGTCAATGATGAGATGCACACTTTCTCCATCTATCAAACCTTGAAGATCCATGAAGATGAAGATTCCAAATGTTTTGAAGAACATAAAGTTGTGGATTTGGATCCTCTCATTGATAAGGGTGATCAACACAAAACAAAGGAGTTCTTGCTTAGGCATTCATTCCACAAAATCCATGGTCGGCCCGTGACATATCATCCTCCTTGATGAGTCGTGATTGTGAGGCTACGTCGAGCGAAAGACGTTAAACTAAGCGCTAGTTGGGAGGCAACCCAACGAGGTTAGTTTTCAATTTTGTTTTTTTTTTATTTTCTTTTCCTTTTCATTTTTTATTTTTGTTTTGTAGGTTAAAAAAAAAGGGGTGAGAGAGCGGGGGGACGAGATAGTTCTTTGCGTTGCTTTCCTCCATATTGATTAGGTGAGTTTGTTCCAATCAACCTCCGCTTCTACTAATAAACTTATTCTTCCTTGTTGTTGAATAAGTTTGGGGGGATGGAGAAGGGGGTTGATTGCTTTCTATTTTTACTTGCTTTATTAGTTGATTAATTTTGTTGCTAGTTATGTGTTTTAGTTTAGTAATTATTTTTTAGTTTTAATTTAAAAAAAAATATGTTTTTGGGTGAATGAGTAACTTGGCTAATGATGAAATTGTTGGTTTGGATTTAAATTGATGAGTGTGAGAATTTCATGAGGGATTGAGTATGAATTGATGGATTGATTGTTTTAGCCTCTTTAGACTTAAAAACATAGTCTATGTGAGATTTGATCCTTGACTATTATATTTTCATAGTCTATTTTATTCTTGTGTGATTTGTCAAACATGCATGTTAATCTCTAGAACTTGTTATGAATCTTCCTCAAGATTGTGTTAGTGTGCTAAGAATTAGGAGATGATTTAAGGACATCCTTGTTATCCAATTTTTCCCTCTTTGTTGTCCAAATTGATAATTTATCCTAGTTTGCCACTTTGAGTTTTTGAGCCTTTTCTTTGATAAACTTATGGTGAATTGGGGTAGATCTCTCTAGGGAATTGGTTGTGCTTAAAAGAAGAATGCAAGGAAGGAATAAGCACCTATGTTTTAAAAGTTCAAGTTGAAATTAGCCCTTATAAGCTCATGAAAGTAGAAAAGTTATAGTTTGAAAAAAACTATAGCCTTTTTTTTATAAACTTATGGTGAATTGGGGTAGATCTCTCTAGGGAATTGGTTGTGCTTAACAGAAGAATGCAAGAAAAGAATAAGCACCTATATTTTAAAAATTCAAGTTGAAATTAGCCCTTATAAGCTCATGAAAGTAGAAAAGTTGTAGTTTGAAAAAAGAAAAAAAAAAAGAAAGAAAAGATAAAAAAAAATAAAGAAAGAAAAAGAAAAAAAGAGAGAAAAAATAAGAGCATAAAATGGTGATTGATTGATAATTTGGTGCTAGTAAAGTATGTGGTGTTATGGTTGAAAAGTTAAAGAAGGGTAGAAGTGTTTGATAAAATGAAGGGGCTTGTGATGATTTTGAAAGTTGGATTTTGCTTGATTTAGTTACTTGGCTTAAATTTCCCTACCTTATCAAAGAGCCAACATTACAACCAAAATAAAGTTCTTCTTGTTCTTAGTTTGAAGCATACATGTGAACGATGGCGAGGTTAGATAATTGACAAGCATATGATAGATTGCATGTTGTGTTTTTGACTTGAGCGTATATACATCCTACATCATACATTTGAGTGTTGAGAGTTTAATTTAATACTTCCCATGCCATGAGGAGTTTAAATGAGGCTAGAATGATTAATTTGTTGGTTTGTGTTTGATCTTAATTGGGTTTTTTCATGAATCGTATTTTTGAAAAATTTACGAAGCCGATTGAGTTGCAACTTCACTTTAAATCCATGTTTGTTTTATTCTTTTTCTTTTGTGTTGTTTGAGGAAAAACAATCCTTTAAGTTTGGGGGATTATTAAACATGGATTTTCCCATCTTTATAAGCTTAATTGATGTCAATTCGTATTGGGAAATCATGTTTGTAATGAGTTTTGTGCTTAGCTATTGCTAATTTGTGAAATATGATGCTCGTTCGTAATTTGTTTGATTTTTCAGAAAAGTAGATTCATTATTATGCAAATTGAGCTTAATAGGATGAAAGTATAGCTCGATAGGAGTTCGTAGGCAAAAACAGATCTAAAATCGGAGTTGAAACGAGGGAGAACGAGCCGATTGAAAATTGTTGCGCGCTGCCATGCGGTTCGACATGCGGCCGCATGTCGAGACCGCATGCGGTCCATTTTTGCTCCTACTTCGATTATAATTCCCTTCCTTGTTTGGATTTGTTTCTTACACGTTTTATCTTAGGTTTTTAGCTATAAATATTCCTTCTATTGCATAGAAGAGACATCATCTTACACTTTTCATTATTGTTCTTAGTTTTTATTTTTGTTTAACTTTGTCTTGGAGTTTTGAAGGCTTGTTCAAGAGTTCAAGACGAGAATTATTTCGACTACAGTTTTTCTATTTTAATGTTTATGAATTCCTTTTCTTTTGATTGTGTGTTTGATTTAATTATGAACAACTAAGTTTTTTATCCTAGGGTTGAGAGTAGATGGATAATTAGCTTTAATTCTTATCAATTGACCAATTTAAGTCTCTCTCTTCTTTTCTATATTCTTAAATTATCTTGCATGCTTGATTGATTGGCCACCAATTGTGCATATTAGTTGTGTTAATCCAACAGTCGAGAGATGAGGGTTAATGCATGAACTGGAATATAGGACACGCATTGCGAAATCACCGAGAGGGAAAGGCTTTGTGTGAGGGCATTAATTTTAGGATCTTTTTGGAGTTACTTGCTTATGATGTTTGTCAGAGATGAAAACCCTAGTCAGTAATCCACGGTTAAGTAGTACGAGAGTATGCTTTAACTAATTTGGTGATTGTTTGAAGAAGAGTTGAGTCCCTTGTTAATTGGTTAATTGGTAAGAGTTTAAGTTTGATTATCCATTGAAATCGAAGCCTTAGGATATCTTTTTCATATATGAGTTTCTAATTACTTTTGTTTGCTTTCTATTTGCTTTTTGATTAGTTATAATTGTTAGTTTATAAACCCAATTTAAAGTTCGAAGTCTAAATAGAGAATGACTGTTGAAAGTAGTACTTGTTAGGTTATTACAGTCTCTGTGGAATACGATCTTGCATCCCTGTGCTCAATTACACCCGTGCACTTGCGGCGTGTTAATAAAATAGCGAACAAGTTTTTGGCGCCGTTGCCGGGGACTATTTTAATTTTAACAATATTACGATTAGATTGTTTGAGACTAATTTAGACATATATTACTATTATTATACTATTTTTTTTCTTGTGGTTATTCACAGGTAGTGCATGCAAAGAAGGTCACAAGGATTACCCTTGGAGCCTTTGAATCCAGAGATTGAAGCTACTTTTCGCCGCAACAACGCGATAAGAAGAGCCCGAAATATAAAATATTGTGTCCTTTACTTTCTGTATTTACATTCAGTTATCTAACCAATTGACCCAACATACAAACTACATATTCTTAAATTGCACTAAGTTTTGGGAACTTGACCTTTCCTGTTTTCATTAAGGTTTCAGTTAAAGTAACAAGCTTTAAATTCCACCAACTTCCGCAGACACTTAACTCTTTGAAACTTCAGTTGGAATACACAGTTCACCCTCAATCAAAGAAGTCAGTTGTGCACCCACGTGTGCGATCAACTCTAACTGACCATCTCAATTGTAGAGTACCTCTAACTGACTTTCACAGTTTAACTGACTTTCACAGTTGTTGAGCAAACTGACATGAGTAGTTAACTCAGTGAAAAGATTTTATAAAGCAAAAATTGCTATTGGTGTATCCCCCACCACCCCATACACCAGATACTCATTACCGGAACCATCATTAATGAATAAAAGTTAGGGTTTCGTTGTGTGGGATTTTAATATCTACTAGTATTTACGAATCAACAATAATATTGTTCTTGATTAAGGTTGTGCTACATCAACTGGTATCCAGAGTCGGTAACGTTCTTCTCGATACCTCCTCGACAGCAAAATGAAGTTCTCTTTCTTCAACAACAGATTGAGGCATATTTACTGTACATACATATATTTATTGAGTTCGATAAAGAGTCAGGCAATAATGGCACTTATTTGAAAAAAAATGGAAGATCAATCATGATGATCTACAGATTAATCGCATAAAAGTATTCTTCCCATAACTTCCGCTAAAAATCCGGTCAACACAAAATATATGAAATAACTGCTTTCTTAGGTAGGATTGGAATTGCAATTTTCCCGGTAAAATTGATATTCAACCGTTTCTCTTTTCTGATTTTTGTTATAATATATATATATATATATATATATGGGTTATGGTGAAAATGATCCTTAAAGTAAGAAATATGAATAAAGTTGGACCACACATCGCAAAAAAAAAGAGCGGGCGAGTGTAGCTTACGCGCCAATTTTTCTTTTTTCTTTTTTTCTGGCCGATTTTTTCATAAAGTACGGTGCATCTAGTTACACTGTGCGGTGCATCTGGTTACACATTGCGGTTCATGTCCGATACCAAAAAAGAAGCGGCAAACTAAATGATTTTTTCGTAAAGCATAGTGCATTTCATTACACCTAGTGGTGCATCTGATTACACTATCCCATGCATATCAGTACACGTAGTGGTGCATCTCATGAACCATAATGTGGTAGATGCACCACACTGTACAATGAGATGCACCATCACAACGTGAAACTAGATGGACAATACGTTGATATGAGAAGCCAGCTTTATGAAAAAATCAAATCTTAAAATAAAAATTTGAAAATTTTTTATTCAGATGCACCGCCCTTCTTAACGAGATGTACAAGATTAGTGACTGAGATTAATTCTCATTTCTTAGGATGGGTCATTCTTATATGATCATAATTATATACTTTATAACTTCTGTGAGAATAGAAGAAAATAAAGTGATTGAGTTAAATGTTGAATAATCAATTGTCCCGATTCATAATTTTATGAAGAATGATGTACTCCCTCCGACCCACTGATCATAATTTTTAAAGAATGATGTCCCAAATAAGGAATATAAATTTTTATCCTTCAAAATCCTCCAAAAGTGATGACACCTATCCAATTTCTATTTTTTTACCCTTATTCTTAATCTTCGTGACGAACAGTAACATAACAATATCAATGGGTCGGAAGGAGTTAAGTTATATTACCAGCGACGTCGTTGTTGATCTATGAGTATTAGAGGCAAATATAATATTGATCGAGTAAGAGATGGATTATATATCTTGAGTCAATGTACGCTTGTTTTTGAATGATGATGATATTAACGTAACCAACATTCATTTTGGTATTAATCTACTCCTTCCGTTCACCAAAAGATGTTCAGTTTGGAACAGTAACCATGTTTGCATAAAGATGTCCAGTTTGTCTTTTTATACAATAATACCCTCTCTACTTTCCAAATATTACGACCCTTTGCTATTTAGAACTCCATCTCACATCAATTTTATTTCCACATTTTTATCATTTCAACAACTTTATTCTTACTTTTTGGTCAATACCACCTCTTTTTTGTTATTACCACTATTTTGTTGTCATTATCTCAGTACCCCTACATTCTAACTTTACCCCACTAACTTTTATTTTATCAGCTTTTTTAAACTCCGTGTCCAAAATAAAGTCGACATCTTTTGGTGAATGGAGGGAGTATATAAGAGACTCAACAATTTTAAAGTTTTTTTAAAATTTTCAATTTATCAACATTCATCGTGAATCGAAGAAAAATAAAGAGATCAAATTAAATATTGATTACTCGATACAATTAAAAGCTCGAAATTTTAAATTTTCTTTTTAAATTTTGGACATTACCAACGAAATTTTTCTGACTGCCGCCGTCGCGCCTCTCCTTCCCCGGTAAGTCTCATGTTCTCTCTTTCTCTTTTTCTCTCTCTTTCTGTTTTCTCTTTTCTCTTTTCTCTTTCTCACCATTTTTTCTCTCTCTCACTTCTGCAGTCCGCCGCCCATCTCCGCTGCCGTCGCGCCACGACTTCCGTTGCGCCTCTCTCTTCTTGGCCGGTTATTGCCATGCTCGCTCTCTCTCTCTCTCTCCCTCTCTCTCTCTCCCTCTCTTTCTCTGTCTTTCTCCTTTCTCTTTCTCACCATTTTCTCTCTCACTCGTCCATGTTGTTTCGTTGTTTATGCAGAGAATTCTTCCAGCTACAGACGTCGATGGCTTAAGCAGGAAGAAGCGGGAAATTTGTAAACCCTGCTTCGAGGATTTCGTTGTGAGTTTAAGGATTGATGCTATAAAGTCAAGGTAACTCCACTCCGCCACTTCTTAAATCTTGTTGAACTAATTATATTTTGTTATTTTCAAGCAGCGAATATATATATATCATGGCTGAATTAGTTCTGGCCGTTAAAGTAGTACATGTTTAATAAGTAACTTTCAAGATTGTATTCTTAGCCTTTTTATCTTCATGATTAGCCTAAAGTACAGGAAAATGATTACAACAAGGTTGTTTCTGGGATCGTTCAGCGGCAATAATCAAAATATAGTTCAATTCAAAACTCTTACATAAACAACACACTTTACATTCACGGTTATATCATTGATAATGGATTGTATATTGTTCTACATATGCCATACAAAACTTGCTTCATTTTATTGTTCTTGTTTTACAAGGCTACGGTGTGGCTTTGGCTATGGCTATGTTAATTTGTTATATAGAGTATTAATTAATAATTCACCTAGCTATATATTTTGTTATTCTGATTAGTACTTCTCGTTTTGTAGTCTGAGTTACTTTGTGATCTATAAGGCATTGTTAGTTGAGTTGTTTAAATGATGTTGCATTAATTTTGTTTTATCTCTTGCAAAAATCGCTTTGATTTCTTGCGGTGAATGTGTAGAGCACGAACAAGCTCAGGAGTTCCTCTTTTATGTAGCGTTCAAAGCGTTCATCCTCCACTGATCTCTTGTTAGTACTCTAGAATAAAAAAATATATATAGTGATCCTTTGTTAGACTCAGATGTAACAGAAGCACTAAATATTTAATATCTAAGTTGTCTGGTTGATGGATCTAATGATCAGGTGAACATAAATATTGATAATTTTGATTTCCAGGTCGAGTTAAAGGCTTAGAAAGAATTCCTCATTGCTCATCATGTCTATCTGCCGGCTGTCTCATGATTTTTATGATCATAGTTGGTGAGATCTCTCTTTAAATATATGTGATCTTGAGATAAGAGATTTGTATGTTGGCAATTATAATAAAATTTGTGGAAAATATTTGAAGTTGCAGTATTGCAGGAGTATGCGTTCCATTAAAGAACTTCAAGGATTGGATTTGATGCCTTATATTTAATTCTTGTCAAAAACTGTATGAATTCATTCCTACACACCTTTGTGTCAGTCAATTTTTTTAATCAAATTTATAACAAGTGATGAGATTAGTGTGTTTGCTACGATTCTGATCATTTTTTGTTGTATTGTGTGTGCAAGAAGGCTTCGTGATCGCTGTACTATAAATCACAGCAATTCGTGATAGTGTGAGTTTTTCATGTAAGCTACTCTGTAAAAGTTTAGGCAATTTTTAGTTAGTTATACAGCAACACCTCGTCCTTCTTTGTAACTAATGGAGGAAACTCTTTGTACTAGCAAGTGTAAACATTTATATTTATGTATTTTAAAACTAATTGTAGAACATGGAATGAAAGTGAAATGTTTGTATGACTTTGAGCTTATAATGTAATGAAGCTTTTTGATATTTATGATATTATGATTTGATTGGAAAATAAAAAACATAGGAAATATTGATATGTGTGAATAGACAACAAGACATGATAATACAATAGAGAACGGAAATAATTGTAGTCTATTAATTTCAAAAGATGTCTATGTCCGCCCATAATAGACTATTAGGTTATAGACAATGGAGATTTTTGTTATAGATAACGGTTTCCCGTCATCTATGACCTTTTTTCCTTGTAGTGAAAATTACCGAGGGAATAAATCCGTCACTAATTACTGAGGTAAATCCCGTCAGTAATCCGTCACAACCAAAAATGGAGGAATTTAACTTTTCTGACAGCAATTCCATCAGTAAATTTACTGACGGAAATTTTCCGTTAGTAATTTGATTACTGACAACCGTGTCCATCAGTAAAACCGTCATTAATGTGTTTTACAGACGGAATATGGAGATTTACTGAAGGAAATTTTCTTCAGTAATTTGCTGTTTTTTTGTAGTGCCTATGCCCCGCAATAAGTGACCCATTTACCATGTCGAGTCATAATAAGTGATTCGCTTTCAAAAAATACGCCCTCCGTTCGCAAAAATTTGAACCATTTGGAGCTCGGCACGGAGATTAAAAAAATTGATAAAATAGTTGTGAGGGGTAAAAGTAGGATAGTAGGGGTATTTTTAATTATTTACACTTAGTTCTTAATCACCAGCCAACCTTTTCTCTCTCTTGTTTTATTCTTTTTCCAATCCAACTTTTTCTCTCTCTTATTTTATTCTTTTTTTTTCGATGGGTCAGCCAGTTATTTTTTCATGTTTAGTTATTCTGTTTGAAGACATTAAAATGTTGATTATTTTCTGCAAAGTAGGAATTTAAGAACATGAATTTCTGTTTTATTACCCTATAAAGAGTAGAGATCGAGACATTAAATTTATTATTGCAATAAATAAATGAAATGATAAAAAAATCAAAATCTAAGAGCTGAATTAAAATAAACATTCTTTCATAAAGAGAGAGGGTATCCTAAATTCACTACAGCAAAACACTATCAACCAAATATTCATAAGTTTGGGGCGGAAATTTTGGGGGGAATGTTTGGAGGAAAATTCAATATCACCTAACACCATCTTTACACTATAAATAGAGGGGAATCTACATTCATTACACCAACCTAAATACAACAAAAAGCAGACAAAATGCAATCCAGCAGGAGTAGGCCAGATTTAACAGAAATTGAAAGGAATAATGTTGTAGCTTGGCTTCTTCAAAATTCCAACAACTCGAAGCTTCGATAAGGTACAAAATAGGAAGCTGTAGAGCTATTCAACATTGGCCTCTCCACTGTTTGGCGAATCTGGAAGGCAAATACTGCTCAGCGAGCCCTAGGTCAACATGTTAAATTAGTGTCGATGAAAAAGGGATCAGTCCACAAAGACAGAAATGTTATCGATGAAGAAAAGCTGAAAAACATGTCTGTACTAGAGAGAAGTAGCATCAGAAAGGTTTCAACTCAACTAAGTGTTAGTACAGGTTTGGTTCATAAGTGGGTTAAGGAGAAAAGAATAAGACCACATACCAATGCCATCAAGCCACACCTAACTGCTGCCAACATGATTGCTAGGCTCAAATGGAGCCTCAGTCGACTTACTTGCATCAGTAGCAATGGAAAAATTAAATTTCAGCCAATGTATAATGTTATTCACATTGATGAGAAGTGGTTCTTTCTCACAAAAAGTACACAAAGATACTACATTATGGCAGATGAAGAGGAAATACATAGAATATGCAAATCCAAAAGTCACATTGAGAAAATAATGTTTATGTGTCTAGTTGGAAGGCCTCCTACTGATGATGAAGGCAATGTTATATTTGATGGGAAATTTAGAATATTTTCATTCACATTTGAAGAACCAGCAGCAAGGAATTCAAAGAATAGACCAAAGGGCAGCATCATTACAAAGCCTGTTGTGGCTATTATCAAACCAGTCATGAAAGAATGCTTTATTAAGCAGGTAAATACATTAATTGATGCATTTCAACCACTTATTTTACTATCAGAATGTGTGCAAACATTCATCATTTAGCCATGTTACAGATGGTTCCAATTATCAAAGTAAAATGGCCCAAAAGCATCAGCAAAAACATCATTATACAGCAAGATAACGCAAGGCCACATATCAACAATGATGATCCAGATTTCCAAGCCATAGCACAATCTGATGGATTCAATATCAAATTGGTGTGCCAACCACCCAACTCACATGACACAAATGTGAATGACTTAGGCTTTTTTAGAGCTATATTGTACACTCAAGGATCGGAAGATGGTTAATACAGTAGAAAGGTTGATAAAGAATGTGCAGGATGTATATGAAGAGTTTCCATTCTACAAGTTGAATGATGTTTTCCTAGCATTACAAGGCTACTACATGGAGATAATCAAAGGAAAAGGAACCAACAACTACCAAAACCTACACATAGATAAGGAACAATTAAGAAGGCAAGGGAAACTGCCAGAAACACTTGAAATTGAAGAGCAGGTGGTAATTGATGCATTTGAGTATCTAAAACTGCATGATAATGTAGAATGTGCAATCTACCATCGAGCATCTAATTGAAGGAACGCGGCAAGTGGAATTAGAAGAGTAAGAGTCATTTGGGCCTCTTTTTGGTCAAGGTTTACAGGGACAAACAGTAAAGATGTCTTTAATTGTTTGGAATGTAAATTGTCCTTGTTTGGATCATATTTTGTCTCAACATTTTTAATGAAAACGAAATTTGCATCATTGACTGTTACGTTTTATTTCCCATTTCAACCTCCAAAACTAGGTGTATAAAAACCTAGTGGTGGCATCAATAAGAATGTGGTGTAGTATCGATTCTATTAGTTTCAACCTAGGGGTGACATCACAAAATGCATCAGAATATTACTCATTCATCATTCGCCAACACATGTTGATATTCTTATTTCACATTCATCATCTATTCATCACAGAATTTCAGCTTCTCATTTCAGATTCATCATCGAATAATCAAATTTTCATATTCTCGGCAATTCAATGAATTTCAGCAAAATGCCCAGAATTTCATCATATTCTCAGCAAAATTCATATTCTCAGCAATAGGCATAGAATTTCATCAAAATCTCAGCAAAATTCATATTCTCAGCAATTCACACCATAAATGACATCACCAGCCAACACCAACCAACACAGAAACACAATGAATGGCATCACCAGCCAACACCCCCAAACAAAATGAATTGTATCACTTGATTCAAAGAAGTCTTAGCACACTAGGGCAAAAAATTGCCAACATCTTGGTGTTATACTCATTGCTTCTTGCTCTTTTACGTCGTGACTACTCATGGCTTCTTCATCGGCAATGGTGAGAGGGTGGGCAGCAATCCAATCATCGTACTCTTTGACTCTAGCAACATATTTGGCATGTTCAGATATCAAATAGGAGTAGGGATCCAGCACCATCTCCTCAGAATAGATTTCAGAGGAAGCTGCCGAACCAGAGGGTGGCAAGGAAGCTTCGACCGCTGTCAGTGGTTTGACCGGAGATGAGAGGTCGGTGAAGTTCGAACCAGAAGGTGGCGAGAAAACTTTGGCCGCCGTCAGTGGTTTGATCGGAGATGAGAGGTCGGTGAAGTCCGAACCAGAGGCTGCAAACTCAGAATCGGGTACCATGAAGCAGGTTTCAGGCACCACCGTCTCCGATTCGACCGCCATCTCAAAATCTGGCACCATCAGCACCAAATCAGAACTGGGTGGAGATGGGAGATCAGAGGGTGGCACGGAAGCTCCAACCGCCGTCACAGGTTTGACCGGAGATGGAGATCGATGAACTCTGATCGAGAGGGTGGAAAGGATGAAACGGATGCCGTGATTGTGAAGCAGGTTTCAGCCACCACCGTCTCCAGTGGAATGGAATCATATGGTGGAATATGCTCAGAGGAGGGAATCGAGTAATTACAGATCGATTCATCTAGGTTTTCAGAGACATGAGAGGAATTCATGACAGGAGATGGAGAGATGGAATTGAAATAGAGAGATGGAAAGGGAGCCGCGATAGATCTATAAATCTAGGTTTTCACGTGGAATCGAAATGGAGAGATGGAGATGGAGCGACAATAGATCTAGGTTTTCAGATCTGCTCGAAATGGAGAGATGGAGAAGGAGAGGCCATAGATTTAGGTTTTCTAAAGGTGGGCAAGAGAATATAATGGGTTTCAATAACAGAAGTGGATCCATCGAGATAATGGATCAATGATGTTTGACCTAATTGACCCAATACTGTTAGTGGCTTATTAAGAAATTTAATTAGTTGGACAATAATTAGTTGGAGTAATTAAAGGGTTAAATATATTGGATGGTGGGTCCATAGTGGCAAAGGGTAGTAATTTCGCAAAGGTAATGAGGGTACAATGGTAAAAGTAACAGAACGGTTCAATTTTTTAAGAACAAAATAAAAGGGTGAAACGGTTCAATTTTTCGCGAACGGAGGGAGTAATTATCTCTTAAAAAGTGTAGGTTATGTCATTTTAATCACTTTTAACCCTTCACTAATACATATGCCTAAAAGAACGAGCTACTTGTTCTGGAACGAAGGAAGTAGTTTCTAATATTTTTCCACATACCAACATTTATTATTTTTTTCTTATTTCAAAGGAAAATTGTTCTAGAATAATTTAAACGTGTACTCCCTTAAAATTATTTAATTATGTCGCTTCAATTTTGTTGTCTAGTGCTTATAATTCTCTTTTCGGGAACTCTTTTTATTCAAATTATTGTAAATTGTAAATGAATTTGCTAGGCTCATATATTTTAGTCCTTCC
Source organism: Schizonepeta tenuifolia (assembly GCA_029490685.1). Taxonomy (NCBI): domain Eukaryota; kingdom Viridiplantae; phylum Streptophyta; class Magnoliopsida; order Lamiales; family Lamiaceae; genus Schizonepeta; species Schizonepeta tenuifolia. Next base: position 54,565,233 of record CM055955.1, on the reverse strand, counting down.
GACTTCCAAAATTATGCATAGTTTTTGGGGTGCACGGGTTTTAAGAAATCTTAAAAGTGAGATGTAAGTGGAGAAAAAGTAAATGTAAGTGAAGATGGGGTCCCATATTATAAGGGTAATAAGTGGAAGAGTTATTTTCTAAAATTGATTGTGCATAATTTTGGGGGACAGACGAAAAAGAAAATTATGCATAATTTTGGGGGTGGGTGGGAGTATAAGTTATAACATTACTATAAATATTGTGGATAAAGAAGAAAATCCTCTTTGTTTTTCTTTTATTTTAGTGTTGTATTGGGAAGGGCATACTAGCCAATTAAAATACAACAAATATTCCTTAAATTTAACTTAGAGGGTATTTGGCTGAGCTTTTAAGCTCCTTAAAAAAGCTTATAAGTTGTTCATTATTAAGAAGTTAACAACTTATAAGCTGGTTTAAGAAGCTTTTAAGCTCGAGCAAACACCCTCATAATCACTCAAAACGAAAACCACGCTAACTTATTAGTAGAACAAATCAAATTCCAATGAGTTACTAAGCTAGTAGTAGCTAGGAACTTATTTGGGCTGGCTAAGTGGCCTGAATTCAATCCTTCCAAACTTTAGCTTAAATAATGTTTCTATTTGAGGTTATATTTCTTTTTTCAAAAAAATAAAAATTATAAGTAGACGCTGTAACTATTATCAACCCATCTCAATAAAAATATAGTTGGGATTTTTATATAAAGGAAAATATATAGAATTAAAGAATTGTGATTGGTTAGGCCCGTGTTGTTACGCAATTTCTTTAATATCCAAACAGCCAGAATAACTTATAAACATATAGCAACAGTTCGCCTCCACTTTAAGAAATAATAAAAGCACACTTACGCAGGATATAAAATTATACTGCAATAAGAGATAAAGTAATTTGAGTTAACAATGTATTTGGACCTTATAATTCGGAACACTAAAATGATACTAGCATTTGAAATTAAAACTGAAATGGAGAACGGGACAAATCTCGGTTTAATTTTCGAGGTTACGGAATACTCATAACCGAAATAGGTAGTTTAGAAAATTGTGTTTTAGTAATCCTCGGCCAAACACCCTTTAATTTAATATAGTCTAATCTTAATTAATGTTAAATCGATCTTTCATCAAAAAAGTTCTTGCTTTTTGTTCATCTCAGAGAAATGTCCTTTCATATAAATCAATCATGCTAATATACTACTATCCCATGCAAACAGTGGAGTAGAGAATTTCGTATATCACCCTAAACCTAAAATTAATTCACACACAAATATCGTCAACAAAAAACAGAGAGTCGTATTAAATTCAAACACGGAATGTAATACTACAAAAAAAACGCGAATTCCAATTTGGGAAATAATATATTTATATAAATGAGTTGTCGATAATGTGCAAAACCTCCTCCATACGTTAAAGAAAACCCTAATTTCGAAGCTTCTTCGTTAAGCTTTCTGTTGCGTAGCTTATTTGGGAAGCTTTGATGCATCAATGAATAGACAGCCATGTAATATCATAGACATGAAAAACTATATGTCGGCTACTAATTTTATTTTATTATTTATTTATATATTCTCTACTCTCTCTCTATCTCTATCTCTCTCCCCATTTCCTACAACCGCCATTTGCCCTAGCTTAGCTAATTAATAAGTCAAACCCTTTTGAATATTTTTGTTTCATCTTTCAACAATTTGGTCTTGCCATTCACGAAATTCAGATTGACTTTTAGCCTTCTGATTCGATCTCTCTTTAATTCTATGGTAAATTTCTTGTTGAATTCTCTATTATTATTATTATTATTATTATTATTATTATTATTATACTTGAATGAAATTACAAGGTAAAACAGAGTCGTCCTTACTGATGTCTTTAACTAGCTAGATTAAGAATCAAGAATAATTAGTGGCCTCATGTGGATCATGACCTTTACTGCCAAGAATCTCAGTTGACCCAACAAGTAACCAAACATGTTTGCTTACCACCTTTTTACTAACAAAAAAACAGAAACCAAGATATATACTACTAGGTTTCATTACAATTGGATCATATTAGCATTTCTTTAAACAAAATTATACATATATTGTAGTAATATGGTATATATGTTTTGTATTAATAGCATTTTATACATCAATTATTTTGGCAATATATTTTTGTTAATATTTACACTGGCCTCTTGCGCATTATCAATCGTTTAGATCTATTATCCAATGGTCGAGATCGGTTCCGAGATAACCATGCCACATTCCTATCGAAACCTAACACTATATGAAAGGAGGTTGCATACCAAATAAATAACATCAGGTATAGTATACCTTGCCTGGAAGAAGTAGTCTACTCCAAGAAATTAAAATTGTAGAAAAAAGGAATGGAAAAGAAAGAAAAGAGTTGGTAAATTAATTTAATACAGGTTTGGTAGTGTAAATGAAAGTTTGTTACTTTCATATTAGTTGGTATGTATGCAGTCATCGGGTACCAAAATTTGTATTGTTTTAATTTGTATTTGAAAATCACAAGAAACTTTAGGGACACTCCAGATTGAGAGTAGTTAGGCAAATTAAGAGGGTGAAACGTCTTTGGAATAGAATCAGCTGTTGCCCCCTATCCACTCTACCCTTCAATAATTCTTAAATTTCCCTAAATTATCTCTTAATAAGGATTCTTAAAAATTAATTCCATCAATTATTATTATTATTATTATTATTATTATTATTATTATTATTATTATTAACCTAATCAAGACTTAGACTGGATGTGATTTATTCTGGTACATGTGAGCAATACGGAAGCAAAACCAAACTTGACGTCCAAGCAACCTAGCTTTCTTTTATACACAACATTTATTATTCATTCTTTTTTATTCTCTCTCTCTCTCAGTCTCAAGAATATATAATAGAAGCAAGCAATAAAACTCCGACCCTCTCTCTCTCTCTTCTCTCTCTCTCTCTCTTGAGGGTTTTAATTTGCACATCCAACAGTAACAGAAAGAGAGGTAAAAAAAAGGTGAGAATCAATTAATTGAGTTGCTTGTCCACACATCAAAGAACAAGAAGCAGCAAAGATTTGGTTAGGTGAAGTGAAAAAGAGAAATCATATCCTGCTTAGACCTTTTTATTAATTTCTCCCTAGCTCTGAATTAGACTTGTTTGTATTTGATCAGATCAGATTGAAGAGGTGCAGTGGAGGAAATTACAGCAGAAAAAAACCCAAACTGGGATGGGCAAAAGAGACTCACAACAGAAATGACATGGTCAGATAATAGTAATGATGATCATCAAACTGCTGCCCTCCAAAATATTACAGCTACCAAAGAAAATTCGACTGCTGTTTCAATTTCAAAAGCTGATCCATTTAGGACCATAATATGCCCTTCATGCGGCCATACTGTAAAACTCCAAGATCAGGTTCTTTAATTTCTTCTTCTACTACTACACTCACTTTTATTTTAGATATATATATATATATATATATATATGTGTGTATTTATGGTTAATTGATTATATATAATAATTATTATTATTATTATTTGAATTGAAAAAGAAAAAATATATGTGTACATATTAATCAGAGCGGAGTTCAAGATTTGCCGGGACTACCAGCTGGGGTGAAGTTCGATCCGTCGGATTTAGAAATTCTTCAACATTTGGAGGCTAAAGTTTATTCCGATACAAAGAAACTGCATCCTTTGATTGATGAATTCATCCCCACCATCGATGGTGAAAATGGAATTTGCTATACTCATCCGGAGAAGCTACCTGGTATATATAATTCAGATTAACCTAGCTGGCTAGTAGCTTCTAATAATTGACAATAATTAAATTATTTAAATAACAAATATATGTGTCGTAACCTTGCTAATTTTTTTTATGCATGTCACCTCTTTCATCTCTCACTTAATTGTATCCGAACTCGAGTTCAATTTATGAGATTTTTTTTTTGCCAAAAATTAAATAAAGTGGAGTATAATTTTCATAAAGGTAAGCATGCGTTATAGTACTGGGATTTCGATCACTAGCTATTAGTACAATCGTGTGTTTTAATTTCTGTTAGGAACTCATCTATATATGAGTTTCTAGGAACTAATATAAATATCACTTACGTGATGCACAAAATACAGTAAGTTAATGCACAAACATGCATGTTGATGCACAAGTTACACTAACTTAATGCACAAATTACTTAGCATACTTTTAATGCACAAACAACAGTAATTTAATACATCAATAATCTGGACCATAGATTTAAAAAAAAAAAAAAAAAAAAAAAAAAAAACTGTCCAAATTAATTCCTAGGTCTTACCTAAGAATGAGTTCCTATAGTACTAGTAATTATATATTTTTGACATATTAATGTTGTTTTGGTAATATATGTATACGTATAATTTAAATACAGGAGTAAGCAAAGAAGGGCAGATACGGCATTTCTTCCACAGACCGTCGAAAGCATACACAACGGGGACAAGGAAAAGACGAAAGGTGCAGACGGAGGATGAGGAGGGGGGCGAAACCCGATGGCACAAGACAGGCAAAACGAGAGCAGTGTCAGCAGGCGGCAATGTGAAGGGGTACAAGAAGATACTGGTCCTCTACACAAACTACGGCCGACAGCGAAAGCCCGAGAAGACAAACTGGGTGATGCACCAATACCACCTAGGCCACAACGAGGAAGAGAAAGACGGCGAACTGGTCGTCTCTAAAGTCTTCTACCAAACGCAGCCTAGACAATGTGCCTCCTCCGCCATTAATAAAGAGCCATCTCCTTCGACCAAGCCCAACCAAACCTCCTCCTCATTCCTTTTTAAAAACCAGCAGACTAGTACTACTTTCGTTGACTACTATAATAATCCAGCAGCAGCAGCTGCAGGATTAGTAGTATCTTACAACCAGAATACGAATATGAACATGAATATGAATATGAATATGAAGAGAGACAGCCCAACTCCTCCATTGATTCGGAATTTGGTTGTTCATGCTGATGGTTCATCGTCCTTTATTCATTTGCCTTCAACTGCAAGCAAAGGTAAATGAGTCAACCATATATATATAACTTAAGTTTTCGGAACAAGCTACAGCTAGGCGATTGATCATGGAATAACTATATTAGAGGTTATTATTATGTTAATATTTATATATACTTTTGGTGTCACTCTTTCTGGATTAATACCGTGTTTTTGGTTCATATATGCAATTCAAGTGGGACATTAGTGGTAGGATATGATTTATTACTAGTAGTATATATATACTATTATTGGAGAATATATATGCTTCCTTAATAAACTTTTTATTGAATGTTTAATTTTTTTTTATGGAGATCTAAATTTCATGATATTTTTTATAATTTGTACCCTGTCTATATATGTACGTATTTTATTTTTCCCCTAAGGCTACCAAGTACTCAAAGAAATACCCCTCTTTTTTTTATGTCGTGAGAACCCGCAGCAGCTACTTTCGGTACACTGGGTAAACCTCTGTCCCTTGTGCAGTAGCTTGCAAACCACACAGGGCAAGTAAACCACACTTTCCAAGTACAAGTGTGACAGGCTCGACCTATAGAGACGTGTCATGGGGTTCGAACCTGAGACCTTTCAGTCTGGCTCCCACTTTTTACCACTAGATCATCCCGAGAGGACAACCCTTTTCTTTTTCTGTATTATATTAATATGTTGATGGATCAATTACACTTCGAGATTAAAATTAAATATATGGACTTTGTTCGAAAGAACTTGTCCCGCTCAGTCCAAATTAATAAAATTGGAAGAGTAAAAAATCTGTCGACGTAGTAAATGAATGTGTGACCACTCGGTAGATGCATTCTTTTACTAGTCTCGCAAGTTACAAACTCATTCTAAACAAGAGAATACAAGGCTTAAATCCAAGAAATTACGTTGCGAAGATCAAATTAAACATGCAGCAAAAGACCATTGGATTAAGCCACCAATCATCCATAAACAATTTTTTTACAGTGGCATGTCATAAATTTTGATTGCTCAAAAATAAAACAGATTCCCTACCTTAAATCCCAAACCAGAAACTACAAGATCTCATATAAAACACACTTCACCAGAAGACAATCGCCACTAATGTTACAGCACACCTCAATGTCCTACAACAGCAGCAAAACAACCCCAGAAACTAAAAGGAAGATATTCAATCCTAAATAAACATTGCAGGACGAGCCACACCCCGACTACGACGAGCTAACAAAGTCATCATATCCCGGTACATAATTTCTAGCCTTTCACTAACCATATGCAAACATCAGCACTCAAACTAATAGCCACATGCCAACATCTGAGCGTTCTAGAAAGCTCACCAATGTACAAAGATGGGAAGTAAAATAGTTACTTTCTGACGACCTCAACTATGGTTTCTTGAGAACGCACTTCTCATACAAAGCTAGAATGTCCCTTTTGTTGGGATTCCTCAGTTGCAACAGCTCAGCACCATAATTATGACTCGTAAGCTCGTGCCTCAATTTCTGCACCGTGAACTTAGTGTAGTCCTCCTGGCTTGTACGTGGGCTATGGGTTTGCTCCTCGCCCCTAAAAACAGAACCGCCATCTTCTGGAGTTGCAAACTTCAGAGGGCTATTGGTACTCTTGGACCTCTTGTTTGATCTAGTTACTTTATCATTTATGCCCGAATCATGGAACGAGTCAGCACCCATTTCATAATCCTCTGTTCTACCACGTTTACCATGGGAAGCACTTCTTAGTTTGCCGTCCATTGTCGATTTTTCACCAAACCGAAGAGCAGTCAATTCATGAGAAACTTCATCAAGCTTTCCCTGAGTAGCTTGTAGCTGAACAGAGAGGGCCTCAGCCCTGCTATTTGCCTCTGCATGAGCAACACGTTCGCTCTCCAATAGTGACTCGAGTACCTGATGAGTACTCTTTCTCTGGCTGTTATTTGAATGCAACAGTGAATCAATTTCTTTTTCCTTTTCTCTTAAACGGTCCTCCAGCATATCCACCTTAAATAATGCATCCCTTTCAGCTGCTCTGTACCTCTCGACTTCATTTACCAAGTCAGTCCTTTGCCTCTCCAAAGTCTCAGCATGCCTTTCAGCTCTCTCAATTTGTGCTAATCTTTCCATTGCTACACGCTGAAAATCACTTTTATCCTTCTGGGCAGAAGCTGCTTCAGCTCTGGCTTCATCAGCCATATCCATTGTCCTTTTAGCTTCTTTTTCGGCTGCTTTACACCTTTCCTGGATTTCCTCAAATCTGTCAAACTGAGCTCGATACTTCTGCTCCAGATGTATCTTTTCCTGTTCCAGACTCCTGGCTTTGCTTTCTGCTGAAAGAGCAGTAGCATTAGCACCTTCTACCTTTTCACCTAGCTCCTTGATTTCAAGCTTTAGTCTAGACGTCTCGAGATCATAGTTCTTAAGCTTTGATTCGGCAGCCTGTACCGAGAAACATTAGACACATAAGTTACACCATATCATTACAGATATGACTTCTTGTAGAGATTACAGCAACAGGTCAGATTAAAAAGAGGAAAAAAGTTCAGAGGAAACAACATAACAGATATAAACGAGAATGAATCTGTTAGAACCAAGGTCCTGCTCAGAAAGATACAGCAGCAGATATAAACTTACTAGCCCCCCTCCTCCCAAAAGAATGAAAAGAATAAAACTAGCAGTCATAAAAACATTGTAAGGTTCTCTTTTCAGAAAAAAACAGAGAAATTCATTCGGTTCATTTCATTCTTCTCCACCTCTCCTTTGAATCAACTACCCAACCAACGCAGTACATTGATATAGATATTAAGAAAATTGAGGGCCACAGAAGTGAAAGCTGGAGGCTTGGCGGATAATTAAACCATACTGGGTAGCAATTATTGACGAAATGGCAGTGGCATATAAATAACCATATTGCCATACATTTCATACGAAAATAGGTCCAAACCTCACCTTCAATTCCAAACTTAAAGTTGTCAAACGCTGCTCAGCTTCCTCAATCCTTGTGGCCTTCATCTTCATTTCTTCCTCCTGTTAATATCATCGCACATGAAACTAATCAAAGTAGTCCCAGCATAATCAGAAAGACTAAAGCACAATCGCCTACATAAAGATAACTACAACAAATATATATCAGAAGACAGACAAAATCAATAGAAAAGAAGAGGACTTTGCACCTTTTCTGCCAGAGCACTAGAGAATTCTTCTCTTAAAGCAGCTTCTTTTGATTGCGCTTGATAATTTGTGCGCTCTTGGATAGCTGCAGCTTTCTCCAGAGCATTTTTTGTTTCTCTGACAGCAATATCATATTTACGCTTCCACTCCTCTGCCTCTTCATGCGCAGATTGAGCTTTCTCCTGAGCTGCTGCCAATCTTGCTTCAGCAGCAGAACTTTTGGATCTGAGCATTGCAACTTCTGCACCAAACTGATCTTCTTCAGCCTTCTGTTTCGATAAGACCAACTCATATCTCCTTTTCCAATCTGTACATTCCTGTCTTGCTGTATCAAGTGTTTTTGACAAGTTAGAAGACTTCTCTTCTAAGGAACTATATTTTTTTTGCAAATTGTTTATACGGCTCATATAGTCATCTGTGAGTTTTTCCTTGTCTTTGATGGCATCTTGATAACGATTCAGGTATTCAGATTTGTACTTCTCGCTGGCTTCCAGTTGTTTGTTAAGCAACTCTATCTTGTCTTCAATTGAACGACATTTCAGAGCAAGAGAACTCTTTTCTGCTCCAATATGGTCAATTTGCTTCTTGATGAAGTCCAGAAGAGGGCCCTCCAAGCTGGACAAATCAAATAATACAATATTCAGAGCCAACCACTATACATAATAAAGAGTATATGGGCACACCATGCACAAACCTTTGTCGGAGAAAAAGAACTACTTTCCGCCACTTCTCTGGTCCGTGACATGAAGCTTCATACTTGCTCAAGAGCCCATCAAGAACCTGTCAGAAAAGGAGATTTTAGCCCTTGTATGGCTGTTTCAATCAAGAATCTAGCTTTATAGACTTTTTTTAAATGAAGTAGCATTAATGTTGCATGGAAATGTGAAGTTATGATGAGAATTTCTAAAGGCAAATGTACAAATTATAATAGAACATTGGTGGCATTGCTTTATAGTATCATTCTGAAAACTTTGAATATAATCTGTGAAGCTATGTGGTCAATTTCCAAAAAGTTAATTCAATATCTTGAAATCTAAAACAACAAAATATTATTTAACTAAAAGTGATTGGGACATAAAATAGATTGTCCTAATGTAGAGTATGTTTGTTTGTGTCACTATAGTAGTTAACTTAAGTAAAAAGAATAGCTATTGACGAAGGAGAAATTACAGTTATACACAGAGTAGGAGATAGAAATAATAGGTTTTGGGTTATATTATCCAATCAAAAAGGCAAAGATAAAAAGGATATTGCCAATGAGAATGGGTGATAAACACGGGTTTGATTTCTTAATAGTATAAAGCAAGAAAATGGGAGGTGAACTGAGATTGTACAAAATCTTACTTCTCCTGTAAGAGCTTAAATGTGAAACGTAAAACACTATAATGGATTTTCTAAGAAGGAAACATCTATCAACAATAAAGACTTGCCTTTAAAACAGTGTCTACTTTTGCATTAGGAGCATGACAAGCTGTTCTCAGCTCCCTTTCCATATTTTCTATTGTACTTGTACAATGCAGATAAGCTTCCCGGAAAGCATCTTTTCTGATATCCTGCAATCAACATGCATTCATAATCAATAATAGGCCCAATTAGATCCGAAATGGCATTCACTAATTTAAGATACAATGTAATATATATTGAATCCTGAAGGGGCTATTGATTTTGTATTAAGCTTAGAAGGGACCTCAAATGCCTTCTTCAAGAATGTCTGCAGACGCTTTTCATATTTTTGCCTGACTTGACCAACACCAACAGCAATATCATTAAATGTGGCCATTGCTTTTTGAACTGCGTCTTCATGTGCCTCTCTTAGGGAAGCCTACACAGGTCCCAATATTTAGCAAATAATAACAAAAAAATACACAACACCTATAGAGAAATGATACCCACTTCCTCGGGAGGTTTCGAACGGTCAAATGCAGACATATACCCTTCAGTACTCAGATCATACGCTCTCTGGCACTCTGCTTCCTCAACACTCTAGAAAAAAAATAAACATGTATTAATTAAAATAATCCAAATTTGATGGTAAAAGAAGGCATCACTCGTTTGGGGAAAATGAAATATGGCATCACCATAAAGCAAGTCCGCGCAACATGGCGTCAAGTCCGTGGAAACTACTTAGTAAACTTATTAAGTGGAAGTACATAAGATTCATCCTAACTTTAAACGCACATGAGAAAGTTCTACTACAGTCTCTCAACCAAATCTCTGGTTTTTCTTTACTGATTGTAGAGAAATGACATTATCATAAATTACATGTTGCATCGGAATACCATACAACTACGGTTTCACATCATATAAATTTAACAAACATAAAAGGGGAAGTTAAGGGGAAGCAACTTGCACATGGATAAAGCATGCTAACCTGCCATGAAGATGATATTGTAGGCACCGCACCATTATTGAGGGCATCAAGGAATGACTGAGTAATACGAGCAAAAATAGGTCCAGTCATCACAGTTCCGCTCATTTGCTTGGGTCTTGTCCTCTCAAAAACAAATCTTGTAAATGAATCTAATCCAGATCGAAATTCTGGCCTTAATTTATCCAGCTGCAAGATAAGGAAAGACCAGCATAAGCAAAGAAGAAAGTACAAAGAAGGCTGATGAGATAGCCACACACGCACACAAAAATAAATAAATAAAAATTGAACTATTGATTCAAAGAACCACTCACCTGAATCTGATCAAGTCGTTGAAGATCATTCTCATTGCTTAGAGGCCGTACAAGAGTGAAGCATTCTCTGTCTGGAAAAAGAGCTCGGATAGATTCTCGAATCTAGTCGATGATTCAATCAATAAACAGTTCAGCATATATATAGACTTATAGAGCGAGCAAGAAGATAAATGAAGTTATTCACCAATTTACATGCATACAATTTTTAGGCCCAAAAGTACATAACAAATACATTTCTGATGATACATTGGCATCAGTTCCATGACTGCAAAAGAATAAAAAGAAATAACCTCATTCTTTGCTGATACATCCCTTCCGCCTCCCTGGACTGGCCTCAGAGCAAGTTCTAGGTAATCACGTGGTGTAATTTTCCGATTGTCCTCCACTAAGTCTAAATAGAAATCCTACATGTATGCATTTTCAAAAGGTTACTATGTTATGCAAAGAAGAGAAGCAGCACAGCATTGTGGATGTTTCTGATTCCCACAGAGAAGAAAAAAAAGCCAGCAGTTGAAATTTAAAAACATAGCATGTCTATATTCTATTACTTACCCTCAAAAGCCAAACAAAGATTGGAGAGTATTGCCCAAGCTCTGAAGCTGAACTCCTACCTCCAGACGCTCTTACACGAATATGTTTGGTCATCTCAGTCACAAGAGAGAGGCGATCAAGTGCAGCCTCATCAATACCACCCATCTAAGTAAAAGAATCACCAAATCAATATGCAAATTTTCTTCTGAATTTTTTTTTTTTTTTCTTGAAACAATTTTATCAAAAGATCACAACCTGCCTACCAACACCATTCTCACTACAATCGGACTACCAAAAAGATGGATAACAGACTACAAGAATACACATAAATGTTACTGCTAGACAATGAGATAATGCCGCCAACAATTTTATTACCTGGTTATATATGAACATGCTTGATAGGAGCACAGCCAATGAGAATATTTGAGTACTATATGTTCCCTGTACAAAAATAAACAGCAAAGAGGGAGGATATGAGAATCCAATATGGGAGGTTACAAAAAGATTATACACAAAACACAATCCACATTTCCATGGAATACAATATGTTAATACCAATACGGGAGGTTACTAAAAGATTATACAGAAAACACAATGCACATATCCAAGGAATAACCTTTACATGATTTACAATCAGTAAATGTGGGAAATATGTTTACTGTAATTCTGTAAGCATGGATGCAGGTCGAAATACACACGTTAAAACATATAATGCAACAAACATTCAAGAGGTCGTGATTTATAATAACAATTCCAGAAGCAAAAAGAACGATTGTGTAATCATAAGAATAACAATCGGACTTGTAACAATTTCTAGCAATAGAAGAAACATAACCTACCGTTTGGTCATAAGCATCAATTCCTTCTGAATCCAACAGTAAAAGGCTGTACTGTGTTCCATCTAGGGCAGTTCTCCTTATGGGGGTGCTCCACAACCAAAGTCCTTTCGTACAAGGACGATGTGTCGATGCCACTTGAAATCCACTGCTCCTCCCAAGAAGCTGAACAAAAAGAATGTCGGAAGCTAATCAATAATGTGTATGCTTAAAGTTGCTACTCTCCCAATAATAGGCTTCTTTTTACGAAAAAAGACACTATTCTCGATCAATTTCCTAACTACAATTATCATAAACAACCAAAAACACAAAATAGAAAGAAAAGCTCTGAGACACTCAATTTTAACCGCAATTTTGACGAACTTTCTCCACTCAGCAGAAAATACGTAACACAAAACAAACCCAACGTATTATTACCACATAATAGAGAATTTAAAATACCAAAACATCACTCCTTCTTAAGAATGCTTAAAACAAATTTAAAAGTCCAAAATGTCTTCATTAGCTATTGCTGTTTTTCAATCATAATATTCAAGAATAGCCATTCACAACTAAGGAAGCAAGCTAAAATGTTGCATCAATGACGGTGAATAATGCAATTAATGTTAAGTCTTATACAAAAGTCCAAACTTTTCCTTCAAAGAATGCTAACAGTTCACCAAACATCAAAATGGTAATACAATCTTTACATTACAAAGTAGCACAATCTTGATTGATCCTGATTTGCTGTCAAAGCTGATAATGCAAACAAATTACTTCGAAAAATAACAGTAAATTTACTTGTTCTATTATCCATTAGACAATGTATAAAGGTGTAAGAGATATAATCCAGTATATTACAATCCATTTCAACAAGCCATAATATTCCACTAATTAATAAGGAGCTAAATGAATTACTCTTTGTCATCTATTCCGAGAAGTTCTGTTGATCTTTCTATCTTCATACAACACCAACCTCCCCCCGAGAAACATGAAAAAGGGTAAACTAAAAGATAAAGAAACCCGCTTTTGCTGATACGTGACTATCTTAAAACTAGCAAGAAAACCCAGTACTCGTCAAGCATTAATCCCAAAACCCTAATTTCAATCAAACAGACCAATACAACCAAAAACCCTAATGCGCGAAAAAGCCAATCAAGCACAAAGCGATGAAGTTAATCACAAAAATATTGCCAGTCGACCAGTACTACTAAAACCCTACGCAACAAAACACAGTAGAGAAAAACCCAAAAACTTTCCATGAATTGTACCTGATTTAATATAAAGCTCTTGCCCTGACGCGCGCGGCCGCAGACGGAAACGACGCCGACGGGCTCCTTCACCAGCTGTAGTAGCGCCACCGCCTCTGGATCCATGTGAAACCTACCCTTCTCGTCGGTGTACACAAGACGGATCGGCCTTGCCGGCCCGGCGGACATATTGGGCGAAGCGGCGGGAAGTGAAGTCGGCGACGACGCTGAGTGCGGAGATTCTGCGGCCGGGCTACGGCTGAATAATCGCATCATATTTCTTGATTTTGTCCTACAATTTCTTGATTTTGATTTTGATTTTGAGGTGTAATGTAATGTGGGAAAAAGAAGAGCGGCTCGACTTCTACAGTCTTACTTTTTAAATACAAGAGAGGGAAACAAACTACAGAGAAAAGAAAAGCTAAAGATATATCGCGAACCGATATTAAAAGGGCTGCGGAGGGCCAGGGCCGAGGCCGAAATTACTGTTTTGTAACTACCCATAATGTGGAAATAAGGGTATAATACTCCCTCTAACCCCCAAAATTATGCATAGTTTTCCTTTTCCGTTTGTCATCCAAAATTATGCATAATCTATTTTAGAAAATAATTTTTTCACTTATTATCTTTATAATGTGGGACTCCATTCATTTACATTTACTTTTTCTCCACTTACATCTCACTCTTCACCAAAACTATGCATAAATATGAGAGTCGGGGGAAGTATTAGGTAATGTGACCGACTGACACAATGGGGTTTGGCGGAGATTACTACCTACCTCCAGGGGCATATGATTCACCCTTCTCAAATGGTTCCACGTGGAAAAGGAAAAGTCAACATGAAAAAATACATTAAAAATTCTACTTCAACTCCACCACAGTTTAATACAAGGTATTCCGTTTTCCTTCATTATTTTATCCGCCCTATTTCCAAGCTATGAGAGCACTTTTCTTCTTTGTCGTTCGACCACTCCGTCATGATCTACGACGGCACCGGTAACTCCCATCGTCTCATTTCCACCATAATTTAAGACAGGTTTTGTACTCTGTTTTCCTTATTTGTTTTCTCTGCCGATTTCCAAGCTATGAGACCTGTTTTTTTCTTCGTCGTTCGATCACTCCGTCATGATCCACCAGTGCACCGGTGACTCCCATCGTCTCATTTCCCTCTCTCATTCTCACATGTGATTTTCCCAGCCCTTCTTTTTTTCTCATTCATTAATTTACCTTTCGGTATCCATCGACACCCCCCCCCCCCTCCCCGAGGAATCCCACTCCTTACTCCTCTAATTTCCCCAAATTCACTCTTTCTCCCCTCTGGTGCACTTCCGACTGTCATCTTCCACCGCGTGGTGTATAGAGAAGTCTTTCTGCAACAGATTCGAAGAACTTCGATTTGTCTGGCCTTCTTCTTCGGCTTCCTTTGTGCCGTTATTTTCTTTGAATAATATGGTAACGGATTTCTTATTCGTATTACCCCCCTCCCCTTCGTTTTCTTGTTGGTTTTTTACTCACTTGTCGCAGCAAATACTTTTTTTTTTTTACGAATTTTTAAGAATTATGTTGGTTAATAAATTCTAATGTGATGAATTCATCTATTCTGAAATAAGCTCAATTTTGTTGTCTAGGATCGCGAGGGCAGCGTTCGTCGCCCAATGAAGCGATTGATTAAGAAGGGTCTATCTTCGGAAGGTAGTTGTTTTCCAATTTCTTTTGCACTAAGTTTTCCAAATTGATTTGTGAAGTATTAGGAAAAAAAAAATCGTTTTTTAATTTATTTAAGCCTACCATATAATGTAATTAAACATTAGTTGATGGAATCACTATCCTCATACAGATGTTTTTTTGATGGGATATTTCAAACTTTCAAACCCAAAAAAAAAAAAATTGTTATGTAATTTTTTTTTTGTGTTTAACCACAGGAAATTCAATACCCTAATCCCTTTTTGATATTGTACTGGTTTTGTTCTTCTTAAATAAGACATAGCAACGTTTATTGTTATATCTTGATTCATGATGTAATATTTATTTAAAATAATTGAAATAGTGGATTGTTTAGGTCAATATTTTTGAGCGAGCGACCGTATTTCAGTAATTTAGCTGATGGTTCAATATCGTTCCCCGCACATGTCCCTCCTCCTGAGGATGCAGTTGAATTTTTTGAACGTCTACGTATTTTTTACGTAGAGCATTTCAAAAGTAGTGATGCCTCAGATTCCAATCCCCGATCAGAAAATTGTCAGGAGAATTCCGAGGTCCCTCGCTCTGGTGATATTGATTGTACGTAAGAGAAGGTATGATTACATTTCACATCACATAACTTTCCTTTAAGTATTTTGTTTCAGTCCAGTAATTATTTTATTTGTGGCGCAGATGGATGATGTTGTGGAAAATACTTCAAATTTTATGGTTGTGTTGTCTAGAGTACATCGTAATCAACGGAAGGCATCACGATATATCAAGAGATTGATGAGGAAAAATAAGGTTTTTTCAAAATTATACATTTCATACGATTGATTTATATAATTTTATCATGTCATTGAAGCCTTTAATTTGTCATGCAGGTTGGGGAAGATGATGTTGAACATAATTCGAAAGTTTTGCAATTGTTGGCTAGAACATACAGTAATCAACAGAAGGCGTTGCAAGATATCAAGACACTGATGACGCCAAATGGAAACGCTGAGGTCCTTTTACATAATTGATTTTTTTGCCTATATCTTAATTTATAAGATACACATAATTAGGTTAATGAAATAACAACATGAAAATACAGTCTCGTATTCTTTATTTGAATCATTAATCTCATTTTCTTTTAACATAATTAGGTTAATTCACCCTTATATTTCTTTTTCACGTAATCTGATTTCCATGAAGATAATAAATTCGCATTATCATTTTTTATTTGAATAGTTAATGATAAAGTTGATTTTATTTTGCATATTTTATCTTAATTCTTCTTTTATGTTTATTATTTATCTTACAAAATAAATCTTCATACAATATCACATATTTCTGCATTGAAAAAGTATGAAGCTTGGCAGGGAGCACATATTATTAATTATTTTTCATGGGGCCACTGGATAGGAACAATTAATTAATGAACATGAATAGTATTTGAATTACTTAATAATTTTAGGGTAACACAAACTTTATCTTTTCATATGGAATTTAGGATTATAGTCGATTTTATTTGCTTAATTATAGGTCAAACTTGCATAAATTAAATTGAATGATATCATTACTCGATTTTATTTGATGAATTATAGGATGATTTAATGAAATAATTATGTATTTATTTAAGTTTAATCAAATTAATTTCCTAAGTTTAATTCATTTGTCATGCAGGATGCTCAAGATCTTGAGGGAACTTCTGAAGTGAAGCTCTTGTTGGGTAAAATATCTCGTGATCAGCGGAAGGCGTCGCGGGGTGTTAAGAAAGTGATGACATTTTTGGGGAAACGCACTTCTGAGATTCCTGATACGGTCCCCGAGCCCTCCGCTCGTAGCAACGAGGTACCCCCAAAACTCGTTCGCGTAAGCGGCCTCATTTTTCTGTGACCGAAGTCGATTCCGTGAAAGTTATGTCTCTGGAAACCCGTTCCCGTTCCCTACAGCGTGGTAATGAAGTGATTGGTGCTAGCTTGAAGCCGAGTTGTCCCAAAATTCCTTTCCGTACGCGAAAGCGTACCTACGAATCGACTGTTGATAGGAAATATCCCACTTGTCCGCAAACCCGTTCTCGTACGCATCAGCTTTGCTTTGAAAGCAATGTTGATCATGTTGTAAAAAGGAAGCCCAGTCATCCACCCAAGAATCTAACATATCCCACTAATGAGTCCATATTTTGTGTCTATCTTAGGTAGTTTAGATCGAGTCTTTGTGTGTGTTTTGTCTAGTTTTAGTGTCTTGGAGGACATATTTTGGGCAGGAGGGTGTTTGCTGCCTTGCAGATGGAAACTGGGCAATACAGGGATGGAAAGCATCATTTCTGGAAGCAGGTCGGGCAGAGCAATATTGGTCAAGATAAAGATAGGTGGAGTGTTTTGGTCAGCTGGCGAGTTTCTCTCCTAGGTCTGGAAGGATAAGGAAAAGATGATCTAACTTAAATATCTTTCCTTATCCGACTAGATTTAGGATCCGCAAGGGATCTCTTGGAGATAGATGTGACTTGCCATGTTGAGGGTCGTGCGTATCAAGTATTACTTGCATCCCAAGGTAGCTCGTGGATTCCTTCCATGTTAAGGACTAGGGGGGCCAAACCCTAAGTACTCGCCTATAAATATTGAAGCTTGACTGCTACGAAGAACGCCATCATATATATGCTTTCATTCTCTGTAATTCATTGAGCGATTGTGAGGAGAAAAACAAGTCCTACAGGCATACGTTTTATTGTGTTTTGTTCATCGGCACTTTTGGCCATATTTGCTTTTCACGTACTTAGTAAGTTTTAATATAGTTCTTCTTATGAGTTCCTTTAATTATTGTGTTTGTAGTTTTATTATTATGTCTAGCTAAGTTTTTTTACTTGATCTGGGCAAGACAGTTAGGTGATTACTTATGCTTGAGAGCTCTAAATTGTGCTAGATAATTGCATGCATGTGTTCTCGATATGTTAATGAGCTTGTTCAAATATGAGATAATACGATTAAGAGATTAATAGGCCGTTAATCACTTAGGACATATTAGATCACCAATCAATTGGGAAGTAGGAGTGTTTTCCATTATCATCTCGATTAAGATCGATTAACATTAGAGGAAGGTGTCTACCCACTTGGGCTAGACGTGATGATTTCTTGTTGGGCCTTTCTATTAATTAATGCTCCTTGGGCAAAAGACTGAACGATGACTCCGACAGAGGTATTGCCCAAGGCAGGGAGTCAGCGGAGCGTCGCCAACTAAGTAAGGATAGGTAAGGGAAGGGTTTGTTAAGAGCGTGACGAGTAAAAAGGGATCGCGACATTCAAGTCCTATAACTAACGATGCATGCATGTAATGAATATATTTGCACCAATGACCAAGCTAGGGTTTTCACTTAACAATGTCTTAGTCCAGATCAAGTCATTTTTATTATTGATCAAGTTATCTGTTTACTTTTCAGTGTTTATTTAAGTTCTCGAATTGGGCAAGAGAGCCCTAGTGACCAAGATAGCAAAACCCAACTTTCTGAACAGATGGAGGAGGTTTCAAGAGATAGTAACAATCAACTCCTTGTGGATCGACCCTGTACTTACTTGCTAACATATAGTTGTGAGGATAGGCTACAAATTCATTTTGACAGAGCCAATGACAACCTCGTCATAATTGGCGTCGTTGTCAGGGAGCTGATTTTATAACTATCTCTTGAGGGAGAGACCTTGTGCATGTTTGGCTCCGACCCTATTTGGATCGACGGTGAATTGAAAGAGCAAAAGAAACTGAAGAGAAAAACTGAAAAACTAGAATGAGAGGAGGAACGAGCGAGTGACAAAGAGAGGCCACCACTACAAACTTCAGATTGCGAATAGTCTGAAGAAGAGGAGATGGCAAAACAACAAGCTGATACTGAGAAGGCTCTAAAGGAAATTATGTTTCCAACAGATGTCAATGTGAACCCAGCAGGCATCACTTTGTCTGTCATCACTAACAGTTGGAAGTTGAAACACTCTCTGATATAGATCTTGCCCAAGTTCAGTGACTTGCCCGGAGAGGATCCACATTGCCACTTACAGGACTTTGAGATGGCGATGCGTACTGTGCACACTGCCGCTGCAGAAAATACACTGAGAGAATACATTCAACTCCTGATGTTTCCGTTTTCATTACAAGATGAAGCGAGAGAATGGATGTACCAATTACCTCAAGGCAACGTAACATCTTGGCAACAAATGCAGCAGAAGTTTCTTGAGCAATATTACCCCTTTGCCCGGATCCAGAATGCTAGAGCTGCAATTCAGAATATAAAAATGGGCAATGGAGAATCTATATATGACTACCACTCTAGGTACAAGAAGCTGATTGTGAGGTGTCCTCAGCATGGTTTGGGTGACAAGGATTTGATTAATGTTTTTATGAATGGGCTCAGGCAATCTGAGCGAGACTGGATCGATGCAGCCTATGGAGGCAATGTCATCAACAAACCACTTAGTGAAATCTTCAAGTTATTCGCTGAGATGGCAGACAGAAAGAGAAACCAAGATGAAACCATCGTGCCCAGGACGCATGAGCCGACTAGCAGTGACCCCAAATTTGATATTCTGATATCCATGATGAAAGAAATGATGAACCAGAACAAGAACAATGCTACTGGGAACGAGAATCATGGACAGATCCCGAGGAAGAGGGTTATGAAGTGTGAACTTTGTGCTGCCAACAATCACCCAACTGATAGATTTCCATCGTTGTACGAAGATGAAGAAGTTAATGCTGTTGGGCAACCGTACCAACAAGGAGATCCTGGGCAGCGAAGGAACTTCAACAATGGACCTTGGAGGCCCAATGACAATTTGAGATATGGGAATAATAACTATTTGAACGCACCTCAACAAGGGCAATTACCACAAACAACCCTATGTACCTCTACATAATAGAGATCAACCAAGAGATACCCTGAAGAGTGAAGTGGAAAGACTAGCAGCCGAATAAAGGAAGGGGTATCAAGAGTTAGACAGTTTTCGCATGGAGACAAGGGGAGGCATGAGAGATATTAATAGAACATTGAGCCACCTGGTAGAACCGATCTCCCAAATTAAGTCAATGTTGAATGGAGGAAAGGGAGAACTACCGTCACAAGTCGAGATAAAAAAGGCTCAAGTGAACGCTATTACATTGCGAAGTGGAGCCAAGTTGCCTGAAGTAAGAGTGCCTCACCATTATATACCTCAAGAAGCTCCACTTGGGCAACAACAGTCTCATGGGCTAGATGTTGATATCGAACAAGAAGATGAGGCTGAACCAGAAAAGTATGAAGAGGCACCCATGGGATCAGGTGATGTTGAGGAGCTATGGCAAGAATTGTCAGTTGAGAAAAGGGCACAGGTTGAAAGAGAAGCGGCAGACATAAGAAGGAAAGCTGAGCGCGACGCTGCCGAAATGAGAGCTAAAGCAATGAAGGAGGCTGAAAACGTGACTAAGTCCAAACCATATGATACAAAAGCTCCTTACCCAGGACGGTTCGCAAAGGATAAGAAAGCTCAGGAAATGAAAGAGTTGACCAAATGTTTTAGAAGGTCGAGGTCAACATACCCCTCTTGACCGCCTTACAATCTATGCCTAAGTGTGCCAAGTTTTTGAAGGAATTATGTACAAGGAAGATCAAGTACATAGACGATGCAAGGTTCCAAGTTAGTGAGAATGTATCTGCAGTATTGCAAGACACCCCATGCCGACCAAGTGTATTGATCCTGGGATGTTCTATATCCTCTGCATCATTGGAGACATGAAGATTGAAAAGGCTATGCTGGATCTGAGAGCATCGATTAACGTCATGCTCAAGTCGATGTATGATGATCTAAGGATGGGGCCACTTAAACCTACAAGGGTGGCAATTCAACTAGCAGATAGATCGACTGTATGGCCTGAAGGGATTCTAGGGGACATTTTGGTCAGGGTAAGGGACTTAATTTTTCCAACGGATTTCTATATTCTGGATATGGGGAGATCGTCGCACAAGGCACCAGTGATGTTGTTAAGAAGACCGTTCTTGAAGACCACTCACATAAGAATCAACTGCGACACGGGGAAGCTAACTTGTGAGTTCGGAGGAGAAGTGGTGTCGTTTGGCATCTACAACACCATGAAACAGCCTAGTGACACGGAGTTGGTGTATAGCATTGACCATATTGACCAGATGGTGGATGAGTTCTGGCCAGAAATAACAATTGAAGATAGGCTAGATGTAGCCCTACAAATTGGTTTAACGGAGGTTGTTGCCCAAGATGGGTCTGTTGAGCTAATTGAAGCAGTACATTACTTAAAGTCGGATGCAGAATCAGGAAGGAGAGTAGAACCAGTGGTGATTCCTACATTGAAGCAAGAAGATAGGTTGATGCCATCAATAGAGAAAGCACCAAAGTTGGAATTAAAGGCACTACCTAGTCACTTGAAGTACATCTACTTGGGAGAAGAAGAGACACTACCAGTAATCATAAGTGCGGAGTTGTCTATCGAGGAAGAGGAACGTGTAAAAGAAGTCTTGGTGGAGTACAAACTGGCCATTGGCTGGACATTGGTCGATATAAGGGGCATAAACCAGACACCACATCTTGCTATCCTCAAAGAAGACTGAACCCAGCAATGAAAGAGGTAGTAATGAAAGAAATCTTGAAGCTGTTAGACCTGGGGATCATCTACCCGGTCTCTGACAGTAGATGGGTAAGTCCAGTGCATGTCTTGCCCAAGAAGTCTGGAATTCAAGTGGTGGAGAACGAGCAACGAGAAATGGTGGTGACAAGGTTACAGATAGGATGGCGAGTGTGCATTGATTACAGGAAGTTGAACCAGAAGACCAAAAAGGACCACTTTCCGTTACCTTTCATTGATGAGATGCTTGAAAAGTTGGCAGGTAACAAGTACTTTTGTTTTCTTGATGGTTACTCGGGCTACATGCAGATCTGGATCACGGAGAAAGACCGGGGCAAGACCACTTTTACCTGCCCATTTAGTACGTTTGCGTATAGAAGGATGTCTTTTGGTCTACGCAACGCTCCTGTCACATTCCAAAGATGTATGATGAACATATTCTCAGATTTGCTCGAAACCTGCATAGAGGTGTTCATGGACGACTTTACTCTCTATGGATCGAACTTCGACAAATGCCTAAACAACCTGGAGATGGTGCTGAAAGATGTGTGGATAAGAGTTTGGTCCTGAATTTTGAGAAGTGCCACTTCATGGTCAAGGAGGGCATAGTCCTTGGGCATGTCATATCAGAACAAGGGATAGAGGTCGACAAGGCCAAGATCGATATCATAGCCAAGTTGCCCTACCCGAGCAACGTGAAGCAGCTACGTGGTTTTCTTGGACATGCAGGATTTTATAGGAGGTTCGTCAAGGATTTCTCCAAGATCGCGCAGCCCATGACCAGACTATTACAAGGAGAAGTGGAGTGGAACTTTGATGAAGACTGCAAGAAGGCATTCCACATGCTAAAGGAGATCTTAGTGTCAACACCTATCATTCAACCACCGGATTGAAAAATGCCATTTGAAGTGATATGTGACGCGAGTGACTACGCGGTAGGAACAGTTCTTGGGCAGAAGAGAGGACGAGTGAATCATGTTATATACTATGCATCCAGAACTCTCAATCCTGCCCAATGCAATTATTCCACTACGGAGAAGGAACTATTAGCTGTGGTGTTCGCTGTCGAGAAATTTCGATCATACCTGCTCGGGGGCAAGACCATAGTCTACACTGACCACTCCGCACTGAAGTTCCTCATGGCCAAAAAAGAAACTAAGCCTAGATTGATAAGGTGGATCCTGTTGCTTCAGGAATTCATTTTGGAAATCAAAGATAAGGCTCGAACCCAGAATCTAGTGGCTGATCATCTGAGTCGCATAATCCAACAAGAGGAGATTGAGCCAATCAAGGAGACTTTCCCAGATGAACATCTCGCTCTTGCCCAAGACAACCTAGAACCATGGTATGCCGACTTGTGCAACTATATTGTTTTGGGACGACTTCTAGGTAACCTCAGCCTATATCAAAAGAACAAGTTGAAGGTGGAAAGTCGATATTACATATGGGATGAGCCATATTTATGGAAAATGTGTACTGATCAAGTTATCCGTTGATGTGTTGATATGAAGGAACAAGCAAGCATCCTCACACATTGTCATTCCAAGGTGTGTGGGGGACATTTTGGACCAAAAATGACTGCAAGAAAAATATTGGATTGTGGATTTTATTGGCCTAATATATTCAAGAACAGCTTCGAGTGGTATTGTCACACCCCGACTCCCGAGGTGCGACGCATGCGGAACACTAACACTAATAACCATCCATCAACTCAACTCAATAAGGGGATTATGCTCGGGAACAAGGGAATATTGACTGAAAGCGATAACAAATAAGAACATGCTTCCAAGTCACAACTAAAAACTTCCAACGAGCATAGTTAATTTACATCTCAACTCAAAATGGCATAAGTATTTCGAATTCCCAAAAACACGAATCAACAAAAACTTTTAAAATGTAGCGAGCACGTTACTCTTTAACCAACAGAATATCCAAATATCGTTTCAAGGTATATCAACATGCATCATTTCTCAAACATTGCAGCGGAGACTCGTCTCAATCCCAAACAACTACATGTATGAAGACATGCAATTACCAGACTAACTTTCGACTCAAGGACAACACACAACCAAGCTGCCCGCTCCATCCTCATCCTGCTAACCTGCACATTTAGAAATACATGCAGGGCTGAGTACTTCGTACTCAGTGAACACATGCCAAAAACTTTGAAACTTGCTCTTAGAGCTATATCAATTGAACTTGCCTTGCCGTAGCATCACAAGTATTTATGCAATGAAAACAGTTTAACTTGTGAATGCAAAATCATTTTCTTTTTAAATAGACTGCAGTCATTTTTACTCAAACAATATGTATCATCTATCACATTCTCTCTCTCTGTGCCGAGAAGTAGGCCTCCTTCTCGAACACTGTGACTGGCCCAACCGAAGCAAGGCTCACAGTCACCTCAAACAATTCATATACCACACGTGGGTTTCCTGCCTTTCACTGGACAATAATATCTCATTTAAGCAGATGATAAATCATACCAAACTCAAATTCACATAAAACGGCAAGTCAATTGAATTTAAAACTCACATCATAATTATACTCAATAACCAAATAACGATATCATTCATCGGAGTTTTGGTTTTAGAAAAGCCCACCTGTCTTCCGAAGACTTAGCTAGGCAGCTTACTCGTGAAAGTCCTCGCTACTTATTCGTCCCGCTCGGTCCTTCATAAATTGACATCGATAAAGAAATAAGACTCGATGTGTTAAGACGTAAAGTAGATGTTTGTCTCGGCTGGAGGACTTCTACTTGACTCGGGTCTCTCTAATCTTATTTTATCTTTTCTAAGTCGATCTCTTTCTCGACTTTCTCGTTCTCGACTCTCCACTCTACTCGGTTACTAATTACCTCATCTCGTACTCTCGTTTTAAATCATTAATTATCAATCGTTAAAGCATTTCTCGACAATTAATAACATAATATTCATCTCAACTTCATTTCTCGAATTTTTACTCGCATTCTCAACTCAACTAATGTCATATCACATTGTTCACGTCACATCAATTATATCTCATGCAAGCATTCTCAACAATTTGAACAATTCATTACATCAAAATCGAAATGTAAACATTTCACTCAAGCATATAGATTCAATCAACATATTATAACTCAATTCGGTTCACACTTCAAGTCACATTAACAATTACTTGACATTACTCGACTCTAGATCTTGAAACGACGTTAACTTCAATCTCATAAAAATAAACTCTCGTCCTTTTAAATAAAATTCAATTAATAAGAATTCTTTTCAATTATAAACTCAAATATTCATTTAAGATTTCTCGACTCAATATACGACATTATTTCAAAATACGTCGTCTTTACTCGAATACATATGCATATACGTGTTCGTACTATTATTTTATTATCTCATTTTAAACTCTTATTTACTTTAATGTCGACTTCTATCCTCAACTCATGACTCGATTTTTAACTCCTCAATCAAGACTCGATAACTTCCTCAACTCTTTTTCAAATTAAAATGATTTGAAAAATAACTCAATTATTTACTCACACGTCCTCAATCAATCAATACTCGACTTATTAAAAAAATAAACGAGCATTTAAACACTTCATCAATTAATAACTCGACTCTCAATCACATTACTCTTATTAATTTTCTTCTCGTCTCTTAATATTTCTCATTTTAATTTAATGATTAAACATTAAACTTTTTACTCGATTTTAATATTTAATTAATTCGACTCTATACTCATAAACTCCTCTTACTCGACTCAATTCTTCGCAAATTATTATTTGCTTAACTCAACTTAACTCTTCGAATTTTTATTTATTAATTGATCATCAAAGCTCGACTCGACTCTTTATTCTCTTACTCCATCATTTCTTAATTTATTAAGAAATTATCTCTTTAATTATTTTATTTCTAACTTCAATATTTATCTTTATTTTAAAACTCCTAAAAAAATTAAACAAGTAACTAACTCGACTTGATTAAATTTCTCACTCAATTTCTCATGTTCGACTTCTTCTAATATTTTTTTTTTCTCTTATAAAATAATCATTTATCATTTTTTTTCTTTCTTTCTCATTCAATTGAACGTCTTAACTTCAACTAACTCAACTCGCATTTTGACTTCCAACTCTATTTCTTTAACTCTAACTCTTCTTTTATTACTTCTGATTATTTCCTCCTCTTAATCTCTAAAATTAATTTCTCGATTTACTCTTCCTCTTAAACTCTAATTATTGAATAAAGAAATTATTTTCCTTTATTTTCTCAACTTAATGACTCGTCATTAATTTAATGATTTTTTCCTTTTTATTTTCTCTTTAATTTTATTCTAAAAAATTATGAATATTTTATTCATTAAATAATTAATTAATTTCTTTTAGAATTAATTTTAACGATATTCAAATCTTCAAGATTTCACCAAGAACACCTAGAACACACACTAGGCATTTCTTCAAATCTTAAAAAATTCATAATTTTTCACCAAGAACACCTAGAACACACACTAGGTATTCCAACTCAAAATTTTCGATTTTAACACTAGAAATCTCATTTTCTTCACTTCAATATCGAGTACTCAAATTTACGCACAACATACTCATATCATCAAAATTCATCAAATCATCAAATTATCATAAAAATTATTTTCCCTCTAAAATCATGCATATAACTCGATTTTTCTCATAATAACATCATAAGAAATTTAAATAATCTAATACTCAAAATTTTCTCATGCTCATAACATCATCATAACATCAACTAAATAATCAAATAAAATTTCTTCCTCCATACTCAAAACTCACGGCACACACTCAAAAAAATTAAGGCATGCATTTTCTCAATTTTCATGCATATATATAATCATTCAAATCATGCTTATAAACATATATAAAGCATTAAATCAACAATAAATCAAGAAATCGAATTTTTCCTCCTCTTGCTCTAAAATTTTCAGCTTCTACCAATTTTTAGGGGTTTTAATTTTTTTTTCTCTTCTCTTTTAATTCCTAGATAAATCTCTAGGCTCGATTTCTCTAACGATTTCCTCACTCGAATCTCATATCGAAATTCCTAGTTTGCCTATGCATAAATTTAAACCATGCATGCATCTTTCTTTAGGGATTAGATTACATATATACAATAATCAAATGAATTAACCTACTTTTAAGAAATTAAATCCAAACTCTCCTCTTGATTTCTTCTTGGCCGAAAATGGAAGGCTTGGAAGGCTCAATCTCTAGCTTTGATTTCCATGGTGGATTTCATCTTGAATCCTCAAGAAAAAAAAAATGGAACAAAAATCAATCATCTCTCAAGGGCATGAGTGCCGAAAATTTCAAGAAATTTGAGATAATTTTTTGCATGGATTCAAACTCAAAACTTGAAGGATTTTTACCTCTTTAATTAAAGTTGGAAGACTAGAGAGGATGATGATGAAGATCTCTTGAACTCTTGAAAGCTTGAAGCTTGAAGGTAGAGCTTCAATGGAGGATTTCTCTCAAGTATGTGTGTATGTGTGTGTCACGGTTGGGAGGGAGAGAGAGATGGAGAGGAATTTCTTTCTTTCTTTCTTACTAAGGCACGAGAGAGAGTAGAGAGTATTTAAGAGAGTGATAGATGCATGTATCATCTAAGCTTCTTAGATAAGAAATGAAATAATCATCTAAGTTAAGAGAATATAATGATGATATTCTCATAACAGGTGTTGACAAATAGGCCCCTATGAGAGAGATTTTAGGGAGAGAGAGAGAGAGAGGTCGGTAGAGAGAGAGAGAGAGAGATAAGAGACATTTTATTTTTTTTACAGATAAAAATTTACCCAGATGAAAAAGTTTTCCGGTAGAATGTATCTGTGTTATTTCATTTATACTGAAAACGGCTCTAATCTCTCCTCGTCTCGTTTCCGACATCGAAAACACCTCGACGCTATCTCATGTCTCACGAAATAAATCAAGGAACCTGAATATCTAATTTTTAGGTTAAAATTCCAAGTAACGATGAAAAACCTAAAAATCATTCGACTAATTAATCCGTTAAGGACTAAACTCTTAGAGTTTTCTCATATGATCTCGGATGAGCTTCTAAATTATCTCAATGATCTTAGAATTAATTCTAGATTCAAAAGACACTAATTAGGTCTTATTCTGAGTTCATCGGTGAATAGTGTTTTCTCGGTTCTCGCTACTATTCACTGAATAGTAAAAGTTCTCGGATTTCACTGAAAATCATACTCATGCTCAAATTCATATAAATAAACTCAATCAATGCATCACATACTCGATCGAATAATCGAAACGAGAAAAACTCACGTCAAAGCATACAAGGGCATTTTAGTCATTTCAAGAAAATATCTTTTCTTGAAGCATCTCATCACTCAAAACTCATTAATTAAGCACTTAAACTCATTTTAAATGTATTTAAGGGCTTATGAAAGTTTGGGGTATTACATCCTCACCCCCTTAAAAAAATTTCGTCATCGAAATTTACTAACCTCAAGAAAATAACTCGGGGTATCTCGCTCTCATCTTTTCCTCAAGTTCCCACGTAGCTTCTTCGATATCGTGATGACACCACTTAATCTTAACTAAGAGAATCGATTTCGTTCGAAGCTGTTGGACCTTTCGGTCTAGGATTCTCTTGGGTTTCTCCTCGTAGCTCAAATCTGGCTTCAAAGCCACATCCTCTTGGCGTATCACGTGCTTCGGATCGAAAACATACTTTCTCAATTGTGACACGTGAAAAACGTTATGCGAATTCCCAAAACTGGGAGGTAACGCCAATCTATACGATACGGCTCCTATCCTTTCAAGGATCTCAAACGGTCATATAAAACGAGGTTTCAATTTTCCTTTAACACTGAAACGGTGTATTCCACTCGATGGAGATACTTTCAAGAAGACTTTGCTTCCTATCTCAAACTCTAGCTCAGATCTTCGGTTGTCGACATACGATTTCTGTCGACTTTGAGCTTCTTTTATTTTCTCGCGAATCTGACTAATAGATTTTTATCATCTTCTCGATCGCGTCTAGCCCTATCACTTTTCTCTCGCCTACTTCGTCCCAATAAAGCGGCAATCTACTCTTCTTTCCGTAAAGAGCTTCGTATGGGGCCATTCCAATCGTATTCTGATAGCTATTATTATACGCAAACTTGATAAGGGGTAAAATTTTCTCCCACTCGTCTCCTTTGTCTAATAAGACAGCTCTTAACATATCCTCGCTCGGATTGACCATCCGTCTGAGGATGATAAGCAGTGCTAAACTACAATTGTGTTCCCAACTCTTTATGGAAACTTTCCCAAAAACGGGCTGTGAACTTCGAATCTCGATCGGGGGTAATTGTCTTCGGTACTTCGTGTAATCTCACAATCTCTTTGACATAAATTTGTGCCAACTTATCCGATCCATAGGTGTGTGGAATAGGTATGAAATGAGCGGACTTTGTCAACCTATCCACTATCACCCACACGACTGTGTTACCTCTCATCGTCCTTGGCAAACCCGTCACGAAATCCATCGTGATACCATCCCACTTCCATTCTGGGACTGGTAGCGGTTGTAAAGGTCCATACGGTCTTTGATGTAGGGACTTCACTTGTTGACAAGCTAAACATCTCTCAACATACATGGCCACATCCTTCTTCAATCCTTGCCACCAAAACTGTTGTTTCAAGTCTTGGTACATCTTCGTACTGCCGGGATGGGCTGTGTAAGGAGTCTCATGAGCTTCACTCATTATCTCGTTTCTCAACTTCTCGTCGTTTGGCACACAAATTCTTCCTCGAAATAACAAAGCATTGTCACTCGACTCAAAAAAATCCTTGACTCCTCCTCTTCTTACCTTCATCTTCAACTTCTCCAAATTTTCATCTCCTCGTTGACCTTCAATAATGCGGGACCTCAAATCTGGCATTATTACCAACGTAGCAATCACGTGCTCCACGGTTGCTGGGGGTGCAATTACTTCGATTCTCATTTTCCCAAACTCCTCAATCAAACTCACTTCATCACTTAGCAAGAATCCTAACTCGGTTTCTTCCGAATTCTCCTCCTTTCTCTTTCGACTCAATGCGTCGGCTACAACATTAGCTTTACCGAGATGGTAAGATATCTTGCAATCGTAGTCTTTCACCAACTCAAGCCATCTCCTCTGTCTCATATTCAATTCTTTCTGTTCGAAAAAATACTTCAAACTCTTGTGATCCGAAAAGATTTCACACTTAGCACCGTAGAGATAGTGTCTTCAAATTTTCAAAGCATGCACTACGGCTGCTAACTCCAAATCATGTGTTGGATACTTCTCTTCATGGGGCTCGAGTTGTCTTGAAGCACACGCTATCACTCTTCCATCTTGCATTAGGACACATCCTAAGCCTTGAGTTGATGCATCGACATAAATTGTATAGTCTTTCCCTGGGTCAGGAAGAGCTAATACTGGAGCTGGATTGACTACAGCTTTTGAAAACTTTTCTCGCATTCCTCCGTCCACTTAAACTTCGATTTTTTCTTCAACAGACTCGTCATCGGCTTCGCAATCTTGGAAAATCCGTCTATGAATCTCCGATAGTAACCTGCTAAACCGAGGAAACTACGAATTTCATGAACTGACGTCAGTGATTTCCAATCTTGCACAGCTTTCACCTTTTCCATATTCACTTTAATTTCTTCGGACGAAACAACGTGTCCTAGGAAATTCGCTTCTTTCAACCAAAATTCACACTTGCTGAATTTGGCATAAAACTTCTCATATCTTAACATCTCCAACACGATTCGCAGATGCTTCTCGTGTTCGGCTTCATCTCTTGAATACACCAAAATGTCGTCTATAAAGACCATCACAAATGTATCCAAAAAATTTGTAAAAAACTCTATTCATCAAATCCATGAAAACTGTTGGAGCATTGGTCAAACCAAATGGCATTACTATGAATTCATAATGTCTATATCTTGTTCTGAAAGCAGTTTTCGGAACATCTTCTTGCTTAATCTTCAATTGATGATATCCAGATCTTAAGTCGATCTTGGAGAAAACACCTGCTCCTTTTAAGTGATCGAACAGATCATCTATTCTTGGCAAAGGATACTTGTTCTTGAGCGTAATCTTGTTAAGCACTCGGTAGTCTATGCACATCTTCAAACTATCGTCCTTCTTCTTCACAAATAGAATCGGAGTTCCCCAAGGCAAAACGCTTGGTCAGATAAAATCCAAATCTAACAATTCTTGCAACTGAATCTTCAACTCTTGAAGTTCTTTTGGAGCGATTCTGTACGGAGCTTTTGATATCGGGGCTGATCCTAGTTCTAGATCAGTCGTAAACTCTAGTTGTCTATCAAGAGGTAATCCTGGTAGCACTTCTGGGAATACGTCTTTGAATTCTCTCATGATAGGTACATCATCGACACTCAACTCTTGGTTCTCATCTTTGTTCAAATAAACTTGATACACTTGTGTATCTCTCTTCCTCATTAACCTCTACGCTTTCATTGCCGAGATTATCAACACACTCTTTCTCACTCTTCTCTCAACTCCAAAGACTACGGTCGGCTCTTCTCCCGGAGGCTGAAACGAAATTTGCCTCTGGTCACATCGAATCATCACGAAATTTTCGGTTAACCAATCCATTCCGAAGATTATGTCTACGTCCCATATTTGAATCAGGTTTAAGGATTTCGCTAACAACTTGCAATTTCCGCATTCGAATTCTAGGTTCGAGCAAACACGCGACAAAAACACTGACTTACCTAAAGGGGTAATCACTTTAAGCACCTGGTTCGATTCCTCTACATTCAACTCTAGGTTATCTACGCACGTGCTAGATATAAACGAATGCGAAGCACCGGTATCAAATAAAATGATAATAGGGATGCCGTTAAGCTTTCCCATACCTGCTAGGTTTCATTGGTCTTTCGCTGACGGTTTCTGCTCAAATGCAAAGGCTCTTTGGAAATGCGGCGGCTCTTGCTGAGTAGGTTGCTTTTGCTGCTGTGGCTTGCGCTGTTGCTGAGGAAACTTTTGCTGTCAAAACGCTTCAACAGCTTTCATCTGCGAAGGCTGAAATTGATTTGGCCTTCCGCCACTTATCCCTTGCTGTTTACTTGGACACTAGTTCGAGAAATGACCAGGCTGTCCGCAAGTATAACAGACGTTACTTCCAATCTTACAAATGCCTTGATACATTCTGCCACATTTCGAACAAGCAGGGAGTCCTTGCGGTCCTACAGGCACATTACTTCGATTAGCCTGCGGAGCTCTCGCTTTCTGGGTTTGCTG
The DNA here is from genome assembly GCA_029490685.1 of Schizonepeta tenuifolia. Lineage (NCBI taxonomy): Eukaryota > Viridiplantae > Streptophyta > Magnoliopsida > Lamiales > Lamiaceae > Schizonepeta > Schizonepeta tenuifolia. The sequence goes on along the minus strand of CM055955.1, from coordinate 54,533,282 downwards.
AGATTGTTGTTTCCCTTTTCCTTACCACGGCCTTTTACTTGGGTGGTCTCCTCCACTCCACTTTCCCTTCCTCTTTGAATACTGACCGAACTGAGACTGATGGGTAGTTCCGATCGTCGTCATCTGACTCTGGGATTGGAGATTCTGAAGAGTGCGATCCACTTTTTGGCTGCATAGCCAACTCCATATCGAGGGCTTGGTTAAGGGCTTCTGCGTAAGTCAGACCACTCTGACTGGCAAGAACTACTCGAATATCTTGCCTTAATCCCGTTCTAAACAGCTCGCACATTTTCTCGTCGGTATCTACCTTATCAGGCGCAAAACGAGCTAGCTCGCAAAACTTACGATCATACTCAGCTACACTCTTCTTCCCTTGCTTTAGATTGGCAAATTCATTTGCCTTCTGCTTGCGATAACTCCTCAGTACGTACTTCTCGTACAACGCTTCCTTGAATTGTTCCCACGTTAAATTATTACGTTCTTCGGGCGTATACATTCTCTGTCTCGCTTCCCACCAATAGTCGGCAGCTCCTTTCAGTTGATACGTCATACACTCGAGACGTTCGCGATCGTTGCATTGAAGAAATCAGAAAATTCGCTTAAGAGACAGTCTTCGGCTTCTGCCGGACTGCCTTTACCGTCGAAGGTTGGGGGATTTTGGTGAAGAAATAATTCTTCTACTCGACGTTCTTTTTGAAGAGGCGGGAAAGGATTTCGCTGACCCTCTTGCTCATCTCTAAGGTTTCTTACGTTTCTTCGTCTTGGCGGCATTCTAAAGAAATGCACAAGAAAAATTTTAAGCCACTCGGAAGGAACAATTTTATCTCACTCGAAACCTTTCTTGATTCTGAAAACGTTTCCCTCTATCAAAAGGAATATGATTCTCAATCGGTACTTATCAAAGCATTAAAGAAAATCAACTCAAATAATTATTGCAAATAAAGCAATCATCTCAACTCACATATATCTCAATCAATTCATTCTCATCTCAAAATAATCAATCATCATTGGCATATAATCACGTCATCACTCACACACACACACACACACACACATATATATATATATATATATATATTCTCAAACAAATATTCCTCAAACAAATATTTCTCAATCATCATCACATCATTGCTCACGTATTCTTAAGTTAAATATTTCTCAAAAACTCGAAATAAATATTTCTCAAACTCTAACAATCATTTCTCAAAACTCAAAGCAATCATACACTCAAATAATAACATTATTTCGGTTCATATATACCTCATCATCCTTCACTCAAACTTTATCATTAATTGCTAAAGAATAGCTTATTCATTTTACTAAACTCTTATCTCAATACTCGTCCTCATCTCAATCATCATTTAAGGAATCTCAAGTACTCGGATTAATTTAATTACTCGGGAGACTCAAAGTTGATTTTAAACGGCCTATCAGCTGCTTTTTATTTCACTCGTTAGCGGCCTCTTCTGAGGACTTACTACATAATAGGGAATTTAATATTCACATCGGAAAAGCTATCCCTCACGTCGACACGACAATCACTACTCAAATCGAACTACCCGATCTTTCACATCACGTTCGATCTTATTTAGCTAACCAAACCTTAAGGCTCGAATATTTACATCACAACGATAAAGAAAAGAGTTTGACTCTCAAATGTAAAGATAAAGATTGTTCGATGTTTTCCTACAACTTTCTTGAACTGATTCTAAACGTTAGAATCATCTTCACTCGGCCCATGATCATCATAGTGCTCTTCATCAGCGTTTTCCTCTCCTGGGTTCTCCTCTGGATCCTCCTCGGGATCCTCTTCCTCCTCTGGATCCTCCTTGGGATCTTCTTCCTCCTCTTTCTCTACCTCGGCTCTCTCATTCAAGATGTTGAAACGTGCAAGCTCGGCTGCCCTCACGCCCTTTTCATAGTCTTGGAGAGTGTAGTTGACTGTCTCCCAAGCATTCGTCATCTCTCTCGTGTCCTCGTCTTTGCAACGAGCATCCACGTCCTCTAACTCGGACTCAACCCATGGGGGTGTCAAGGAGCGATCTTCGATACGGCGGAGGTATGACGCTACATCGGTAGGGGAGCCAAACTGAGACTCATAATCTTCCTCGATCCTCACGACAGAAGTAGGGACAAACATATATGGAGTTGAAAAAAAATCGTTTGGCAGGGCTTTGGAGAATACCGCTGCCCACTGTCGCTTAGGCTGTTTGCTCCCCGTCGTACTCGTCATTGTTGCCGTCACTGGTACGTGCTGGCCTAGAAGGCTCGGCTACATGCTGAATCGGCGAAAGAGTGCGATTACGACGCATATACTCGGCAAACTGGTCATCCAAGGGCGATGGGATTCCATTGGGATCATGATAACCATTTGGCTGCAGAGCTGACGAGCTAGATGTGGAATAAGGATCATAGACTCGAAGAGGAAGTACACCACTCGAATAAGGGTAATCCTAAAAAGCATCTCTGGGCTCTGGCTCAACTCGAGGAGGTGTAGGAATACGAGGTGGAACTGGGCCATCTTGAAGAATAGGAGGGGGACTACGAACAAAACCATTCGGCATAGCAGGGAGGTCATCATCATAAGACTCTGGGGGAGGTGCACCGTACTGCATGAACTGACCGGATTTCGTGGAGATAAACGCATTGACGTCACCGTAAAGAGTGTCGTCGAGGTAACGGTGTCCTAAGAACCGAGGAACAAGAGACGCTACCCAATCTCGCCACTCTCGGGGTAACGCCTAACTCAGATGGATCATTCCATCTAACACTCCTATGTCCATATACTGGACCTTTTCCCAAATTTTGTGGTATCGTGCTAGAAATTTCGCGATAGACTCGCGGTGCATTTTTCTCACATGCAAGTACTCCTGTATTCACTCACGGTTGGCCATCTCATTCTCGTTTCCCATAGGGGTATTATCACTCAAGGTACTGGGCAATTCTATTTCTCGTAACCGTTTGAACAAACGTTCCATCCTTTTCGATTTTTCCAAAAAAAAACGCATTAGAGAAGACATTCTAAAGCAATCTAGTTATTCAAGTACTTAATAAGCTTTTATCTCTAGATGAGCTCAAATCATAAATAACTTCATAACTCATAAATCTCAAAATCTCAAAATCTCAATAACTCAATCATCACTTCAAACTCAAAAAGCTTTAGGAAAATAAAGCGTACCTGGTTGCTGGATGAGATGGGGGATTGCTTGGTGTGTTACTGACTCAAATAAGTCTAGGAAATAAATCTAGACTCAACTCATCAAGGAAAGTTAGACTTCAAAGCAGACAAAACCTGCTCTGATACCAACCTGTCACACCCCGACTCCCGAGGTGCGATGCATGCGGAACACTAACACTAATAACCATCCATCAACTCAACTCAATAAGGGAATTATGCTCGGGAACAAGTGAATATTGACTGAAAGCGATAACAAATAAGAACATGCTTCCAAGTCACAACTAAAAACTTCCAACGAGCATAGTTAATTTACATCTCAACTCAAAATGGCATAAGTATTTCGAATTCCCAAAAACACGCACCAACAAAAACTTTTAAAATGTATCGAGCACGTTGCTCTTTAACCAACAGAATATCCAAATATCGTTTCAAGGTATATCAACAGGCATCATTTCTCAAACATTGCAGCGGAGACTCGACTCAATCCCAAACAACTACATGTATGAAGACATGCAATTACCAGACTAACTTTCGACTCAAGGACAGCACACCACCAAGCTGCCCGCTCCATCCTCATCCTGCTAACCTGCACATTTAGAAATACATGCAGGACTGAGTACTTCGTACTCAGTGAACACATGCCAAAAACTTAGAAACTTGCTCTTAGAGCTATATCAATTGAACTTGCCTTGCTGTAGCATCACAAGTATTTATGCAATGAAAACAGTTTAACTTGTGAATGCAAAATCATTTTCTTTTTAAATAGACTGCAGTCATTTTTACTCAAACAATATGTATCATCTATCACATTCTCTCTCTCTCTCTGTGCCGAGAAGTAGGCCTCATTCTCGAACACTGTGACTGGCCCAATCGAAGCAAGGCTCACAGTCACCTCAAACAATTCATATACCACACGTGGGTTTCCTGCCTTTCACAGGACAATAATATCTCATTTAAGCAGATGATAAATCATACCAAACTCAAATTCACATAAAACGGCAAGTCAATTGAATTTAAAACTCACATCATAATTATACTCAATAACCAAATAACGATAGCATTCATCGGAGTTTTGGTTTTAGAAAAGCCGACCTGTCTTCCGAAGACTTAGCTAGGCAGCTTACTCGTGAAAGTCCTAGCTACTTGTTCGTCCCACTCGGTCCTTCATAAATCGACATCGATAAAGAAATAAGACTCGATGTTTTAAGACGTAAAGTAGATGTTTGTCTAGGCTGGAGGACTTCTACTTGACTCGGGTCTCTCTAATCTTATTTTATCTTTTCTAAGTCGATCTCTTTCTCGACTTTCTCGTTCTCGACTCTCGACTCTACTCGGCTACTAATTACCTCATCTCGTACTCTCGTTTTAAATCATTAATTATCAATCGTTAAAGCATTTCTCGACAATTAATAACATAATATTCATCTCAACTTCATTTCTCGAATTTTTACTCGCATTCTCAACTCAACTAATGTCATATCACATTGTTCACGTCACATCAATTATATCTCATGCAAGCATTCTCAACAATTTGAACAATTCATTACATCAAAATCGAAATGTAAACATTTCACTCAAGCATATAGATTCAATCAACATATTATAACTCAATTCGGTTCACACTTCAAGTCACATTAACAATTACTCGACATTACTCGACTCTAGTTCTTGAAACGACGTTAACTTCAATCTCATAAAAATAAACTCTCGTCCTTTTAAATAAAATTCAATTAATAAGAATTCTTTTAAATTATAAACTCAAATATTCATTTAATATTTCTCGACTCAATATACTACATTATTTCAAAATATCTCATCTTTACTCGAGTACATATGCATATACGTGTTCATACTATTATTTTATTATCTCATTTTAAACTCTTATTTAATTTAATCTCGACTTCTATCCTCAACTCATGACTCGATTTTTAACTCCTCAATCAAGACTCGATAACTTCCTCGACTCTTTTTCAAATTAAAATGATTTGAAAAACAACTCAATTATTTACTCACGCATCCTCAATCAATCAATACTCGACTTATTAAAAAAATAAACGAGCATTTAAACACTTCATCAATTAATAACTCGACGCTCAATCACATTACTCTTATTAATTTTCTTCTCGTCTCTTAATATTTCTCATTTTAATTTAATGATTAAACATTAAACTTTTTACTCGATTTTAATATTTAATTAAACAACTCTCGCTCGACTCTATACTCATAAACTCCTCTTACTCGACTCAATTCTTTGCAAATTATTATTTGCTTAACTCGACTTAACTCTTCGAATTTTTATTTATTAATTGATCATCAAAGCTCGACTCGACTCTTTATTCTCTTACTCCATCATTTCTTAATTTATTAAGGAATTATCTCTTTAATTATTTTATTTCTAACTTCTTTATTTATATTTATTTTAAAACTGTTAAAAAAATTAAACAAGTAACTAACTCGACTTGATTAAATTTCTCACTCAATTTCTCATGCTCGACTTCTTCTAATATTTTTTTTCTCTTATAAAATAATCATTTATCATTTTTTTCTTTCTTTCTCGTTCAATTGAACGTCTTAACTTCAACTAACTCGACTCGTATTTTATACTCGACTTCCAACTCTATTTCTTTAACTCTAACTCTTCTTTTATTACTTCTCGATTATTTCCTCCTCATAATCTCAAAAATTAATTTCTCGATTTACTCTTCCTCTTAAACTCTAATTATTGAATAAAGAAATTATTTTCCTTTATTCTCTCAACTAAATGACTCATCATTAATTTAATGATTTTTTCCTTTTTATTTTCTCTTTAATTTTATTCTAAAAAATTATGAATATTTTATACATTAAATAATTAATTAATTTCTTTTAGAATTAATTTTAATGATATTCAAATCCTCAAGATTTCACCAAGAACACCTAGAACACACACTAGGCATTTCTTCAAATCTTAAAAATTCATAATTTTTCACCAAGAACACCTAGAACATACGCTAGATATTCCAACTCAAAATTTTCGATTTTAACACTAGAAATCTTATTTTCTTCACTTCAATATCTAGTACTCAAATTTACACACAACATACTCATATCATCAAAATTCATCAAATCATCAAATTATCATAAAAATTATTTTTCCTCTAAAATCATGCATATAACTCGATTTTCCTCATAATAATATCATAAGAAATTTAAATCATCTAATATTCTAAATTTTCTCATGCTCATAACATCATCATAACATCAACTAAATAATCAAATAAAATTTCTTCCTCCATACTCAAAACTCACGGCACACACTCAAAAAAATTAAGGCATGCATTTTCTCAATTTTCATGCATATATATAATCATTCAAATCATGCTTATAAACATATATAAAGCATTAAATCAACAATAAATCAAGAAATCAAATTTTTCCTCCTCTTGCCCTAAAATTTTTGGCTTCTACCAATTTTTAGGGGTTTTAACTTTTTTTTTCTCTTCTTTTTTAATTCCTAGATAAATCTCTAGGCTCGATTTCTCTAACGATTTCCTCCCTCGAATCTCATATCGAAATTCCTAGTTTGCCTATGCATAAATTTAAACCATGCATGCATCTTTCTTTAGGGATTAGATTACATATATACAATAATCAAATGAATTAACCTACTTTTAAGAAATTAAATCCAAACTCTCTTCTTGATTTCTTCTTGGCCGAAAATGGAAGGCTTGGAAGGCTCAATCTCTAGCTTTGATTTCCATGGTGGATTTCAAGAAATTTGAGATAATTTTTTGCATGGATTCAAACTCAAAACTTGAAGGATTTTTACCTCTTTAATTAAAGTTGGAAGACTAGAGAGAATGATGATGAAGATCTCTTGAACTCTTGAAAGCTTGAAGCTTGAAGGTAGAGCTTCAATGGAGGATTTCTCTCAAGTATGTGTGTATGTGTGTGTCACGGTTGGGAGGGAGAGAGAGATGGAGAGAAATTTCTTTCTTTCTTTCTTACTAAGGCACGAGAGAGAGTAGAGAGTATTTAAGAGAGTGATAGATGCATGTATCATCTAAGCTTCTTAGATAAGAAATGAAATAATCATCTAAGTTAAGAGAATATAATGATGATATTCTCATAATAGGTGTTGACAAATAGGCACCTATGAGAGAGATTTTAGGGAGAGAGAGAGAGAGAGATCGGTAGAGAGAGAGAGGGAGAGAGATAAGAGAGATTTTATTTTTTTTACAGATAAAAATTTACCCAGATGAAAAAGTTTTCCGGTAGAATGTATCCGTGTTATTTCATTTCTACTAAAAACGGCTCTAATCTCTCCTCGTCTCGTTTCCGACATCGAAAATACCTCGCCGCTATCTCATGTCTCACGAAATAAATCAAGGAACCCGAATATCTAATTTTTAGGTTAAAATTCCAAGTAACGAAGAAAAACCTAAAACTCATTCAACTAATTAATCCGTTAAGGACTAAACTCCTCATATGATCTCGGATGAGCTTCTAAATTATCTCAATGATCTTAGAATTAATTCTAGATTCAAAAGACACTAATTAGGTCTTATTCTGAGTTCGTTGGTGAATAGTGTTTTCTCGGTTCTCGCTACTATTCACTGAAAAGTAAAAGTTCTCGGATTTCACTGAAAATCATACTCATGCTTAAACTTATATAAATAAACTCAATTAATGCATCACATACTCGATCGAATAATCGAAACGAGAAAAACTCACGTCAAAGCATACAAGGGCATTTTAGTCATTTCAAGAAAATATCTTTTCTTGAAGCATCTCATCACTCAAAACTCTTTAATTAAGCACTTAAACTCATTTTAAATGCACTTAAGGGCTTATGAAAGTTCGGGGTATTACAGGTATAAACAATGCGTTCAATGCAAGAAGGAGGGCAACATCGGCAAGAGGAATGAGATGCCCATGACCCCAGTAATGCCGGTCGAAGTATTTGATATATGGGGAATGGATTTTATGGGGCCATTGCCAAATTCAAGAGGAAATCTCTACATTTTGTTGGCAGTCGATTACGTGTCTAAATGGGTGGAGGCTAAGGCAACATCAACCAATGACTCAAAGGTAATTGTGGAATTCCTCAAGAGCAATATCTTTAGCCGGTTTGGTGTGCCCAAGGCAATCATTAGTGATCAAGGAACACACTTCTGCAATAGAGCTGTAAAGGGGTTGATGAGTAGATATGGAGTACATTATAGGATTTCGAATGCTTATCATCCTCAAGCAAATGGTCAAGATAAATTGTCTAGTCGCATTGTGAAGGCTGTCTTGAGGAAGATAGTCAGTCCGACAGGGAAGGATTGGAGTTTGCGTCTTGAGGATGCACTGTGGGTGTATAGGACAACGTTCAAAACCCCATTTGGCATATCATCCTACAAAATGATCTTTGGCAAGATGTGCCACTTGCCTATGGAAATAGAGCATAGAGCGTATTGGGCAGTTCAGAAGATGAATTATGATTGGGACGAAGCAGGCCAAGCTAGGAAGCTTCAATTGCAAGAACTCGAGGAGGTCCGACTCAATTCATATGACAGCTCCGTGTTGTACAAAGAAAGGATGAAGAAGGCTCACGATCCATTGATCAAGGTCAAGAAGTTTGAACCTGGGCAACAAGTGCTACTATATGAGTCCAAGTTTAAACTCATGTCAGAGAAACTATCAACTAAGTGAGTTGGTCCATTCGAAGTACAAGCCACATATCCAAATGGAGCCATGGAAGTGATGAATACTAGCTCGGGAAAGATTTTCAAAGTCAATGAAGAAAGATTGAAGGCCTTCTTTGGCCAAGTCTTTGAGAAACCAGAGGAATACTTGAAATTCCTCTGTGAGTTGGAGACCTAACTTGGGCAAGAGGGACATCGTGCCCACGAAGATAACTGGGGCACTGGCTAGGAGGCAACCTAGTATGTTTTCTTTTAAATTTCACGTACTGTCTTATTTAGTTAAAAATGGGGGAATGGGGGTGTGATACCCCGAGCTTTTATATCTTTAGAGAGCGTAATAGCTAACCGAGTAAGTTAAAAGATGAGATTTGTGGAATAAAAATTTTCTTTTAAAATAAAGGGAAATAAGTAAAACGTCTGGAATGTCTTATGTGTTATTGTGTGAATTTATCTGTTCAAATTTTTGAAATGATAATGTGACGTACATGTTGAGTTTATTTATATGAAAATGAGTATGATATTAATTTCCAGAAAAATCCCGAAGAGTTTGTTTAATTGAAATAGAATAATATTGACCGCCAAGAAAATTCTATTCGCCGATGAACTTAGAATAGAGTTGAATTAAGATCTTTGAACCTAGAATTTCTTCTAAGGTCATTGAGATAGGATAAGAGCTTATACGAGATGATTTGAGAAGAGTAATGAGGAATTAATCTTTAAAGGATTAATAACGGATTAATAAGCCGACTAAATTCTTTTAAGATTTAAAAGACTAAATGATCGGAACCGTTAATCTTTTAATTGAGACGTGAAATAGGATTGAGATGTTTTAGTGTCGAAAGTGAGACGAGAAGAGGTTAGACTCGTTTATAACATAAGTGAATTAATACGAATCATTTTATCCGGAAAACCTTTACGACCGGATATAATACCCGTAACGACACGACGAGGACAAGTGTCACTCTCCCTCTCTCCCTCTCACACCACTTCACCATCTCTCTCCCATATCTCTCCAATTTCCAATGCTAAATATGATGATTATGTCTTCTCCACAATCTTACCAAAAGATTACATGCAAAAGCTATCACATCAACTCCATCTATCACTCACATCACACCAAGTTCCAACACAAAATGGTCATCATTCCTTATTCCTTATGTTGGAATTCAAATTCTAGCATCCTAATCAAAGAGAGAAGAGTTCATTCATTCACACTATCTCTCTCTCACTTTCGAACAATCTCTCAAGCAAGCAAGAAAAAGAAAACTCTCTCTACTCTCTCCCTCACTCACGGCATTAACATACACCTTGATTTTTTCTTCCATGCAACCTTGAATTCAAGCTTATCATCCATGGAAATGAAGTGAAGAACATCATCCTCCATCTAGTTCATCCTTATCTTCAAGGAAAAGGTAATAATTCTTCAAGTTCTTGAATTGAAATTCAAATAATCATCCCCATTTTCTTCATTTTTGGCTCTTAAGCCCTAAAGAGATGGATGATTACTCATTATGTTATTCTTTTCTTTGAGGATTCAAGAAGAGTTCTTCCTCTCATTCAAGCTCAAGTTTTGAAGCTCAATTCCCTTTCATTTGATCCCAAGAAGCCAAGAGAAGAGATCCATTTTAATTTAAAGTATGATATTCATTTGATTAATTGTATATATGTATATCTCTAAGTCCTAAAAGAAAGAAAACATGCATGCATGGTATTTATTTATGTTTAGGCAAACTTAGGTTGTGTATGTGAAGATCGAGTGAGAAGAAATCGTTAGGAAAATTGAACACTAGGTTTTAATCGGTGAATTAAGAGAAGAAAAAGAATTTAAATCCCTAAAAATTTATAAAAACCGAAATTAATAGAGAAAATAGGAAAATATGAATCCTTTGAGTTATTGTTATTTTGATGCTTGATTTGTGATTTTTATCATGTTTGGAATGAGATTATATGCATGAAAAATTGAGAAATTAATTGCCCTAAAATATGTATCAATGCCGTGTGTTTTTAAGAAAATTGGAGAAATTATTTTGTTGATTTTGTTGATGAATTGAGTGATGTTTTGATCATGAATTTATTATATGATATGTTGATGTAATCATACATGTTGTTAAGTATAAGAAAATGGAATTGCATGTTAAGATTCTAAAGAAAATAAATTGTGATAATATAGAAGGTTGAATGTTTAGATGTTATAATGTGTGTATAAATACTGGTTTAATTTATGGATAAAAGATAGGAATTTTTGTAACAAAAAGAATAAAGTTTAAAGGTTTTGAAGATGTTAAAAAGTATATAGGAAAATATATCTATCAAGAGTTATTATACTAAGACTTGAAGATTTGAATTTTTAATAAACTAAGTCAAAAAGATATTTTGTAATTTAACTAATAAGATGAACTAGTTTTTATAAAAATGTTCATTGAATAATAAAGAAAATTATTAAGTAAGAAAGTGGTTTAAAAGTTAAGAACAAAGAAGAAGAATTTATTAATTAAATAAGCAAGAATTGAGAAAACCGAGTTTAAAAGGATTAATTGATAAGAAGTGAAAAGAAGTTTTAATCATAGTGAGAAAAGATGCTAAACGAGTTAAGTTAAATACTCGTATAATTGATCAACAAAGTAATAATGGAATAACGTCCAAATAATAGTTTTGAAAGAAATTAATTAAAGAAGTTGTTTCAAACCGTGCGAATCAAATAAACTGAGAAGAATTGTCAAGTAAATAATAGTCGAGTTAAGAATTGAGAATCAAGTTAGAAATGGAAAAGAAATTCCAATTTCATAAGAGTTAATAATAAATTAAGAGAAATTTTATTAAATGAATAAAGAGTTTATAAAATGCTTCATAAGATAACGAATTTGGAAAAAAACGTTGTTATAAGCCGAGAAAAGATAATTGATATTGTTTGAATCTTTATGAAAAGAAATTGCATAATCAAACTAAGTTCTATTGTACAAGTAAATAAATGTTAATGTGTTGAAGTATGTTTGATTTATTTGAATTCATGATATGATTGAATAAGTATTTAAATGCATGATATTAATTGTGATGTGAAGAATTACTAAATTATTTGTATGCAAGATGATGGAATTATTGATTTGTTAAATCGAGAATTGATTAAAGTCTTTGAAAGAAAACTCGAGTAATGGAATGTAGATAGATGACGTTTCATAATTAAAACGAGAAGTATTAGAACTTTGGTTAATAGTATTAACCAATCATCGAGTAGAGTTAATGGTTTAAAGACGAGAACGCGAGATCCTTTAGAAAAGTTAAAGCGAAGAGAGAAACGACTCAAGTAGAAGTCCTTCAGTTGAGTCCAACGCCTGTTATCCGTCTTTACGTATCTTAATTTCTTTATCGATGTCGAACTGTGAAGGATCGAGCCGGACGGATCGTTAAGCGAGAACAAATAGCCCTTAAACCGCCTAGCTAGAATCTTCGGAAGTCAGGTGGGCTTTTCTGAACCAAAACTATCGATGAAAGTATTTATGCTAGTGAGTATTATTGTATGATTTTTAAATGCGATTGACTTGCCATTTTTATTGAAGTTGGTATGTGTTATCATTTGTTTATGTGAAGATGTTATTATCCTGTGAAAGACAGGGAATCCACGTGCGGTATGTTAAATGTTGAGGTGACTGTGAGCCTTGCTTCGGTTAGGCCGGTCACAGTGTTCGAGAAGGAGGCCTACTTCTCGGCACAGTAAGATTGTTTATGACAGATGATGCATACTATTATATGTTATGTTTGACTGCGCAGTCTGTTTAAAAGAAAATGTTTTTAACATGCACAAGTCAACTGTTTTAAATTGTTTAAGTACTTGTGATGTTCGGCAAGGCAAGTTCAATTGTTATAGCTTTAAAAAGCATCTTTATTCAAATGTTTTGGCTTGTGTTCATTGAGTACGAAGTACTCAGCCCTGCGTGTGTTTCTAAACGTGCAGGTTGACTGGATGGCGATGGCGTGGATACTTGGTGGTATGGTGTGGTTCTTTTGGTCGAGTCGAGTCGAATATCAGACTGACATTTGTACGTCTTCATACGTGCAAATGTTGGGTTTTGATGCAAGTTTCCGCTGCAACCCTTTTGAATGGATGTCTGTTGATACTTATACTCTGATACTTATGTTTTTTATTCCGAGTGTTGTGCTCGATGATTTTGAATACTTGTTGAATTCTTAACTTCTTGACTTGTGCTTCCGAGCTATAGGCTCGTTGACTTTAAACACTTTGTTGGATCTGGTTCTTGCTGACTTGATATACTTTTGGGATTCTCGTATTTGTTGAAATCTTAGCCCCCGTCAGCATGAATGCTTGTCATATTCTTGTTATATGTGATTTTGAGATGCTCGGATATTACTTTGTCATGTTTTTGAAAGCCTAATTCGATTGCCTTGTCTTTCATTATCGTTTTCCCCGAGCATGTTCCCCTTAATTGAGTTGATTGTTAGTTGTTTAGGTTGTGTTGTTATTCGTAAGTCGCACCTCGAGAGTCGGGGCGTGATAGGGGGGAGGGGAAGATAGGGATTAAAATAGCCATAATTTTAATTTTTTTCCATCAAATTTAGGCGTATTTTAATTCCATTATGGGTAGAAATGTCTAACCATAGGATACGAGAACTTTTGCCTTGTGTATGGTAGTGTGTTTGTAACTTGCAGAGAATAGGTATTGGGCGAGAGGAGAAGGTGGATCTGACAGCAAAGTGTGTACGTAGGAGGGCAAGAGTGGCGCTCTGGGCTAAGCGATTGTCTTGGGCAATACAGCTGACGAGACAGAAACTGCCACATCATGTGGGATGTGACAACTGCACTCAAAACCTACCCCTAGCCCTATAACTGTCTGCCACCCTACCACGACTATCCCTCTAAACCTTTGCACTTCCCTACGTAAACCATCAATTTAAAAACTACTATAATCCACTTTCCATCCTCAACCCCCCAATTTCAGATTTTTGTAGATTTCTTCCCTAAATTTAAACCCTAAATCCCACCATGGTATCCACACGCCCCAAAAAAAAAACTCAACAAAATCCCTCACGGCACACACATCAATCTTGGTGAACTAGAACCGCCGCAGTCGGAAGTTCCTTTAGCCACAGTAGACCCAACCTCTTGGGTAGTGTCGTACTCTCTCACAGCCGAAGCAGAAGAAATCATCAGCAGTGCGCTCGCAGAGACAATGGTTGTGCCAGAGGAAGTGAGAGAAGAAGCAGCTGCTCCAGTGGAGGAAACTTTTTCCACACCGAAGAAAGCTGCTGCAGAAGCAACGCCGGAGAACATGCAGCCGGAACCAGAGGAAAAAGAGACAGAGAAGGACGATGTGGAGAAGGAGGTTCGCGAGGAAGAAGAGAGAGAGCAGGAAGAGAAGAAGGATTCCTTCGACAAGCTATGCGTAGAAGTGAAACGGGATGCAAAGAAGAGAAAAGAGAAGGGGAAGGAGACCAAGAAGAAGAAGACGAAGGCGGTCACGTCTGAAGCCGCTTCATCATTAGGTGGAGAGTCGTCCACAGAAGACAAGAAGGCCACTACGCCTTCGTCCAAGAACCCAAGGAAGAGGCAGAGAGTGGTGGAGTCGGAGGATGACGATGTTCAGATAGTGGAAGAGAGGATAACAAGGTCTGCTGCTCGAAAGGTCAAGAAGGAGGAGTCCGAGTCACGAGGAAAGAAGAAGTTTAAGAAGGTGGAAGACTTGTCCGCCAGGAAGATTTTTGTGCCCAGGGAGGTTGACTTTGGCGAACTGGACTCCCTGGGTATAGCATTAGAAGTGAGGGCCTTGTATGAGGGATGTGGCTGGGAAAGATTCCTGACGCTACCCTGCCACATCTACGAAGAGTTGATGAGAGAGGTGTATGGATCAGTGGAGTTCGTGCTGGATGGAGAAGGAAACTCGGCCTCGATCGAGTTTGTGATAAATGGGAAGCCATTTGTGGCTGGGCTGAATGACTTGAACCAGATTTTGGGGTTCGCCACGATGATGGAGTTGCAGAAGCCGGAGTTTAGGAGAGCAGGGAAGAAGGTGCCAGTGGACTTGCCCAGGGAAGAGTGGATCCGGATGTGGAAGGAGGTCAGTGTGGGAACAGAGTTTAAGTCAGGAGACAACAAGGCTTCTGATCTAAAGACGCCAGCCCTCCGCATTGCCTATAAAATTCTTGCCTACAACATGTTTAGCAAGGGAGATAGTGGGAACTCGCTGGCTAACAAGGAGGTTTACATACTGTATTATATGTTGACATGGAAGAGGCTGAATTTTGCAGCCTTCTTGATGGAGCAGCTAAGGGTAGTGGTGACCAAGGCAAGCCAGAAGTACTCGTGTGGGCACTTTGTTACAGCCTACATCAAGGGGTTAGAGCTTCATGACGAGGTGAAGGATTTTGAAGTGACACCGGCTGACGTGCTCAATATGGAGAGGTTGAGCAGGATGAAGGAGGTGGTGAAACATGGAAAAGGATGGCACATGTTGGAGGCGCATGAGAAGGATCAACCAGCTTCAGCATGCTTGCTACCCAAGAAGTCATCTAGGCTGGCCAAGAAGTTCACGATCGAAGAAGAGGAAGAAGATGATGAGGAGGAGGTTGAATCTTCTTCTGCCTAGTTGAAGGAAGTCTTGGAGAGGTTGGGTAAGACTGAGGAGTTGCTCAAGGAGCTATGGAATGGGCAACTGGTCATGCAGGCTACTTTCAACAGCCTTGCCCGCCACCTGAAATTAGGGTCAGTTTCTGATCCTTCTACTTAATTATGTCCTCCTATTTGTTTGTGTAGTAGTTTTTTTTTGTGTTTTTATTTTTGGTTTAGTGACTTTATGTTTTATTTGTCTTGTGTCTGTGGAGTGATCGAATATCTCACCCACATTTTGCCCTGTAAAATGTGTGGTGAGGTAGGCGAGTAACTCATGTTGTTATGTTAGTGTTTTGACATTTCTACGTCCACTACTTTACTATAAGCAAAGTGTGTGCGTAGGAAGGCCAACTGTTTGTCAAAAAGGTGTGTTGAGTCCAAGGTTGAGGCCTCCATGGATGGACTTTGCTATAAGCAAAGTGTGTGCGTGGGGTGTCTGTGCCGTGTTTTCTTTTATTTTTAGTAATCGAGTTGATCAGCATGGAGTTGTTGGGCAGAATGGTGTGATGATTTGTGTGCTTATTTGCTGCTTGTTGAACAGTGCTAAGTTTTTGCATGCTAGAAGATGACTTGTTTGATGGATTGAGTTGTGAACATGCGTTGTGAGGATTTGAGCTTAATTGAATTCATTCTTTGTGTGCGATTAAAGACATCTTAATTAGGAGGAACTAGAACTTGCATGTACTTTGGTTTATTATCTCTGAACTTAGATGATTTAGGGCATTCTTTCATTAGCCATTGAGTTTAAATTGCCTACCTTATATCATTATCCTTTAATAACCCCTTTTGAGTCGAATTGATTCTTTCTATCACTTAGATACTGCCTTTAAAAAGATTCTGATTTGGTTGTGGGAACCTGGGCAGTATGAATAAGGAAAGGGGCAAGAAGGAGATAATGGGGTACATTTTGGGCAGAAATGTGTTTTGTGTTGATAGTTGGGTTTTGCCCAAGAAAAGAGAAAAAAATGAAAGAAATAAGGGGAACATGAAAAAAATTTAAGTTCCCTAGAGAGGTTAAAGCATAAACCTGGAAAAGATAATGCAATGAGTTAAGAAGAGGTTGGGAACTCCTGTTGCCCAATACGAGTTTAAATTGCCCTTAGCCAAGATCTAAATACTTCCTACCTATTGTCTTAAGCTTAAAACCTAAAAATACCTAATGATGAGTTCTGAGATTTAAAATAAGAGCTTTAGATTTAAAGGGCAGGCAAGCCTATGGTAATACCGAAGTCAAGATGGTCCATGAGTGTAAAGAAGAGCCTAAACATAAGAGTGATGAGTGTGGAGAGGAGATCCTAAAAGTTCACAATTCTGTCTTGACTTGTTTGATAGCATGGCATTTTCTTTTCCCTTCACTTGCAGATTATTTTGGAAGATTGTTATATTGCCTTGATAAACTCTTCTATGTTGATCATGTTTTGAGTCTTTTGTTCTTTTATTTGTGTCTTGGGCAGGTTGTTTGTGCACACTTGAGGACAAGTGTGGGTTAAGTGTGTTCGCATGATGAGTCCATATTTTGTGTCTTTTTAGTGTCTATCTTAGGTAGTTTAGATCGAGTCTTTGTGTGTGTTTTGTCTAGTTTTAGTGTCTTGGAGGACATATTTTGGGCCGGAGGGTGTTTGCTACCTTGCAGATGGAAACTGGGCAATACATGGATAGAAAGCATCATTTCTGGAAACAGGTCGGGTAAAGCGATATTGGTCAAGACGAAGATAGGTGGAGTGCTTTGGTCAGCTGGCGAGTTTCTCTCCTAGGTCTAGAAGGATAAGGAAAAGATGATCTAACTTAAATATCTTTCCTTATCTGACTAGATTTAGAATCCGCAAGGGATCTCTTGGAGATAGATGTGACTTGCCATGTTGAGGGTCGTGCATATCAAGTATTACTTGCATCCCAAGGTAGCTCGTAGATTCCTTCCATGTTAAGGACTAGGGGGCCCAAACCCTAAGTACTCGCCTATAAATATTGAATCTTGGCTGCTACGAAGAACGCCGTCATATATATGCTTTCATTCCCTGTAATTCATTGAGCGATTGTGAGGAGAAAAACAAGTCCTACGGCATACATTTTATTATATTTTGTTCATCGGCACTTTTGGCCATATTTGCTTTTCACGAACTTAGTAAGTTTTAATATAGTTCTTCTTATGAGTTCCTTTAATTATTGTGTTTGTAGTTTTATTATTATGTCTAGCTAAGTTTTTATACTTGATCTGGGCAAGACAGTTAGGTGATTACTTATGCTTGAGAGCTCTAAATTGTGCTAGATAATTGCATGCATGTGTTCTCGATATGTTAATGAGCTTGTTCAAATATGAGATAATACGATTAAGAGATTAATAGGCCGTTAATCACTTAGGACATATTAGTTCACCAATCAATTGGGAAGTAGGAGTGTTTTCCATTATCATCTCGATTAAGATCGATTAACATTAGAGGAAGGTGTCTACCCACTTGGGCTAGACGTGATGATTTCTTGTTGGGCCTTTCTCATCAGGCAAAGTCTTGTAGAAAGCTATGCCAAAAAGGGGAATGCTTTTTAACAGCTGAGAGTTCAAGCCAACTGTTCAGTTGGAACATCAGCTGTAGAATGCCATCCGATAAAGAGAATATTTCAAGAAGGGGAAAGTTATAAAGAAGTCTCAACGCTTCCTTGAAGAATCAGCTGGAACAACTCTCCTCCTCCCTTCAGCAAAAGCTGGAAGGCCTCTCCACTTCTACCAGCTCGGAGGTCAAGGATTTGAAGAAGGCGGTTCAAGGACTCAGCTCGGACTTCAACGTCTTCAAGTCAGTTGCTGAATCTGATCTGGCAAAGTCCCAGCAGACACAAGACCAGGAGTGGATGTCTCAGTTCGCAAATTTTCGAGCTGAGTTCGTCACCCTTCACAAAGATGTCTCTGCGACCTTTGCAGCCTTGAAGAAAGCCGAGCAGGAACGCCAGGACCTGGAGCTGGCAAAGAAGGTGGAAGAGAAGGATGCTGTGGACGAACTCTTCTCCCGAGTTCAACAAGCTGAGGCCAAGCTGACCTCCCTGGATGGCTCTGTTGCCACCCTTTTGGATGATGCCAAAAAGGGGGAAGGAAAGGAGCCAGCAGCTGTTGCTGGACAAGGAAAAGGAGCTCACGAGCAGGGGGAAGAAGGAGTGCCAGCTGAAACTCAAGAAGAAAGAGCTGAAGGATCGCAGCTAAAGGAGTCGGAAGAGCAGGAACTTGAAATCTCCCACGACCTCGTTGCCGAGCTTACAGCCGAGCTCGATGCCGATCTTGACGGGATCTCTGTTGAAGATTGCATCGAAGCTGCCAAAGCTATGGGGGAGTCCAAGGAGAAATATTTGAATCTCTCTTGGATTAAGAAGTTCGCTGCTGATCAGGCCAAGAAGGTGGCTAAGTTGGAGAAGGAAGTGGCCAAAATTGAGAAGAATGTTGACAGAAACAAAGCCAGCCGAAGCGTCAGAAAGATAAATAAACATCAGATGAAGGCTGAGGCTAGGAAGAAGACGCAGCAGCTGTAGAGGAATGCCCCGCTACCGTCACGGTTCCCACATACTGACAAGTGGATGAACGCTGAGTGGAACGATGACTGGGAGCAGTTCAAGCATGAATTTATCAATGACTTTTACTACAGGAAGGTCTACTCAACTGAAGACCCAAGGCAAGCCTTCAAGGAAGCCTTGTGGGAGCTCAGATCTAGAGACCCTGGAATGTTCAGTCAGTTCCAGCGAGCCATGGTAAAGGCTCAGCTCGATCCCAACACCGTTCCAGTTCCGCAGAAGCTCAGATATCGCCCTAAGATGATCAAAGACACAAGTACTCCAAACAGAAATGCGATCATGGCTGAGGCGAGACAAGTGTGCAAGGAACATGGTGTCAACACTGGGATTGAGTTAGCTACGAAGAAAGAGATCTTTGACCGTATCTTCAGCAAGTACGGTCAACAGTATTTTTGAGCTGTTGTAGTTTTTGGAGCAACTGATGTATCTTTAAATGTTTTGTACTTATTACTGTAATCATCAGTTGTAATGAAAACTTCAAGTATATATACGATTCAACTTGACGTACAATATCTCATTGTCCAAGCTATGAATCGCAGTAATTTTAATACCATGTTATAACTGTGCTAACCCTTTGATGTTTTATCTTATAGACTGTCTAGAATTTCAGCTGAGATTTTAGGTCAGTTAGTAAGGTTTAGATCAGTAGTGGTTTAAAGTTGTAAGTGGTTTTGGCATCATCAAAAAGGGGGAAATTGTTGGGAAATTTATTAGTATGAGTTTTGATGAATTCCAAAACCAACTGACCCCAACCGAGTAGATGTTGCCAGTTCCTAATGTTAGCTGTTAGGCTCGCTGTTTGAGCAATGTTAAGATTTTATCTTTACAGATCTCCAGCTGAAGACGGCAACATAGCAACACTCGGATACAGCCCCGGATGAAAGATCGGATAAGGAACATTAGTTATAAGACTTTGCCTGATGAGAAAGCTATGCCAAAAAGGGGAATGCTTTTTAACAGCTGAGAGTTCAAGCCAACTGTTCAGTTGGAACATCAGCTATAGAATGCCATCCGATAAAGAGAATATTTCAAGAAGGGGGAAGTTATAAAGAAGTCTCAACATGAAGTTCAAAGTCAGCTGAGAGTTCAACGGTTCAGTCAGAACATCAGCTGAAGACCACTCAGATAAAGATCAAGATTTTCAACCGACTAACCGAGGTTGACTGTCAGAAAGGTTTGAATTTGAATTTCAAAAGGAAGTCACATGAGGGTTTGATCGTTCAGTCATTACCCCATTTGGCTCAACACAAGGCCGTCTCAGATGGAAAGCAGAAGAGCACAGATGCCATATCGGGAAAGTCTGCAGAGATGAGAGATAAGCCATCGCTTTCAACGATCAGAGATCAATAGCTCCTCCAACGGCTAGTTGATACTCTCCGCCTATAAATAGAGGCCTTCATTCATTCGAAGAATACACAAGACACACACGCGAGAAGAAACCAGAGAGCAAAAAGAAAGAGCAATATTCTTCACGAGCTGAACTGAAGTTAATCCTTTAGAACATCACTTGTTGAGAGTTCTAGAGTTAGTTTTGTGTCTTTAGATCGAACCTTGAGAACATCACTTAGTGAGAGTTCATAGAGAGTTAGATCATAGCTCACATCCCGTTCGAGCTTTTAGTTGGAAACACATTTTTGTTTCACCTGAAAAGGTTTAGGATTCTACTCTTCCTGCAATTGAGTAGCTAGGTTGTTAAGTACCCGTAAACTTAACTGTAAAGGTTGATAGGTACCCGCAAACTTATCCTTAACGGTTGCTCAGCCCGCGTAAGCTGAGTGGTTTGTCCAGAAGAACTTGGACAGAGTTGTGTGGATGTACAACTCCCCGTGGACGTAGGAGGGTTATCTCCGAACCACGTTAAATTCTGTGTGTCTGTGTTTAGTCCTGTTCAGTTACTTATTGCACTTCCAACTGACCAAACTAACCAGCATACAAACCTTTTGCACATTTTCAACTGTTTCAGTATTTGACCAACCGAGCATAAAAGCGTGAGTTATTTTAACGACTTTAATTTCTACCACATTCCGCACAGCCTCACTCTTCCAGCTGAGGTTTCTTACTCAGCTGTGAGATTCCAACTGAGTCTTTTTACTCGGTTGAAGTATTTTTCAGGGTTAAGTTTTAAAATCCTAACTGGTATATTCCCCCCCCATACACCAGTAACTCGTTTCGGGACCATCAATAATGATGTTGCATCACATTTGGAAAAGAAGAAATCCCCCCGCAAAAATCTCGCAACCGTGGGCCATCGTGTATGGTTGGTTTGAGGTCGGGTCCTGATACAACGTATAAAAGATTCCGTAAATGGCATGAGGATGTCATGGCTAAGAGAAAGTAAGTGTTACAAAAAATTACATATTATTTGGATAACTTCTTTTTTATTAATCTAACAGTTTGTATGTCATCATGGTATGTAGTTCCGGTCTGCTTAGGCTTCCCATCGTGTCGGTTGACCACCTCAGGCATGATGCATTTGATAGGTTGATGGATCAACGTGCCTATCTATCCGACTCAATAAGCTATTTGACTTACTACTTTAAATTTGATGTTCTTGTGGTACAAATTAATTTGTTTTTTTTGTTTTATTTTGTAGAACATTGATCTCCTGCTGAATTTGATGCTTTTTAAAGTTGTTCGTGCGCCCGAAGATTTTCTATGTCGATGGACTTGCCTCAATATGCATTTAGTGGTATTTTTTTGTGTTCATTATGTTTTTGTGGTGCCTTTTGTTTTTTATTTCATTTAATTCACTTATTATTTTTATTTTAGTTCAGTGCAAGCTAGAGATGGGACGCGACCAGGCTGTCCCGTTGTGGCTGAAATATGTATCGGGCCAACTTCCATGTAAAAGGAAAGTCCCGTGGATGTGATCTATAGAGTGCAGAACGTCTTTGAAAATCATTGGGCTGCGTATGCCATTCATCTGAACCGTCAATAGATCGTGGTATACGACTCGATGTATGGAAGAGATTTGACGGGAGCTATGTCGGATATGGCATCATTTATTCCTTACCTCAGCCTCAAGCATGAAGTAGAATTATGCATAGCACGAGCAGATCGGCGTAGCCCGATTCATTGGATGAAGCAAAAGTGGGATGTTGTGCCGTTTGAGCATACTCCTCAGCAGCCCAATGGACACGACTGTGGCATCATGGCTGTGAAAATTATCGAGTGTCTCACGTCAGGTACACCATTTGATGATGTTGATTGGTCTCAAACTCATGAGTTGAGAAAGAACTATTGTGTTGAACTTCTCAATATGTCAGATATGTCAATTGAGTGAAGTGATTTTATCATCTTATCATTTTGCTGAATTCTTTTGTATTGTTGAAATACTTTCGATCAATCAGTTTGTGATTTGAACATTTGTAATCCAATGTTCTTTTGTAATTCGAGTATGTTGTACTGTTCAACTTTGTGGCATAGTTATTTGAACTCCACATCAACCCTAGTCTAGAATTTTGAATCAATAGAATGGATTACATTGGTAATCTTTATGAATGTTGGCTGCATTAATAGAAGGTTGGTTGTTTGCTTCCTTTAACCTCATAGCTAGGTTTATTTATTCACTTTTAGGTACAATTACTTAGTGTCCATTGCAACCAAACTTGAATCATATAATTTGATCCAACTTTAAACATGTATATGTATATTTTGCATGCAATTCGAAGTTGTTAACTATATACGTCATTAGAACTAAATTTGTATTTCCAGTCTCTATTTTTCCTTTTTCTTATTTCTAACTAAGAAAGTCATTGGAAATGATTTATAATAAAACATGCTGATGTATTTGTTTATTTGAATGAAGTAAGAATATCTTTTTTTTTTTTTAACTATTTTGTGAAATGTTATCTTCATGTGTGTGTTAATTTGATAATTAATTATCTTACCAGAAAATAATCTACGTAAGTTAGAACAAATTTAATTTTTTTCTTTTTGTGCACATTTGATCTCAACATCCATAATAGGATGAAGAAGAGGCTATTCGAATAGAGAATTAAAATAAAAGCATAACAACTTAGATTTAATACACTGCTTTCTTACATTTGTCTATTGTGCTATATGTATCTATATATTCAGGACATCGAAAAGATTGTAAAGTTATTAAATTTTGACAACTCTTAATCAATTTTGACCATTACCGTGGTTTTCAGCATAATTAATCCTATAGAATTCTGTAATTTACCTCTCACACGATCTCCATCAAATAATAAACCTCCCTATTCTATCTCTCAAAAAAATATTATCTCTGCAACTGAAAGACAAATAGACCCGACCATCTGCATCTTTGCCCAACTGATAAAAAAAATTAATGAAATGGTGAAAATGAGAAGACGTATATATCTTTCTCATCACCATAAAAACTTCAACATTGCTTTCAAATATTTGTGTTCATGTTACAATGAACAAATAATTTATTGTATGTTCTTTTATCCGTACTCACAAATAATGTTGTTATTTATGAATGGTAAAGTCATCAATCATATTGGATATAAAACCATAATGATGTAAATGATATGAAGAAACTTCAATCTTATATGTGCATATGGAAGGTATCCTCTTGAACAATTTATAATTGGCTTGACATTATGCATGATAAGGCCTTACGTAGAAATAGAAATGAATTCATGCTGGCAGTAAATGTTTTGTGCTCACCATGTCAATCAGGAAAACCAAGAAGATGCTCTCTAGGGGGATGATGTGAATATCATATTGTCTTATGATATTTTTTGATGAAAATCTAATGAAAATTTAAACTTTGTTCTCCCACTCAAACTTTGTTCTGCAAATGCAAATGCTTAGAATTTTTGACTGAGGAATATAATATTTTTGGATTAATTATTTGTAAAAAGAATTTACAATATATATTTAGTCCTTAACTGAATCTGAACCAACAACATCATTAGTAAAACAAATACTCTAGTGCAAAGAAAAACCTTGGATGTCAAGTAGAGATTGAAACAAATATTAAGAAAACTGAAAATTTACCCAAGTTTACTTGCATTGTTGGCCCATTTTGTTACTTCTTAACCATGTGACAAAAGAAGCACACTATAAAATCTTAATTCAATTACCCATTTGTTATTTATTTATAAGAATTACCCATTTGTTGTTATTACAAACAACGGACAAGTTAATACTGAAGAAGTTGCAATAGATGTTTGTAAATTTCTGATGTTTTAAAATTGCAAATGCTTATGCCACCTTTGTTCAATTGATGTTGCATACCTTGCATAAGAATATGATATTGTATTGTATTTATTGGTGTGAAATTTTATTTTCTCCATTAAAATTTTCAATTTTCTTAAATAACGTGTAAATAGAATCAATGAATGAATTAATCAATATTGTATTATTTAATAATTATAAATACGGTTACACGTTTGAATTATAGAGTTTTAAATATCGTCCATTTTTATCGCGGGCTCGACATAGTACGTTATAATTGAAACCAGTATGCTTAAATGTAAATTGTTATTGAAATTTCGAGTATGTTGTAATGTTATTGAAACCAGTATGCTCAAATGTAAAGCAAATTACTATTTGAATATGCAAGAAATGAAAACTAATAGATGAACATAAAAGGAAAATATTAATATACGTGACATTGCAAAACTAAACTTAGTCCAATATGATTACAACATAACATTAACAGAAATAACAAAACCACAAAACTAGGCAAAAATAAAACATAACTTAACTCCACAACAGTAATTATCAAAACAGAGATACGACCTATATACGTTACCATTCTAATTCGATGAAGACTACCCAACAATCCGAAAAATGACCAACATTATCAACACAATATTGAATACAACACTGCAACCATATCTCAAATTTTTCTTCAACAATTTCTTTTGAGCTCTTATTTCATCGATTTAAGCTCTTACTTCATTAATTTGAGCTCTTATTTTGTTCATCCTTCTAACCTGTGCTTCCAAGTCCGCCTTCATCTTCTCAACATTTGCAAGTGTAGTGTGACGATCTCGGATTGCACATTCAAGCCTAGCTTCCGTTGCAATTTGTTTCTTGATTATTTCCAAAAGCACCTTCCTCACCTGCCCTTCATGTGGAGGTTAATACCTGTCACAGCCCGAAATCCGGTGTGTAGGAACGACCAAACTCCATTGGAGTGTGAAGGTGAAACCATCAAATAAACATATCAATTCTATTACAACTCAACTTGAGATGTAACAATACACTATCTCAATTGAATTAATAATGTGAAACCATCAACTAAAACTTAACTCAACAAGTATTTATGCTCAAGAATAAGGGTTTGTCAACAAGGAAAGTCAACCAGATCAACATACTTTTGGATGACTGAATAAAATAAATGAGCATGAAAGACTTCATCGGCTTCACACGACAAATTAAGCTTTTCAAAACCAAGTCAAGCAGATATCAACAAAGAATAGGTAATTGATTTAAGCAAACAACTCGTTGTTTCAACACAACATCAGAGGTTATCAAAAAGACATATCAAATGAAATTGTCTTGCAGCGGAGACATCAACTCGCTCTCAACAATTACATGTATGAAGACATGCAATTGCCGACTCAAACTTCCAACTCAACAAAGACACACCACCAAGAATCATCCTCGCCATTCTCATCCATAGCTAACCTGCACGTTTAGAAATATATGCAGGGCTGAGTACTTCGTACTCAATGAACACATGCCAAAAACAATTTTGGAAACATTTGCCCATTAGGGCTATATAATTAAACTTGCCTCTTTTGCTGCATCACAAGGGTTATATACATAATTGTTTAAAAACAGTTTACCACTTGTAACAGCCATAAAAACATTTTCATTTTTGTAAATCGCTTGCGCAAGCTTAGCTTATATCTTAGGTATGAATTAATCTACAACTGATTTTATTGTGGTGTCAAAAAGTAGACCTCCTTCTCGAACACCGTGACCAACCCGACTTACAGTCACCTAATACAATGCATGCATCAGTCCCGTATCAGCAAGACTTTTATCCCATGTTTTCCATAGGACCTTTAATAACTTTAACACGTAGATGATTGCATACCAAAACATTTAGAACATTTAGGCAAGTCAATCAATTTGAAAAGCTCGCACGTAATACATAAGTAGTAAGCGCATTCATCATTTGATTTTTAGTTCAGAAAAGCCCACCTGGCTTCTGGTATATTGAGTCGAGGTAGCTTACTTTACGCTTCTAACTACTTCTCAGTCCCGCTCGGTCCTTCAATGATAACATCGAATAAGATCAAGTTTATCGACTTGAAAATCGTATAATAAGCCTAGGGCTCGGCTGAAAGACTTCTACTTGACTCGTAATTTTCTTATCTTATTTAATCTTTTCTATATCGATATCTTTATTGATTTCTCGTTCTCATATCATCGTCTTTTACTCGGTTTCTAGATAATTCTCAAACTCAGATTCTCATTTCTAATATAACATTTCAATCTTCACGCAAATCGTTAAGTTCATATCCATCTCGTCTTCTACTTCTTAATCACTAGAGTTATATGAACTCAGAAAATCATAACATCAATTCTCGATTATCATCACAAATCATTCATATCTCAATCAAGCATTCACTTCAATAATTAAACACTTATCTCGATAGTCGAGCATTGACATCATTAATAGATAAATGATTAACCTCACAGATAAGTGGATTAGAGAAATTCCACTTAATCACATAATTTCAATCAAATATTAATGTGATACCCTATAGATTTTGAGCTGTTTAAATTAGAAAATATTTTGGGTATTACGACTTAGCAGTTCACTTCCCGGATAAATTTCTTTTAATGACAAGTTTTACTGATTTAGTTGGTAGAAGAATTTTATTAATCACTGATCTGATTTAATTGAGTATACGATTATATGATTTTAATTGATATAAAAAAAAAACTAAAGTGATTGTTAATTATTTGATTACTTGTGATTAAATAATTATATATTATTGAGTACTTTAATAATTAATTTTGCACTAATGTAATTTAAATACAAGGTGAGGATAGAATGTAGAGAAGAAAAACAATAAGAAAATAAAGTAATATATTTGTAAGTTGTAGTTTACACGTGTAGGTGTAGAATTTAAAAAAAAAAAAATTCCTGATTGTATTTAGCCAAAATAGATAACTTTACACCTATATGTTGTCTCAATTCTCTACCTCCTTCTTCTCTCCATCCTTAGTCATCAAATAACCGACTACCTTTTCTTTCATTTATAAGTTATTTAAGAAGGAGATAGAGAGAGTTGCAGAAAGAGAGAAGAAAAGACAGGAGAGATCGATTAAGAAAAAAGAGAAGAAGAAGAAGAAGAAGAAGAATAATAATTTTATAAGGTTTATTCCCTCACCCATTGCTCCTAATTTCAGAATTTATAGGTGGTTAAGATAGGGGATTCTAGTTTTAAAAGAACCTAAGTAGTCCTTATGATGATATATGAATTAAGCTGCGATTTTGAGTTGAATTAAATCTTAATTTGTGATCATATTGCTCTATATATATGTATGTGTATATGGTGGATACTTGTGTTGAGAAGTTTAGGCAAGAAATGATAGAAAGCTGATTATATGAACTCATGCACACCAACTATTTGCCTAAATGCACAAAATATAAAGGAATTTCCTACTGCAAGATTTATGCATATATATGTATATTTTAGTATAGATTAATGCCTTACAAGTAAGTGTTTCGTATTTATAACATTGTGGCTGGTAAATCATGATAAATATGAGAGTAATAGACGAAGTTTGAGAAAAGAAAGTAAAATCTTGATGAATCCCGCAACAACCTGCCCAATCAGACAGCTGACACTCAAAGTATAATAACTTTTTACTCATTTAATATTTTTAAGAGCTGTAAATTGGACTGAAAAATAGACTCAGGTATCTTTCTAATGATATATAGCACGTTTCCTAATTCACTCTGTACAAAAACTGGTGATTATGTGAAGTTGGGGCTTTGCAGGGAATTTATGGAAGTGCATGTATTTTCTTCAAAGAAGCATGAATTTCCTGTATCTTATCTAATGATATTGAATAAGTTGTATATATGAAAACTTAGTTGAGCATGAATTGTTGTGTGTTATACCTCATCTATGTGTTTAAGGGTAACTTGTCTGAGGTTATTTTGATGGTTAAATGTTATTATATTTATGAACTCTAATATGTTTAAAACCGGGAATAGTGGAAGTAGAGATAGATGATCAGAACTTCGAAAGGCTTAGATTTGGATAATCTGAAACTGAGTTAGGCTCATTTTGTAGGCCCATTAAAAGGAAAACAGTAGGTTCGTCTTCGAGGTTCAGTCACTGTTTCGGAATTACTCTACACAGGTGGGTTTTTCTTTCTAAATGTATGTTGAGTTATTGAGCTCTTATAGTTATAAAATGATAAATGCTATCCATAAACAAATTATTTTTGTGCGTTTTGTGTGTTCAATGCTCTTATATTATCAATTGAGGCACTCAGATAATCTAACACATTTGATGAGTGTTGTGTACACCCCAGAGTCTTGTATTACAATGGTCGATCACCATTGTGTACTTGATATATGCAAGAGAATTCTTTGAGCTTCAGCTCGAGATTCACCAGCCTTTAAGAGTAACACAAAAATGTGACAAGTGGCATGCCAAATATGAGAAATGTTTTAAATGAACTTAGAAGCAGGTTTTTGTTTTTGAAATCTTCTAAGTATCATTGATTAGTGTGGATATGCTTTATCAATATCTTATGATATATATATGAAATGAAATTTCCATTGAGTACACTAGTACTCAACCCGAAATATTTTTAGGAGCAGGGTGTGCGAAACTGAGGCTAGGTTCTAAATATCCGATGTCGCTTCCGCTAGCTTAGCTTTTTGAACTCAGTCGATAGTATCGACTCCTGAACTTCTTTCCTTATGAGTTGTACTTATCCTCATAATAAGACTTCTAGGCTATTTACTTTTGTTGTATGATATGTAACAACCCTTTTCTATTTTCAGTACGTACTAGAACTTGAATCCTGTATATTTTGGAGCAAGTGACATTGTAAATATTATTGTAAATATAATAGTTTGCTGAATAAGGACTCAGTTCAATATCTGAACAGTTGCCTTGTTGTTTCTCAATTTCACTCTTAACTCTCATCACTCCCCGATAATTGTCTTCATTCTAGAAACGGGGTGTGACAATTAAAACTTAGAAATAATTCACATCTTGGGCTTAATCACACAATAACTCATAACTTCAACTCTTAACGAAAATTATTTCGTTAAACACATATAATAATAATCATTTCTAATTTAATATTTAAAATTCTATTTTGTATTTCTTGACTCAAAATACGTCATTATTTTTCTCAAAATACGTTTCATATACGTCATCATTTTCCTAAAAAATACGTCATTATGATTCAAAATACGAGCTTATACTTGTATATACTCTCAACTTAATACCTCATCTTCTTATAATAATATTTAATCTTTTCCTCAATTTAAAATTCTCAATTTTGTTTTTATTTTATAAAAGCTCGACTTTTCATTTAAATCTTTGATGCTCGATAACTTCTATGTTTTAACTTCGATTTAAGTAATTTGAAATGCAAACTTGCTTATTTCTACGCAAACATCGTCATCAAATCACTCAATACACCAAAACCTTTCAACCAACCATATTCACAATATATTAAATAGGCTTGCTCTAGATCGTGCACAATAGATCCAACTTCCAAGCGTTGTTCAATTGGTTCGCACATCATTCTCAATTCTTTCTTTTCAGGATCTTCAACATTAGCATTCTCATCATGCGAAGGCTGTGGATTGTTTTCAGTCGGTGATTTTCACCTTCAACATTCTCAACCAAAGGCACTGGATTGTTTTCAGGCAACTGATCCTCACCATTAGCCAAACCTTTCCCACCATTGTTTTCAAGTAATATAGATCGAACAACATTACTATCAGCAGCTCCTACTTCACGTTGATTGTTATCATCACCTCTCAAGTCCCCAAAATTGTTGTCAACACCTACTGCTTCACCAAAATTGTTAGCAACATTTCTAGATTCACAAAAGTTTTCGCTATCACATATCGGTTAACTAACACTAATTTTATCAACTTCTCTTTCAGAACACCTATTTTCCTCGACAAAAATGAATTAAGTCTTCCCCATCGGAATCATCAGATTCATGTGAAGAAGTAGCTATCACACCATCAATCTCATCTTCAGTAATTGAATTTCCTTCGCCATCATCACTCGATCCAATATCATCCAAACCCATATTCAAGTCCGCATCAGTTGAAAATATTTGCTACAATTATACTTAAACGAAGTCATTTCAACGCTTAATCAATAACTCGCATTCATCAAAATGCAATGAAGAGTTAATACAATAAGTTCATTAACAAATCATAACAATTGTAAATTTCAAATGCAATATAGGTTTGCAGCAGAGAAAATAATTTAATAACAAATACTTCATATAATCAACTAACATTAATAAAAACATAATTTACATTTCGATCAAACAAACATAGATGCACACATATATTCAACATAAAACTTGTGCCGTGTATAAGTACAAAGATACACATAAAACATGTATGGAATAGGCGGAGTTAACGGCGACGATGAGAAATTTACCTTGTATCAACGAAGTCGATAGATAGGTGCGCATCAACGAAGCCGCCGGAATCAACGATGTTAATGGGGGAGTTAACATCCACTTCCAGTCGATAGGCGCGCATCAACGAAGTCGCCGGAATCAGCAGTAATGAACTAAATGTCAGTCCGGGAAAAAGGAAGAGAAGAAGAAGAAAGACGCGGAGAGGAGGAACCGCAGCGCCGAAGAAGATGCGAACAAGAAATGTAGTTTTCTTCTGCACCTAGCTTTACTTTTGTAAAGCCGCTTTCCCCTCCCCGCTTTTTCCTGTTTGTCAAAAAGCAATCCAAAACTAACAATATAATACTATGAAATTTTTGCCACGTAGATTACTATACCCAACCAAGGTCACTTCATTTTTATTTAAATAAATGAAAATTATAAAAGAAGAATGATAATAATATCCACATGGCTTAATCTTAAGGTAGGGATGCATATGCCCCTAGCGGTAGGATCAAAGCTCCCGGGGTTTGGAAGGACTAAGAATCTATGATCAATTTTTCTCTTTCTTTTTTATTTTAAATTTAAAATAATTAAAAATAGGGTAGTGTGATTTGGACACACTGTGGCCGGTCACACAAGTTAAAAATGGTAATATAGATTTTTAAAATTGAAGTATACCCTAATTGGGAAAGCATAAACTCTAGGGGGAAAATGTGATTATTTCCATTTTTATAGTCAACTTTCCTTTTCTTAGGCGTGTGGTTGGTCACCGTGTGACCGAATAGTTGTTAAAAATAACAAAATAGTGAATGTAATTTAAGTGCTCCTTCCTTGAATTTTTGTCGAAAATACAAGAAATAGTGTGCATCGGTTTTTATTTATTTCGCAATATTCAAATGTATACGTGTTAGAAAATGGAGGTGATTATATTGTGGTTTGAATGTGGTAAGTGCTTTTAGTGAATGGTGTAGATGAAGATTGTGAGAATTTAGTGAATGTAGAGTGTGGGATACAAAGAGTAATTTAGAGTGGAGCTCTTGTCTCCAAAGAAGGCTATAGATTGTATTAGCTCAAGTGGTGTTGGCTTACATGCTTACTTATTAGCTTGATTGGCTTACTTTACAAATGGTACAAAACTCTTATTTATAATTGGGAAGAGAATTCTCTAGATCTCATATGAATCTAGAGTTCTCTACTACTTCACTAATCTAGATTCTACTTAATAATTCCCTAATCTAGAATATTCTTGAATATTTCTATATTCTACATAAATATCATATTTGAATATTCTAGAATACTTCTTATCTAGAATATTTTTAGATTCTACCTAGAACTTCCCTAATCTTGATTACTCTAGAATAATCCTAGTTTCTACATAGAATTACTCTAGTATTGAATATTCTAGAATACATACATAGTAGATACTCCCTCCGTCCCACCAGGCTTGGTCTGTTTCTTTTGGGCACGGAATTTAAGGAAAAAATAATTAAGAGTAGAATATATGTTTAATGAAGTTTTTAAAGTGGAATAAAGTGGGTAGAGAGAGTGAATGGTGAAATAAAGTGGGAGGGAGAATAGTGAATGACACAAAAAATGAGGTGGAAAAGTAAGATGAAAGAAGTAAAATGGGTTGTTTAACAAATAAATTGAACCCTAATCATCTCTTAATTATTTCCAAATAAGGAAACAGGATAAGAATAACAGGACAACCTGAAAAGAAATACAGGCCAAGAATAACGGGACGGAGGGAGTATTATTTAGAAAATTTTATATAAATGCATCACCTTTTAATACTTCTCCTTGATGCATTTGTCGGTAAATCCAAGCATCCTTTGCAAGAACTTGAATCTATCTCTTGGTAGCGCCTTGGTAAAAATATTTGCTAGGTTTTCCTCCATTGGACAATACTTCATTTCGATGCACCCTATTGCTTGGACATCTCTTAAGAAGTGATACTTGATATCAATGTGCATTGTGCGATTGTGCTGAAGTGGATTCTTGGCCATTGCGATAGCTGACTTGTTATCGCAGTAAATCTCGGTTGCCGAGTTTTGTAGTTCTCTCATGTCTTCCAATACTCCTTTAAGCCATATTTCTTGACATGACACTCCGACTGCTGCACGTACTCAACTTCTGTAGATGATAGAGCAATTGAGTCTTGTTTTTTCGATCCCCATGAGAAAACACCTTATCCGAGCTTATATATGTAGCTAGAGGTGCTTTTCATATCATCTTGCGACCCAGCCCAATCACTATCACAACATCCAACGAGTTGTGAGTCGGAACTTGACTTATACCAAATATCGTGGTTAAGTGTTCCTTGCAGATATCTGAGGAGTCTTTTTGCTACTTCGTAGTGCGTCTACGTAGGATGTTCCATGAATCTGGATAGAAGACTTGTGGCATACATGATGTCTAGCCTCATTGTCATTAAGTAAAGTAGACTCCCAATTAAGCTCCGATATTGGTAGCATCGGTAGACCTTGTTCCGTCTTCTTTGTTTAGCTTTTCATTTGGGATTAGAGGGGTGACAACATGCTTGCAATCTTGCATCTTGAATTTCTTTAGTATGTCCTCGATATATTTCTTCTGCAATAGGAAGATGCTCCCTTCTTCTTGACTTATCTTCATCCCAAGAAAATAGTGCAGCAAACCCAAGTCACTCATCTCAAAGGTATTCATCACGTCTCTCTTGAATTCCTCGATTAGTATGGCATTGATTCCTGTGACGATTAAGTCATCAACATAAAGAGAGACAATTAGGATGTCTGTACCTTGGGTTTTGATGTATAGAGTGGCCTCGTTCTTGCTCTTTCTGAATTCTTGACGAGGGAAATATCCATCTATCTTATTGTACCAAACTCATCGAGCTTGTTTGAGCCCGTAGAGTGCTTTCTTTAAGCGAAGAACTTTGCCTTCTTCCTTTATGAATCCTTCTGGTTGCTCCACACATACTTCTTCTTTCAGATCTCCATTGAGAAAGGCCGACTTGACATCCAGCTAAAAAAAGTTGTCATTTCTTCTGAGTTGCAAGAGCTATGAGTGCTCGAATTGTGTCTATTCGAGCAACTGGAGCGAATGTCTCTGTGTAGTCGACCCCTAGTATTTGTGCATATCCCTTTGCGACAAGCCTTGCCTTATGCTTTTGGATTGAGCCGTCAGGATTGCTCTTTGTTTTGAATACCCATTTGACTCCAATAACTTCCTTATTACTTGGAAGATCCACCAACTCCCAAGTATCATTCTTTTCAATCATTTGTATCTCCTCCTCCATTCTTTAATCCAAACTTTTTCCTTTGAAGCTTCTACATAGTTACTTGGCTCCAAAGAACAAAAGTTGCATATTTCATAAGCATTAGTAGATTCACATAAATCCGCTAAAGTTCTTACTCGACGAAGCGGAGATTCTGGTGAGGAGTCAGCTTCGCTTGATGTAGATTTTGGTGAGGAGTCAACTTCACTTGATATTTTGGCTTCTGAGGAGAATCTTGGCGTAGATGTGTGGCTTTATTGAACTTGTTCTTCTTTTTCTGGAATTTCTTCTAGTTGTGTAGTTGTTGTCATCCTTTCGACATCTTATGTCTCCTAATTCCAAGAGGCTTGCTCGTCGAATTCCATGTCGTGACTTGTCACCAGTGTTTTGGTATTGAGATTATAGATTCTATATTTTTTGAACTTAGAGTTGTAGCAGAGGAAGATGCCTTTCTCCATCTTGTTCTCCAATTTATGCTTTTTGACTGAGGGGACGTAAATGGAGCAAATACTTTCAAAGACCTTCAAGTGTTTAGCTGAAGGTATCTTTTCCGACCATGCCTCGATCGGAGTCTTGTTTAAAACTGCCTTAGTTGGACACCGATTTAGCAGGTAGACTAATGTATAGATTGCTTCCGCCCA
The DNA here is from genome assembly GCA_029490685.1 of Schizonepeta tenuifolia. Classification (NCBI taxonomy): domain Eukaryota; kingdom Viridiplantae; phylum Streptophyta; class Magnoliopsida; order Lamiales; family Lamiaceae; genus Schizonepeta; species Schizonepeta tenuifolia. The sequence continues at coordinate 54,498,790 of CM055955.1, read as the reverse complement.
GAACTTTGTTGGCATTCCTTTCTCCACGAGCATGGACCTTGTCATCTCCATGACTATTCTATTCTTCTTTTTGGACACTCTGTTTTGTTGTGGAGTGTAGGCTACCGTTAGTTGATGCTCCACGCCTTCGTTTTACAAAACTTGTCGAATTCTCTAGAATTATATTCGGTACCTCGATCACTTCTCAGCTTCTTGATTTTCTGACCACTTTGTTGCTCCATAAAGTTCTTGAATTTCTTGAAGATTCTAAAGATTTCTGGTTTTTCTTGAAGGAAATATACCCACTTCATTCTAGAATAATTATCAATAAAGATAATGAAGTACTTGTTTTGATTTGTTGAAGGCGTTCTCATTAGCCCACAAACGTCGGTATGGACAAGTTCCAATATTTCTTTCGCTCGCCATGTTTTTTCGTTTGGAAATGGCTGTTTGTGCTGCTTTCCCAACATGCATCCTTCACAGATGTGATCTCTTTTGTTGAGAAGAGGGAGGTCTCTCATCATATTTTTATGATGAAGTAGCCTCAAGGCATTGAGATTAAAATGCCCAAATCTCGATGCCAGAGACTTGTATCATCGAGTTGAGCCACCATTGCATTTTGTGGATATCGCCAGAAAATGGGAAAATTTCTATTTTTCCCTATTTTTACTTCTGCAATTTCTTGATTATTTTTTATGTCATAAATTCGACAATAATCTCTTTCAAAGTGAAGGACATAACCATTTTCCATCATTTGTCCAACACTTAGTAGATTTAGTGCAAGACGTGGTACGAGTAGAACATCTTTAATAAATTGCGTACCTTTCTTAGTTTCTATGGCAATGGTATCTTTTCCTTTCATCTTAACTAGATCTCCGTTGCCCATCTTCACCTTTGTTGTGATGGAATCATCTAGCTTGCGAAAGATGTTCTCATTCGATGTCATGTGGTTGCTGCATTCGCTATCGATGTACCACTCTTCGTCTTTTACTTCTGTTGTAGAGTGACATGCGTAGAATAGATGATCCTTCTCCTTTTGATCTTTAGAATAGTTGGCCTGATGGTTCTTTGTATCTCTACAATCCTTTTCTGCATGCCTGTATATATAGGTACAAAATACAATAAAAATGAGGAATCAATTAATTGATTGCCATAATTTATGCTTTTGTAACGTTTATTATTAATTGATATATTAAAAACTAAATGATTCATTCATTTAGAAATTGTTATATAGGAGATTTTAGATAAATCCAAGGAAAAAGTCTAGAAAATTCCACCTAGGCATGTAGATGAATGTAGTACCTCAAAAAAAAATCGCAATTAGGAATTGATTTGTCATCAAATTGAAATTGAGTTCTATTGATATATACCCATCAACCTAAGAAAGTACACCTATTTTATTCTATATTTTTATCATATATATAATAATATACTCCCTCCGTCCCTGATATATCTTCCTATCTTTCCTTTTTTGAATGTCCCCCATATATCTTCCTAGATATTTTTGGGCATCATATGATTACTCCCTACCCTTACTTTATCAACTTATTTACCTAAAATACCACATATAACCCACCATTATCTCAATTAATTAATATATCACTCACCACTATCTCAATTAATTAATATATCACTCCTTCAATGTGGGACCCTTTCTCCACTCAATACATACTCAACCACCTTTTATCCACCCACAACCAACTCATCAATATTTTTTCTTAATCCCCGTGCCACTCCCTCCTAGGAAGATATATCAGGGACGGAGGGAGTATATGATATTCTTGATCTCAATTCTCACGCATAAATTATGTGTGTGTATATATATAGATATGTAGAAAATACTTGCATAAGGAGCTAAGGGATGAAAGTTAGAATCTGTATGGCTTGAGGGATGTATCTGCAATTACCTTCAATGAGGTCAATTACTTAGTTGTAAGCTGGATTTGGGATTAAATCACATCCATTAGATTCAACGGTGTAGATCATTTCTGTAGCTTGTGGATATGTAGTTGTATCTCTTATTTCTTGTAACAGCAAGATTCCTTCACGTTGAAAGTGTGTGAGTTTTAGAGAGATTAGAGAGAGAAGTTAGAAGTTAAGCGTAGCTATCATCGAGCTCGAAGCTCTACTGTGTAATCTGTAATCTCCGGCCTAGTCTGCATAAGAATCTCCGATCACCCCCCATGGATGTAGGCATTTAATTGCTGAACCACGTAACCACTGTGTTATATTTTTCTTGTCAAGTGCATGAGTTTGCAATTCAGATGGGTTATTGTTTTCAACAATTGGCGCCGTCAAGCGGGAAGCGGATTCACGACGATTGACATTCACGGCGGTGAAATTTAAGAGACGATCCTGCAGTTGATCTGAAGGAATTTTCGTTTCAGTGATTTTATAATTGGATAAATTCAGAGCAGTTGCCATGTCTACATCCAAGTTTGAGATGGAGAGATTCAATGGCAAAAACGATTTCGCGTGGTGGAAGATCAAGATTCGAGCGATCTTGATCTAGCAAGGTGTTGGCGATGCCCATTATGAGGATAAGAAGGGCAAATAGAAGGATGATTCCAACTCTGGGTCGAAGATGAACAGGGAAGAAATTGATCAAAGGGCACATAGCGCGATCATATTGTGTCTCAGTGATAAGGTTCTTCGTGAGGTTTCGAAGGAGAAAACTGTTGCGGCTGTTTGGTTGAAGTTGGAATCATTGTATATGACCAAATCCCTTGCGAATAGGTCGTTCTTGAAGCAACAACTCTATTCTTTGAAGTTTTCTGAAGATAAAAGCATAGAAGATCAAATAGAGGACTTTAGCAAATCCATTGATGACCTTGAAAACATTGATGGACAGATTAAAGATGAGGATAAGGCAATAATACTTTTAAATGCGCTTCCGAAGAGTTATGAACATGTTAAAGATGCAATAACCTTTGGAAGGGAAGGAACTATCACCCTTGAAGAAGTTTAGAGCGCTCTATGCACAAAGGAGCTATAGAAAATGAGTGAAGGGAAACTTGATAGTTTATCTGAGAGTCTGCACATCAAGAAGTTCAAAGGAAAGAACAAGAAGTCTTATGAAGAATTCAAGAAGAAAGGACAGTCAAAAGGGAAAGAGCCAAACGCCAAAGAAGCAAAGAAATGTTTTGAATGTCACAAACCAAGACATTTGCGCAAAAATTGTTATATATGGAAGAAGAAGCAACATGAGTTGAAAGGTCAATGTTCTAATACTGCAGATAATACTCAAGAAGTAGTAGAAGTTGAGGTATTAAACATCTTTGAGGGAGGAGTTGAGGCAGCTTGGATCATGGACTCTGCTTGCACATTTCACATGTGTCCCAACAAGAGTTGGTTCGTTGAATTGAACCAAGAATCCGGAGCAGTGTTGCTTGGCAACAATCAGGTATGTTATGTTCAAGGAATTGGTAGCATCAAGTTTAGAATGCATGATAATTCTGTCAAGATAGTGACTGGAGTAAGATATATCATGAACTTAAAAGAAATCTTATATCACTTGGCATGCTTGAGAAAAAGGGTTTTAGTTGGGGAGTTAAAAATGGAATACTAAAAGTGCTGAAAGAAGACAAGGTTGTGATGGTAGGAAATAGAAAGAACAATCTATATCATCTAGATGCTGAGCTCTTGGTAGGAGAAATTGATGTTAATCAAGCTGATGAGTCCATGAGTTGGCATGCTAGATTAGGACATGTTGGTGAGAAGGGTTTGAATGAACTGTTGAAACAAAAGATCATAGCCAATCCAAGCATGTTTAAACTACCTCACTGTGAATTTTGTTTGTTGGGTAAAAGCACTAAATTACCATATCCAAAAGGGATTCACGTTTCTAAATCTCCTCTTGACTATGCTCATACTGATTTGTGGGGACCCTCTAACACTCCCACCATAGGAGGTGCAAGGTTTTTCTTGTCTATTATTGATGATTTTAGCAGGAAAGTGTAGGTTTATGTCTTGAAGAACAAGTCAGATGCATTCAACTGCTTCAAAGAACGGTGTGCAGAAGTTGAGAATCAAAAGAGATTGACTCTCAAATGTTTGAGGACCGATAATGGTCTGGAATTTTTGTCGAAGGAATTTGATGCTTACTGCAAAGAAAAGGGTATTAAAAGGCATAAAACAGTACCTGCAAATCCACAACAAAATGGAGTTGTGGAGAGGATGAACAGGACATTGCTTGAAAGGATGAGGTGTATGCTTATCACCTCAGAAATGCCTAAAAAAATCTGGGGAAAAGCTATTTCTACTGTTGCTTACCTCATCAACAAATGTCCCTCTTCTGCAGTGAAGTTCAAAACCCCAGATGAGCTCTGGTCTGGTTATGTTTCGGATTATTCTAGTTTCAAGACATTTGGCTGCCAAGCTTTTGCTCATGTGAAGCAAAGCAAGTTGGCACCAAGAGCTTTGAGATGTGTGATGCTAGGATACCAACCTGGAGTGAAAGGTTATAGGTTGTGGTGCACTAATGGAATGATCAAGGTTATTGTGAGCAGAGATGTCATTTTCAAGGAAGATATCATGCCATTTAACTGGACAAGATGGTGGTACATGATAAGAAGATTGCTTCTACATGTGCTCATAATGATGAAGTATCAGTCAAGGTGGAGCTTCAAGAAAAGTCTACGGTAACTAATTCAGGAGAGGAAATTAATGATATAGGTGATCAGTTACATGATCAAGATGAGCTCAGTGATTAATTGCTGGCAACAAATAGAGCTAGAAGGCAAACAAAGCCACCTGACGGATATGGCCATGCTGATATGGTTGCATATGCTCTTACAGTAGCCGAAGAGATAGAGTATCAAGGGCTAAGTACTTATGCAGAAGCCACGAAGAGCAAAGATAGAGATAGTTGGATCCAAGCTATGAAGGAGGAATTAGATTCTTTACTCAAGAACAAGACTTGGGTTTTAGTAGATAGGCCTGCACATCAGAAACCAGTGGGCTGTAAATGGATTTTCAAACGCAAATTTGAGCTTATTGATGGAGTAGAGGATATCAAGTTCAAGGCCAGATTAGTGGCAAAAGGTTATACCAAGAAAGAAGGCATAGATTTCAATAATATATTTTCTCCAGTGGTGAAGCAATGCTCTATCCGAATACTTCTATCTCTTGCAGTTCAACAGGATATGTATCTTGAGCAACTGGACGTGAAAACGGCTTTTCTTAATGGCAGTTTGGAAGAGATAATCTACATGGAGCAACCTCAAGGTTTCATACTACCTGGCCAAGAAGAGAAAGTTTGCTTGCTCAAGATATCATTATATGGGTTGAAGAAAAGTTCAAGACAATGGTACATTAGATTTGATGATTTCATGATTAGCTCAGGATTCACAAGATCTAGATATGATAGTTGTGTTTATCTAAAGAAGGATGGGAAAAAGACAGTTGCTTATCTACTGTTGTATGTAGATGATATGCTCATTGCAAGCAAAAGCAAGATGGAGATTCAACTTTTGAAAGATCGGTTGAAATTAGTATTTGAGATAAAAGAGTTAGGGAATGCAAGGAGAATACTTGGAATGAACATTAATAGGGATCAAGAAAATGGAAAGTTGTGTCTATTACAGAAAGATTGTGCATATAAAGAAGTTCCACATGCATCAATCTCAGAGCGTGGTTGTTCCTATAACTCAACAAATCAAACATTCCACAACTCAATGCCCTCAAACTGATTGTGATAAGAGGTCAATATTTGTGATACCCCGAGTTTTTATACCTTTAGAGAGCGTCTAATTAACCGAGTGAGTTAAAAGATGAGAATTCAGGAGTAAAATTTTTCTTTTCTAAACGAAGAGAATTGAATAAAACGTTTAAATTGCCTTGTGAATCTTGTGTGAATTTATCTGTTCTATTTATCTGAGATGATGATGATGTGATATGCTTGTTGAGTCATTTATATGAAAATGAGTACGTGATTAAATTACTATAAAAATCCCGAAGAGTTTGCTTGATTGAGATAGCATAATATTAATCGCCGAGAAATACAATTGTACCGATGAACTTAGAATAGAATTGAATTAGAATCTTCGAACTTAGAATTTCTTTTAAGATCACTGAGATAGGGTAAGAACTTATCCGAGAATTGAGAAGAGTAATGAGGAGTTAATATTTAAAGGATTAATAAACGGATTAATAAGCCGATTAAATTCTTTTAAGATTTAAAGGACTAAAATGATCGAAACCCTTAATCTTTTAAATTGAGACGTGAAATAGGGTTGAAATGCTTAGTGTTGGAAGTGAGACGAGAAGAGGTTAGACCCGTTAATAGCACAAAAAGGAATTAATACGAATCGTTTTATCCGAAAAACCTTTACGACCGGGTAATTAACACCCGTAATGACACGACGAAGACACGTGTCATCCACCTCTCACTCCCTCACGCCACCTCACACTACCTATAAGCTATACCTAGATGTCATCATGCCTACACTCCAGAAATGACCAACATGCTTAGTAAATTGTGAACTAAAGTATGCATGCAATTAACATCACATCAACCTATCTAGTCATGTCTTAATACAACTTCCAACAAGTTCACTTTATTCCTTTTGTTGGATTTCACATGCATTCATCTAAGACAAGAGAGAAGACTTCATTCACTCCATCACTCTCTCTCTCTCATTCAATCTCTCTCTCTCTCCAAGCAAGAAAGAAAAACAACAAAATTCTTTCTATTCTCCCTACTCTCTCTCGGCAATCTCCCTCTCTCATACATACCTTGATTTTTCTCTACATGCAACCATGTATTCAAGCTCCCCATCCATGGAAATGAAGTAGAAAGTATCATCCTCCATTCATTTCATCCACATTCTCAAGAAAAGGTAAGAATCTTTCAAGTTCTTGAAGTTAAATTCAACAATTATCCAACACTTTCTTCCTTTTAATTCTTAAACTCTAAAAGGAATGGATAATTAATTCCATGTTATTCTTTTTCTTTGAGGATTCAAGAAGACATCCTTCTCCTCTTCAAGTCCAAGCTTTGAAGCTACAATTTCCATCCAATTCGATTCCAAGAGCCAAGAGAAGGATTTCCATTTAAATTAAAGTATGAAAATTCATTTGATTAGTTGTAAATATGTATGTCTCTAAGTGCAAAAAGAAAGAACTATGCATGCATGTTATTTAAATTATGTTTAGGCAAACTTAGGATGTGCATGTGATAATCGAGTGAGGAGAATTCGTTAGGAGAATCGAATATAGGGTTTAATCGGTGAATTAAGAAAAGAAAAAGAAATTAAAACCCTAAACCTAAGATGAATGCCGAAAATTATAGTAAAATAGGAGAAATATGAATTCTTTGAGTTATTATTATTTTGATGCTTGATTTATTATTTTTATCATGTTAAGAATGAGATTATATGCATGAAAAAAAATTGAGAAACAAAATTTGCACAAAAATAGGCATGAATGCCGTGTGTTTTAGAAAAAAATGGAGAAATTATTTTGATGATTTCATTGATGAATTGAGTGATGTTTTGATCAATGAGATGATTGTATGTTATGTTAGTATAATCATACATATGTTTAAGTTAAGAAAATGAGATTGCATGTTGAAGTTTTTAAAGAAATTAAATGTGAAAATAATAAAAAGATTGGATGTTTAAAGTGTTACAATATATGTATGAATGTTAGTTTAAATGTGGAATAAAGATAGAAGTTTTGATAAAAAGATTAAAGTTTGAAAAAGCTTTTAATTAATTAAAAGATGAAAAATGTATAAAAAGATATATCAATTAAATGTCTTTGTGTTAAAATTTAAAGACTTGAAATTTTTACTAAAACTACAACAAAAAGATCTTTTATAACTTAACTAATAAAGTGAGCTAATTCATAAAAATGTTTATCAAAAGATAATAAATTATTAAGTAAGAAATGGCTTAAAGGTTTAAAACAAGTAAAGAAGAAATTATTAAAGAAATAAGCAAAAATAGAGAAAACCGAGTTTAAAAAGAATTAATCGAGAAGAAATAAAAAGGAAGTTTTTAATCGAGTAAAGAAAAGATGCTAGACGAGTTAAGATAGATACTCGTATAAGTTAATCAAGAAAATAAGGATAAAATAAGATATCGAATAATAAGTTGAAAGAAGATTAATTAAATAATTAATTGAGTACGTTGTTTCCAACCAAGCGAATAAAAAGATAAACCGAGATAATAATTAAAGGAACAATAGTCGAGATAAGAAATGAGGATCGAATTAAGGATGAATAAGAAACCCTAATTTTATAAGAGTTAATAATAATTAAAGAGAAATTTTGTTAATTGAATAAAGGTTATAAAATACCTTATAAGATAACGGATGTAGAACAAAGCGTTGTCTATAAACAAGAAAAATAGAATTAATGGTTTGAGCCTTCATAAAAGGAAATGCATAATCGAGTTAGGTTTTAAGGTCTAAATTAAATGATTGTTAATGTGTCGTGAAGTATGCTTGATTTATGTGAATTCATTATATGATTGAATAAGTGTTTAAATGCATGATATTAGTTATGATGTGAAAAATAATTGAATGATTGAATTATTAATTGTTAAACCAAGAATTGACTAAAGCCTTTGAAAGAAAGCTCGAGTAATAGAATATAGACGATGACATTATTAATTAGAACAAAAAAAATGTACGATGTTGAGTAGTAAAGTTAACCAATTCGAGTAGAGTTAATAATTTAAAGACGAGAACGCGAGATCCTTTAGAAAAGTTAGAGCAAAGAGAGAGACGACTCAAGTAGAAGTCCGTCAGTTAAAGTCCAACGCCTTTGTATCCGTCTTTCATTTATCTTATTTTTCCTATCGATGTCGAACTGTGAAGGATCGAGCCGGACGGATCATTAAGCGAGGACAAATAGCCCTAAACCACCTAGCTAGTTCTTCGGAAGTCAGGTGGGCTTTTCTGAACCAAAACTATCGATGAAAATTAGTTATGCTATTAAGTATTATGATATGTTTTTAAATGTGATTGACTTGCCGTTTTTATTGAAGTTGGTATGTGTTATCATCTATTTATATGGAGATGTTATTATCCTGTGAAAAGCAGGAACCCACGTGTGGTATATGTTGAGGTGACTGTGAGCCTTGCTTCGGTTAGGCCGGTCACAGTGCTCGAGAAGGAGGCCTACTTCTCGGCACAATGATATTGTTTGTGATAGATGATACATACTATTATATTATATGATATTTGACTGCGCAGTCTGTTTTAAAGAAAACGTTTTGACATGCACAAGTAAACTGTTTTTAAAACGGCTTATATACTTGTGATGTTCGGCAAGGCAAGTTCAATTATTATAGCTTTAAGAAGCATCTTTATTCAAATGTTTTGGCTTGTGTTCACTGAGTACGAAGTACTCAGCCCTGCGTGTGTTTCTAAACATGCGGGTTGACTGGATGGCGATGGCGTGGATACTTGGTGGTGTGGTTTGGTTTTGTTGGTTGAGTTTAGTTGAATTTCAGACTGGCATTTGTACGTCTTCATACGTGCAAGTGTTGGGTATTGATGCAAGTTTCCGCTGCAACCCTTTTGAATTAATGTCTGTTGATGCTAGTACTTTAATACTCATGTTTTTGATCCCGAGCGTTGTGCTCGAAGACTTTGAATACTTGTTGAATTCGTAACTCTTTAACTTGTAATTCCGAGCGATGGGCTCGTAACTTGAATTGTTGTTGAACATGATCCTTTAACTTGATATATATTCGTATTCTCTCTCTTTTTGTTGGAATTCCTTTCCCATCAGCATGAATTACTTGTTTGAATTCCTGTTGTAGGTGAAGTTAAGATGCTCGGTTATTATTTCATTATGCTTTTGAAAAACCTAATTCGATTGCCTTATATTTCATCTTTGTTTTCCCCGAGCATGTTCCCTTATTTGAGTTAGTTGTTAGTTGTTTAAGTTTGTTGTTGTTCGTAAGTCGCACCTCGAGAGTCGGGGCGTGACAGGTTGGTATCAGAGCAAAGCTTTTACTTGTTCTAAAGTCTGTTATTCTTTGATGAGTTGAGTCTAGATTTAATTCCTAGACTTATTTGAGTCGGTAAACCACACCAAGTTATCCTCCATCTCATCCGGCAACCAGGTATGTCGTATTTCCTAAAAGTTTTCTTTTCAAGTTAAAGTGATGTTTGAGTTATAAAGTGTTGAGAATCTCTTTTAAGTTATTTATTGAATTGTGATGTTTTAAGATGAATTTGCTAAGTTGATTAATAACTAGATTGCTTTAGAATGTCCTCCCCTTTGCGAGTGCGTGTGAAAAGATCGGAAAGAATAAGATGTGTGTGCGATTGGTTACGTGATTTGGAATTACCCAAAAATCCCTCTTTGGAACGCAGAAATGAGTATGTAGTAGAATATGTAATATGTTCGATTAATTGTTAAGTGTGCTTATGCGTTTAAAATTCATATAGGATGGACAACGTTGATTGGATGCAGGAGTACTTATACGCCAGAATGGAAAATAACGAGTCGTTAGCAGAATTCTTAGCACGATACCATACGATTTGGGGAAAAGTCCAGTATATGGACATAGGACCGTTAGAAAGCATGACGCACCTGATTCAAGCTCTACCACAAGAATGGAAGGATTAGGCAGCATCTCTGGTCCCTCGATTTCTAGGCTACCGTTATTTCGACCAAACCCTATACGGCGACGTGAATGCTTTTATCTCCGCGATTTCAGCTTGTTTTATGTCTTATGGCGCTCCTCCGCCCGAACCTTATGAAGATGATACTCCAAGCTTATTAAATGACTTTGTTCGTAATCCTTCACCAATTCCTCCAAGTGGAACTATTTCTCTCCACATCAATTCGCCGCCACGAACTATTCTTGAACCTCAGAATCCCCTCGCAGATTATCCATTTGTAAGTGGTGTGCTTTTAACTTAAATTTTTTGATTCCTTTGTTTTCTGACTTATCAACATTGCAGCCGAGTGGATGTAATGGAAATTCTTCTTCAAATGAGGACCAAATAGCTGCTTATTTGAGTCATCCGCAAGCAACCTTTTTAAGCCATCCTAGAGCAGAATCCTCTAGTCAAGCCCGCTCAAACGACGATAAAGAGAATGGAAGTGAACTAGTTGATGCAGCGACTGTAGGAACCGGATATCTTCAGACTCTACCTAACAATGTTTTTCCTACCTCTTTTGCTCATACATCCATCTCCCCATTGTCACAGCCCCAAATCCCGAGGGACGGCAGAAGCCGGGGTGCGACTGGGGTTGGATTAAAGAAGCGGGAAAGAAGGGGGCTAACTGACTAAACATACATGATAAACATCGATAAACTATGAACAAGACTTGATTATAGAAAAGAAAGAGTTAATCCCTAAGGATTACTCGACATAAGTACAAAAGATGAAACTAAGTTCAAATGTACGGACATAAACTACTGAGTTGTTCAAAATACATCTCAAAAGAAATACAGAGATTGACAGCGGAAGAGTTCTACTAAGCATCTTATTCTTAAACTCAACAACAACCATCGCCGCTCACCGTCGCTTCAACCTGCACATTTAGAAAGCAATGCAGGGCTAAGTACAAAGGTACTTAGTGGGCACGTTGCCGAAAACATACTTATAAATATAGATAAAATGGCATATCATAAGCGTAGCACACGGGGTTTTATTGAAAGAATCCGTGTCTACTAAACATTTTCTGACTTTTTCTCATAAATCGCTCGCGCGAGCATTTTCTGACTAATGTTACGTTCAATCTTGACCACTACTAATTCACCGTGGCTGGCTACCCCTCAACAGGATACCACATACACCACAGGTTACAAAGTGCACTAACTCTGGAAAGCACTTAGCAGCTAACTCAGAGCCGATCGTTAGTTAATCTAAAATAGACTAACTCTAAATCTGGAAAACACGTATGTTGACTCAGATAGGTACAAGAGAACTCACATAAAAACATAAAACAGTTCATGCCATATTATCACTTTGAAAACACAGATATCAAAGCAATAAAGAAAGGTTTTTCGAGCATTGCTCGTTTTATTTGTATATAAAAGCCCACCTTATTTTACAGAACTTAAAACAAACGCTTCCAACTTGAGATCTTCTGTCCTTTCTCTACAGTTGGCTTCCTCTTTCATCGTAAAATAGAATATACTTAAAAACGGTTCGTAAAAGATACTCGAAGAAAGAGAATCGAAGAAAGTTCTAGTCATTTTATTCTTTTGGCATTTGCACGCTTACTAGATTCGTTTTACTTAAACGGGAAACGAGACTCGTACCAATCTCGTTTAGAACTTGAAAGATCTCATACTCGACTCTCGGGTCAGAAAAGAAGGTTGTCGATGTCTTAAAACGACTTTAAGGATTATAAGAAACTAAGTTGGAAAGAACCAACTTAGGCGATTTTCATTTATAGCTCACTTTACGACTTATGAATATTTCTCGGTTATTACTTCTTTAAAGAAAAGATAAGATATAAGATACGATCTTGACTGGTTTTCATCATTAAAGGTCTGATCCTTGACTCTAGGGTCAGATAGAAGGTATCCGTTAGATAAAACGGCTTAAACGATCAAAAGAAACTAAGTTGTGAATTAAACAACTTAGAAAACAAGAAACTGAAATTTCTACTGCACAGTCCAGTAACTCTGGAGGCTGTCCAGAACAGAGGACTTAGAAACAAGGGGTGAGCCCTGTACCACTAGAAAGCTTAGGAAGTCTAGTTTCTGCTCCAATTTACGGATCACAAATCCGATAAACGAGCCGGAAGTTATTACAGTTTCCGGCAGGGGTCGCAAAACTGCCGTGAAACCCTAGCTTATTGATAAGTTCGCCGTATAACGTTTTAGGTTCGTTTTAAATCCTCGTATTCAACTTTTTAGAAACTGAACTCTCAAGGCAGTTATCACGTACCACCGTACGTGACAAACTCCTTCTCACTTGCTCAAAGGCACGACGTTCTAACGTCGGATTTCAACTATCAAGTACTATACCAACAAAGAAATTCCAAACGTGTTCTAGTTCCCGATTATCACTTTAACCCATATTATATGAACTCGGATGTTTACGATGTCAACTAGAAAAATGTTCCAAATTTCATTATAAACAATAATATCAAGTTAGAATTTTCATCCGACTTCCCGATTATTAGTTACAACTAGATATTCGTCTCTTACGCGATCTTTAAAAGTCGACGGTTTTCGTTCAAATTTTACGACGTTATTCTACGTCTAATAGGAATCGTTTTCATGCATGCTAACATGTCTTAACATCTTTATAACTCAGATTATATAGTGATCCTTGTCTCTTACATTCCATTAAGCATCTTTAGAAAATTTCCAATTAATTCCTATTATCAATTAACATGATTTGTAACAATAATCAACTAACAATTCATCACTTTAAACAATCATGTGGAAAACCCCTAACTACTTATAAATTTCTGGTTTTGAACATATGTTTATGGGATGATTTTCTTCTTAAATTAATAACATTTATATACTAAACATGCTCTTATATCACCAATTATTCACTTGCAATTCTAAAAACAACTAACATGCAAAAACCCCTAATTTCATACTTCAAACCCTAACTAAATTTCATAATAACATAGGGCTTTCAATCCCTTTTCATCTCATACACTAATTAAACCTCTACTAAGCATGAATTTACAATCAAAAGAAGAAAAACAAAAATCCTACAATTTTCCAAAAAAAAATTCTGCATTAACCTAGATGTTAGGTTTCTTATTTTTGATCATTTTTAATCCATAAATATCATATCTAGCATATCTAATTACATTATTCTAAGATCATTTCTTCCATTCCAATACCTTAAAAATTCGAACATGAGGGAAAGGAGAAGAAAAGAAAATCTAAATGGATAGGATTGTAGAGGATGAAAATACCTTAAGATTTAATGAAGGAAGGTATGGAATTGAATGGATGGATGGATGGTTTGTGTGAGTTCTTCAAGCTCTTAAGAGTGTTCTTCAATGGAGGTTTGAAGTGATGAAGAAGATGAAGTTGAGGGAGAGAGGGAGAGAGTGGCCGAGAGAGAGAGTGGAGAGAGAGAGAAATGACTGGATCAAGTGTTTTGCTATGATGAAAGGTTGAATTTGTGTGTAAAGTGTAGACTTAGGTGTCATGTACTTAGGAAGTATTAACATGCATGTTCCCCACTAAGCATGGTGAGGTGGCGGCTGCCATGCAGAAATTTTAGAGGTTTTATGGGTTTTTCCGGCGCGATCCGACGTTACAGAAAAACGAACGACGAAGACGTTGTTCGATACAAAAATCGTCGTGATTCGATTTGACTTACAAATTCTAACGTATGAACTTAATTAGAAAATAAATTTCTAAAATTTATTTTGACAAAAACTCGGAACGACAAGTTCAAGTTTGTCCGGAAAAACGTAAAAACAAACTTTTTCGGCGTGTTCGTATTCGCGATTTGTAAACGTAAAATTAAACGGTTTCTCGTTCTAAGCTTACGAACTAAAAACTTTTTGCATGCGCTAACCCTTAATATGGTAGTCGTCTAGCCGACTTCTGTAAATTATTTTTAATAACGGATTCGACCGCTAGTCTTATAGATCAAAGATTCCAACTTAGGCGTGCAAAGCCATTAATTAATTAACTTAAAACTTCTTAGAACGTAAGGATTTTTACGGGGCATTACACCCATCAAGGCCAGAAGATGGACATTACTCCCAGATTGGCGTCTCCACCGATGTAGCTCTCCACCGTCACCAAGAAGAGAACCCCAATACCCCGCCTTGGGTCGAATCCGAGCTAATTGCGATGAATTATACCTTAGAAGATTGCGAAGAAGCCTTGAGAGAAGCCGAGCGCGAGTGTTTTGCTATAGAGGATGATAATGTCGAGGAAGATGATGAGCGGTTTGAAGGTCAAATGCGTGAAGAGGAAGAGGAGGAGGAAGAGGACCCTGAAGAAGATGAGGAGACTATAGAGCACTACGGAGTAGATCCCGAAACGGAGCAATACGATGATAACGGACCAAGTGAAGATGACTCCTGTGTGTAGGAGTGTTCTAAGAAAGTTGTTGAATTCAAGTGTTTTTAATTCGAGTGTGTTGAGAGTTGAACTCTTTTATTTATTTCAGTGGTGATGAAGACTATCATAATTTGACTAGGAAAAAGGGAAAATTTTTCAAGTAAATTCCCTAATTGTTATAAGTCCTCGAGAAGGCCGCCATTGAGCGATTGGAAGTTGAAATATTAAGTTCTTTGAATTGAGGTTGAATTTTCTGAGTTATCAAATTAAATTGAGTATATGAGTATGAAGTGATAATATTTGCCTTGTGATTATGATTGATTGTTTCAAGAACCTATGATGATGATATGAAAATATGATGATATGAGTATGTGACGATTACTAGAAACTGAATGAGATGCATGTATTTATAAGAAATTGAAGTAATGAATTATTTGAGAAAATTTTAAATTGTTATTAATAATTCTAAGTACCGATCGAGAATCGTGTTCCTCCCAAAAGAGAAATGTGTTCAGAATCGAGAAAGGTTCCCTGTGAGCTAAAGATCTAGAGTGGTTAAAGTTTTTCCCTTGCTATAATTTTTAGGATGCCGCCAAGACGCAGAAACGTCAGAATTCCGGAAGACAATCCAGAAGGGCAGCGTGACCCTACTCCGCCCCCTAAAAACGAAAGACGAGTCGAAGAGCTGTTTCTCCGACAAAATCCCCCGACGTTCGATGGTAAAGGCAGTCCGGCTGATGCCGAAGACTGGATTCGTTCTTTGGAGCGAATTTTCCGTTTCCTCCGTTGTTCCGATCGCGAGCGTTTGGAATGCATGGCGTATCAGCTGAAAGGGACAACCGACTATTGGTGGGAGGCAAAGCAGAGGATGTACTCTCCCGAAGAACGCGAAGAATTGTCATGTGATCAGTTTAAGGAAGCCTTATATGAAAAGTTTGTGCCAAGAAGTTACCGAAAGCAGAAGTCCAACGAGTTTACTAGTCTGAGGCAGGGAAAAAGATCTGTAGCTGAGTACGACCGGGAATTTTGCGAGTTAGCCCGATTTGCGCCCGATATGGTCGATACCGATGAAAAGGTGTGCGAGTTGTTCAGAGCATGACTTAGGCAAGATATTCGAGTAGTTCTCGCCAGTCAAAGTGTTTTGACTTACGCCGAAGCTTTAAACCGAGCTTTAGATATGGAGTTGGCAATGCAACCGGAAAAAGGATCGCAACCCCCAGCGAATCCCCAACCACAAAGCCAGATGATCACGACCACGTCTGCTCAACAAACCCAGTTCAGCCAATACGGAAAGAGGAAAGGAAAGTGGAATAGTGGAAATCAACCAAACAAGAAGCAGTGGCAAGGAAAGAGCCAACCGCAAACCCCAGAAGGGAAAGGCACCGCAGACGAACCGAGGCAACCTACCCATCGGACCTTTAGGATTCCCTCCCTGTGCGAAATGCGGAAAGATGCACCAAGGCGTTTGTAAGAGCGGGAGTAACGTTTGCTACACTTGTGGTCAACCTGGTCATTTCTCAAACCAGTGCCCGAGCAAGCAACAAGGGTTTAGAAGCGGAAGACCAAACCAATTCCAGCCATCGCAGATGAAAGCTATTGAGGCAGCCCCTCTACAGAAGTTTGTTCCACGTCAACGTAAGCCGCCGCAGCCAAGGCAGCAACCTCCTCAGCAAAAACCGCCGCTTTTCCAAAGAACGTACGCGATTGAGCAGAAACCGCAGGAAAAGGAGAAAGGAAATTTGGCAGGTATGGAAAAGCTTAACCACATACCTATTATTGTTTTGTTCGATACCGGAGCTTCGCATTTGTTTATATCTAGTATCTGCATAGAGAACCTAGAACTAGAAGTAGAAGAATCGAATCAGATGCTTAGTGTCGCAACCCCTTTAGGAAAGTCTGCGTTAGTTTCGCGTGTTTGCTCGAATCTAGAATTTGAAGTCGGAAACCGTAAGTTAGTCGCGAAATCCCTGAATGTGATCTAGATGCGTGACGTTGATATAATCCTAGGAATGGATTGGCTAACCGAGAATTTTGCGACGATTCGATGCGACTTGAGGTAGATATCGTTTAAACCCCCTTGAGAAGAGTCAACCATAGATTTCGGAGTACAAAAGAGAGTGAAGAAGAGCGTACCGATAATTTCAGCCATGAAAGCGCAGAGTTTGATGCGGAAGAGAGGTACCCAAGCGTACTTAGTCTATCTGAATAAGGACGAGAATCATGAGTTAAGTATCGATGATGTTCCAGTTGTGAGAGAATTCAAGGATGTGTTTCCAGAAGTGTTACCAGGCTTACCCCCTGATCGTCAACTAGAGTTTTCAATCGATTTAGAACCCGGATCAGCCCCGATATCCAAGGCACCGTATAGAATGGCCCCAAAGGAACTTCAAGAGTTGAAGATCCAACTGCAAGAATTGTTGGACTTAGGCTATATTCGACCAAGTGTATCGCCTTGAGGTGCTCCAATTTTGTTCGTAAAGAAGAAGGACGGTAGTTTAAGGATGTGCATAGACTACCGAGAGTTAAACAAGATTACGTTGAAGAATAAATATCCTTTGCCAAGGATAGATGATTTGTTTGACCAGCTAAAAGGAGCCAGTGTTTTCTCTAAGATTGACTTAAGGTCTGGATACCACCAACTGAAGATCAAGCAAGAAGATATTCCAAAGACTGCTTTTAGAACGAGGTATGGACATTACGAATTCATAGTAATGCCATTTGGATTAACAAATGCCCCGACAGTGTTCATGGATATGATGAATAGAGTTTTTCACGAATATTTGGATAAGTTCGTGATTGTCTTTATAGACGACATTTTGGTGTATTCAAGAAGTGAAGCTGAGCATGAAGAACATTTAAGAATTGTATTAGAAACGCTTAGAGCGGAAAAGCTGTATGCCAAATTCAGTAAGTGCGAATTTTGGTTAAAAGAAGTAAATTTCTTAGGACATGTCGTTTCGTCCGAAGAAATCCAAGTGGATATGGAGAAAGTGAAAGCTGTGCAGGATTGGAAGTCCCCGACGTCAGTGCATGAAATCCGTAGTTTCCTTGGTTTGGCAGGATACTACCGGAGATTCATAGAAGGATTTTCTAAGATCGCGAAGCCGATGACGAGCCTGTTGAAGAAAGAAATGAAGTTCACGTGGACGGA
Organism: Schizonepeta tenuifolia; assembly: GCA_029490685.1. Taxonomy (NCBI): domain Eukaryota; kingdom Viridiplantae; phylum Streptophyta; class Magnoliopsida; order Lamiales; family Lamiaceae; genus Schizonepeta; species Schizonepeta tenuifolia. The sequence continues at coordinate 54,480,688 of CM055955.1, read as the reverse complement.
AGAGTGTGAGAAAAGTTTTCAAGAACTCAAGACGAGATTGACGACAGCCCCAGTTCTAGCCCTACCCGAGCCAGATAAAGACTATATTGTTTATACCGATGCATCTGCTCAAGGACTAGGATGTGTGTTAATGCAAAATGGGAAAGTGATTGCATATGCTTCCAGGCAACTCAAACCTCATGAAGAGAAGTATCCAACCCATGACCTGGAATTAGCAGCCGTCATTCATGCTTTGAAGATATGGCGACGCTACCTTTATGGAGCGAAGTGTGAGATATTCTCAGATCACAAGAGCCTGAAGTACTTCTTCGAGCAGAAGGAGTTAAATATAAGACAGAGAAGATGGCTTGAGCTAGTAAAAGACTACGATTTCAAGATATCTTACCATCCCGGTAAGGCGAACGTAGTAGCTGACGCATTAAGTAGAAAGAGAAGGAAGGAAAATTCGGACAGGATCGAGTTAGGATTTCTTTTAACCGATGAAGTCGAACTGATTGAAGAATTTGCAAAGATGAAGATTGAAGTAATCGTACCACCAGCGACAGTAGATCAAGTAATTGCTACCTTAGTAGTGATGCCTGACTTAAGAACCCGCATCGTAGAAGGCCAGAGAAGAGACGAAGAATTGGAAAAGCTACGAAGGAAGGTAAGAAGTGGAGAAGTTAAGGATTTTGCAGAGTCAAGCGATAATGCGTTGTTGTATCAAGGAAGAATTTGCGTGCCTAATGACGACAAGTTGAAGAATGAAATAATGAGTGAAGCTCATGAAACCCCGTATGCAGCTCATCCCGGCAGCACGAAGATGTACCAAGATTTGAAGAACCAGTTTTGGTGGAATGAGAATGAAGATGGATGTGGCATTGTTCGTTGAAAGATGTTTAGCTTGCCAGCAAGTGAAGTCCTTACATCAAAGACCGTACGGACCTCTGCAACCGTTACCTGTCCCAGAATGGAAGTGGGATGGAATCACAATAGATTTTGTGACGGGATTGCCAAGATCAAGAAAAGGAAATACAATAGTATGGGTGATAGTGGATAGGTTGACAAAGTCTGCTCATTTCATACCTATTCCACACACCTATAGATCAGCCAAGTTGGCCGAGATCTACATCAAAGAAATTGTGAAATTGCACGGAGTTCCGAATTCGATTACCTCTGATAGAGATTCGAAGTTCACAGCCCGTTTTTGGGAAAGTTTCCACAAAGAATTGGGAACCCAATTGCAGTTCAGCACTGCTTACCATCCTCAAACCGATGGTCAGTCCGAGCGAACGATTCAAATTCTCGAAGATATGTTGAGTGCCGTTTTGTTAGATAAAGGAGTTGAGTGGGAAAAAGTCTTACCTCTTGTTGAGTTCGCATACAACAATAGCTATCAGAATACGATAGGAATGGCCCCGTATGAAGCTCTTTATGGAAAGAAATGTAGATCGTCGTTGTATTGGAGTGAAGTAGGTGAAAAGAAAGTGTTAGGGCCAGAAGCGATTGAGGAAATGATAAAATCTGTACGTCAGATCCGTAAAAAGATTAAAGAAGCTCAGAGTCGACAAAAGTCGTATGTCGATAATCGAAGATCCAAGTTGGAGTTTGAAGAAGGAGATAAAGTGTTTTTGAAAGTATCCCCCTCAAAAGGAGTTTATCGTTTTGGAGTTAAAGGAAAGCTTAGGCCTCGTTTTATAGGACCATACGAGATCCTCGAGAGGATTGGATCCGTATCGTATCGTTTAGCGTTACCGCCTAGTTTTGAAAGTTCGCATAACGTGTTTCACGTATCGCAATTAAGGAAGTACGTCTTTGATCCGAAGCATGTAATACGCCAAGAAGATATCGAAATGAAGCCCGATCTAAGCTACGAGGAGAAACCCGAAGAGATTTTAGACTATAAAGTCCAGCAGCTTAGAACGAAATCGATTCCCTTAGTGAAAGTCAAATGGTGTCATCATGATCTTGAAGAAGCCACTTGGGAACTCGAAGAAAAGATGAAAGCAAAGTATCCCGAGTTATTTTCTTAAGGTCAGTAAATTTCGGGACGAAATTTTTTTTAAGACGGTGAGGATGTGATACCCCGAGTTTTTATACCTTTAGAGAGCGTCTAATTAACCGAGTGAGTTAAAAGATGAGAATTCAGGAGTAAAATTTTTCTTTTCTAAACGAAGAGAATTGAATAAAACGTTTAAATTGCCTTATGAATCTTGTGTGAATTTATCTGTTCTATTTATCTGAGATGATGATGATGTGATATGCTTGTTGAGTTATTTATATGAAAATGAGTACGTGATTAAATTACTATAAAAATCCCGAAGAGTTTGCTTGATTGAGATAGCATAATATTAATCGCCGAGAAATACAATTGTACCGATGAACTTAGAATAGAATTGAATTAGAATCTTCGAACTTAGAATTTCTTTTAAGATCACTGAGATAGGGTAAGAACTTATCCGAGAATTGAGAAGAGTAATGAGGAGTTAATATTTAAAGGATTAATAAACGGATTAATAAGCCGATTAAATTCTTTTAAGATTTAAAGGACTAAAATGATCGAAACCCTTAATCTTTTAAATTGAGACGTGAAATAGGGTTGAAATGCTTAGTGTTGGAAGTGAGACGAGAAGAGGTTAGACCCGTTAATAGCACAAAAAGGAATTAATACGAATCATTTTATCCGAAAAATCTTTACGACCGGGTAATTAACACCCGTAACGACACGACGAAGACACGTGTCAGCCACCTCTCACTCCCTCATGCCACCTCACACTACCTATAAGCTATACCTAGATGTCATCATGCCTACACTCTAGAAATGACCAACATACTTAGTAAATTGTGAACTAAAGTATTCATGCAATTAACATCACATCAACCTATCTAGTCATGTCTTAATACAACTTCCAACAAGTTCACTTTATTCCTTTTGTTGGATTTCACATGCATTCATCTAAGACAAGAGAGAAGACTTCATTCACTCCATCACTCTCTCTCTCTCATTCGATCTCTCTTTCTCTCCAAGCAAGAAAGAAAAACAACAAAATTCTCTCTATTCTCCCTACTCTCTCTCGACAATCTCCCTCTCTCATACATACCTTGATTTTTCTCTACATGCAACCATGTATTCAAGCTCCCCATCCATGGAAATGAAGTAGAAAGTATCATACTCCATTCATTTCATCCACATTCTCAAGAAAAGGTAAAAATATTTCAAGTTCTTGAAGTTAAATTCAACAATTATCCAACACTTTCTTCCTTTTAATTCTTAAACTCTAAAAGGAATGGATAATTAATTCCATGTTATTCTTTTTCTTTGAGGATTCAAGAAGACATCCTTCTCCTCTTCAAGTCCAAGCTTTGAAGCTACAATTTCCATCCAATTCGATTCCAAGAGCCAAGAGAAGGATTTCCATTTAAATTAAAGTATGAAAATTCATTTGATTAGTTGTAAATATGTATGTCTCTAAGTCCAAAAAGAAAGAACTATGCATGCATGTTATTTAAATTATGTTTAGGCAAACTTAGGATGTGCATGTGATAATCGAGTGAGGAGAATTCGTTAGGAGAATCGAATATAGGGTTTAATCGGTGAATTAAGAAAAGAAAAAGAAATTAAAACCCTAAACCTAAGATGAATGCCGAAAATTATAGTAAAAATAGGAGAAATATGAATTCTTTGAGTTATTATTATTTTGATGCTTGATTTGTTATTTTTATCATGTTAAGAATGAGATTATATGCATGAAAAAAATATTGAGAAACAAAATTTGCACAAAAATAGGCATGAATGCCGTGTGTTTTAGAAAAAAATGGAGAAATTATTTAGATGATTTTATTGATGAATTGAGTGATGTTTTGATCAATGAGATGATTGTATGTTATGTTAGTATAATCATACATATGTTTAAGTTAAGAAAATGAGATTGCATGTTGAAGTTTTTAAAGAAATTAAATGTGAAAATAATAAAAAGATTGGATGTTTAAAGTGTTACAATATATGTATGAATGTTAGTTTAAATGTGGAATAAAGATAGAAGTTTTGATAAAAAGATTAAAGTTTGAAAAAGCTTTTAATTAATTAAAAGATGAAAAATGTATAAAAAGATATATCAATTAAATGTCTTTGTGTTAAAATTTAAAGACTTGAAATTTTTACTAAAACTACAACAAAAAGATCTTTTATAACTTAACTAATAAAGTGAGCTAATTCATAAAAATGTTTATCAAAAGATAATAAATTATTAAGTAAGAAATGGCTTAAAGGTTTAAAACAAGTAAAGAAGAAATTATTAAAGAAATAAGCAAAAATAGAGAAAACCGAGTTTAAAAAGAATTAATCGAGAAGAAATAAAAAGGAAGTTTTTAATCGAGTAAAGAAAAGATGCTAGACGAGTTAAGATAGATACTCGTATAAGTTAATCAAGAAAATAAGGATAAAATAAGATATCGAATAATAAGTTGAAAGAAGATTAATTAAATAATTAATTGAGTACGTTGTTTCCAACCAAGCGAATAAAAAGATAAACCGAGATAATAATTAAAGGAACAATAGTCGAGATAAGAAATGAGGATCGAATTAAGGATGAATAAGAAACCCTAATTTTATAAGAGTTAATAATAATTAAAGAGAAATTTTGTTAATTGAATAAAGGTTATAAAATACCTTATAAGATAACGGATGTAGAACAAAGCGTTGTCTATAAACAAGAAAAATAGAATTAATGGTTTGAGCCTTCATAAAAGGAAATGCATAATCGAGTTAGGTTTTAAGGTCTAAATTAAATGATTGTTAATGTGTCGTGAAGTATGCTTGATTTATGTGAATTCATTATATGATTGAATAAGTGTTTAAATGCATGATATTAGTTATGATGTGAAAAATAATTGAATGATTGAATTATTAATTGTTAAACCAAGAATTGATTAAAGCCTTTGAAAGAAAGCTCGAGTAATAGAATATAGACGATGACATTATTAATTAGAACAAAAAAAATGTACGATGTTGAGTAGTAAAGTTAACCAATTCGAGTAGAGTTAATAATTTAAAGACGAGAACGCGAGATCCTTTAGAAAAGTTAGAGCAAAGAGAGAGACGACTCAAGTAGAAGTCCGTCAGTTAAAGTCCAACGCCTTTGTATCCGTCTTTCATTTATCTTATTTTTCCTATCGATGTCGAACTGTGAAGGATCGAGCCGGACGGATCATTAAGCGAGGACAAATAGCCCTAAACCACCTAGCTAGTTCTTCGGAAGTCAGGTGGGCTTTTCTGAACCAAAACTATCGATGAAAATTAGTTATGCTATTAAGTATTATGATATGTTTTTAAATGTGATTGACTTGCCGTTTTTATTGAAGTTGGTATGTGTTATCATCTATTTATATGGAGATGTTATTATCCTGTGAAAAGCAGGAACCCACGTGTGGTATATGTTGAGGTGACTGTGAGCCTTGCTTCGGTTAGGCCGGTCACAGTGCTCGAGAAGGAGGCCTACTTCTCGGCACAATGATATTGTTTGTGATAGATGATACATACTGTTATATTATATGATATTTGACTGCGCAGTCTGTTTTAAAGAAAACGTTTTGACATGCACAAGTAAATTGTTTTTAAAACTGCTTATATACTTGTGATGTTCGGCAAGGCAAGTTCAATTATTATAGCTTTAAGAAGCATCTTTATTCAAATGTTATTGTTTGTGATAGATGATACATACTGTTATATTATATGATATTTGACTGCGCAGTCTGTTTTAAAGAAAACGTTTTGACATGCACAAGTAAATTGTTTTTAAAACTGCTTATATACTTGTGATGTTCGGCAAGGCAAGTTCAATTATTATAGCTTTAAGAAGCATCTTTATTCAAATGTTTTGGCTTGTGTTCACTGAGTACGAAGTACTCAGCCCTGCGTGTGTTTCTAAACATGCGGGTTGACTGGATGGCGATGGCGTTGATACTTGGTGGTGTGGTTTGGTTTTGTTGGTTGAGTTTAGTTGAATTTCAGACTGGCATTTGTACGTCTTCATACGTGCAAGTGTTGGGTATTGATGCAAGTTTCCGCTGCAACCCTTTTGAATTAATGTCTGTTGATGCTAGTACTTTAATACTCATGTTTTTGATCCCGAGCGTTGTGCTCGAAGACTTTGAATACTTGTTGAATTCGTAACTCTTTAACTTGTAATTCCGAGCGATGGGCTCGTAACTTGAATTGTTGTTGAACATGATCCTTTAACTTGATATATATTCGTATTCTCTCTCTTTTTGTTGGAATTCCTTTCCCATCAGCATGAATTACTTGTTTGAATTCCTGTTGTAGGTGAAGTTAAGATGCTCGGTTATTATTTCATTATGCTTTTGAAAAACCTAATTCGATTGCCTTATATTCCATCTTTGTTTTCCCCGAGCATGTTCCCTTATTTGAGTTAGTTGTTAGTTGTTTAAGTTTGTTGTTGTTCGTAAGTCGCACCTCGAGAGTCGGGGCGTGACAATATTCTCTATTTCTTATTCAAATGGTGTTGGAAGTATCATGTATATGATGATCTGCACTAGGCCTGATCTTGCCTCTGCTATTAGTATATTGAGCAGATTTATGTCAAATCCTAGGAAAGCTCATTAGGAAGCCTTGAAATGTGCTCTGACATATGTTAAAGGTACACTTGATTGTGGAATCATGTTTGAAAAGAATGAAAGCTACAATGGAAATCCATTGAAGGGTTTTGTAGATGCAGATTACGCTGCAAACATAGATTGTAGAAGGTCTCAAACGGGGTACATTTTCACTTTGTATGGGACTGCTGTAAGCTGGAAATCGATGTTGCAGTTAGTGGTGGCGTTATCTACTACAGAGGCCGAATATATGGCGATGACGGAGGTTGTGAAAGAAGCAGTGTCGTTGAAGGGAATTCTTGGAGATTTTGGTGTAAATCAGAAGTTTGTGGAGATTTTCTACGACAATCAAAGTGCTTTGCATCGGGCAAAGCATCAAGTTTTTCACGAGCGCTCAAAGCATATCGATGTTAGGTATCATTTTGTCCGAGATTTGGTGAACAACGGTTTGATACAAGTTGTTAAAGTCCCAACAGAAAATAATATTGCAGATGTTTTAACTAAGGCATTGCCTAGAGTGAAATTTAGGCATTGTCTTTGTATTGTTAAAGTTCTGGAGTAAAGAAGTTTGAGGGGGTGTTTGGTTCAAGATCCTTATGCAAGCAAGGTGGAGATTGTAGAAAATACTTGCATAAGGAGCTAAGGGATGAAAGTTAGAATTTGCATGGCTTGAGGGATTTATCTGCAATTATCTTCAACGAGGTCAATTACTTAGTTGTGAGCTGGATTTGGGATTAAATCTCAGCCATTAGATTCAACGGTATAGATCATTTCTGTAGCTTTTGTATATGTAGTTGTATCTTTTATTTCTTGTAACAACAAGATTCCTTCACGTTGAAAGTGTGTGAGTTGTAGAGAGATTAGAGAGAGAAGTTAGGAGTTAAGCGTAGCTATCATCGAGCTCGAAGCTCTACTGTGTAATCTGTAATCTCTGGCCTAGTCTGAATAAGAATCTCCGATCACCCCCCGTGGACGTATGCATTTAATTGCCGAACCACGTAATCACTGCGTTATATTTTTCTTGTCGAGTGCATAAGTTTGCAATTCAGCTGAGTTATTGTTTTCAACAAGATATATATCGTTTATCTAATTCGTATATTGTATAAGATTTTAAATTCCACATTGAATTTTTAGTAGTTCTTATGAATCAGAAAACCTATATAAAATAATCGACTAATATTTTAATAATATGTGAATTAAAATTGAACTAAAAAGGATCAAAAATAGTAAATAATGAACACGGGAGAATCACAGAAAAAATTTCTTAAATCTTACTAAACCATGTGAATTAAATTGAACTAAAAGTATTAGAAATAGTAAATGAAGACGGGGGAATTGCGGAACGATTTTCTTGAATTTAATTGCATACTAAAGATTCTCACTCTAAAAAAAAATTATAACTACCTAATTAATTGCAGCTAATGTTTTTAATAATTTTAATGAAGCTTTTGGATTTAAATTAAACTAAAAAAGGAAATAAAAATAGCAAATTAAGACAGAAGAATCGCATAACAACTTTCAAAATAAATGGTTATAACTATCAAACAAATTACGGCTAATGACTAATAAATTTACGGAAACATGTGAATTAAATTGAACTAAATAAATAAAAAAAATAGTAAATGAAGACGAGAGAATTTAAAAAGAATTTTCTTGAATTTAATTAGAAAAAGCAAAAAGTTTTACTTTCAAAATAAATTTTCATAACTAGCAAGCGAATTGCGCCTAATAATATCCGTCGATTTTCCAAGGTTGCACATTAGTTGCAAATATAAAAGCGAAGGTACAAAGTCGTGAAACTTGTTAGCCATTCAATCATTATTATCCTTTGTAAGTTAATGGACGTTCGAAAGATATTCTACTCCACAAAGGAAAGAAAAAGAAAAAAAGAGGAAGATTTTGGAATTGGAAGAGATATACAGCAAGGCAACAAAATAAAAAATCTCTACTACCGTGTATATTTTGATTAATCAATGTGCGATGAATACCTTTTGCTGCATGTTGAGCTGTCGAATATATGGGTCGGGTTGGGCTTAGTATTTTTCTTATTGGGCTTTTATTTCTGGATCCTAAGGCTTGAGTAGCAGCAGGCCCATCGAGCCTAAGACAGCCCCAACCCTCCTAGGCTCATCGAGCCTATCGCTATTTTCGATAATACTGGCTGATATAAAAAACGAGTCACTTATTTCGAGACGAAAAGTATATATTATTATATTATATAAACTATACATGCATAACTTACTCAACTTATAAAACTATTAATAGAGTTTGAATTCAGAACTTTTAATCTCATGCAAGTCACTCTACTACTAAATCATCCTATAAAGATTTAAATTTATAACCTCTACAGTGCTCGATAAAGAAATTGTTCACTTTATCTTCTTTTTTGGAGTAAGCAAATAGATAAATTTATCTTGATTCTTGCATCAAATCAGACGGGGTCTTACGATGATATACGTTTATTATTATTATTATTATTATTATTATTACATTTCAGTCAAGCTGAGAAGTAGGAAAAGGGATATAGAAGAAAACAAATGAATAAACAAAGAGTTCATTTATGGAATGAAAGGTGAAGCCCGGAGGGTGGGAGGAACTTGAGCATGGGTGTCAAGACATATCATCCGTGTGACTCTTATGATTTGCCCTCCGATTTTCTACTACTTCTCTACTAATTGCTATCCAATATTCATAATAATACTGTATTAGTATATAATCACACATTTCTTAAGACCTATCGTACTCCCTACACTATATTTGTACGAGAATTGGCGTTACAATTCTCTTTAAGAGAGAGAGAGAGGGGGAGAGAGAGAATCGCCCTTACAGAAATGTAGAAATGTGCTACCGTAATTTGAGATTATTATTAAAGAGGAAAAATGAAAATTACAAAAAAAGAGAAACAAAAACGGAAAAAAAGAAAGCTATCTAATGGGCTAATAAAAGGAAAGAAAAGAAAAAGGAAAAAATAATCTAGCTATCCCTGCCACCGAGACGACTAGATATCTAACTAAACGGAGGTCTAACAGATATAAACTAATTAGATCCGCCACTGTATTAATCCATAGCAGCATCCATTGCCTTGAGAGCATCTGAAGCCAAAGCATCGACAATCTCCAAGTTTGTAGAAGCCCCAACCTTACTTCTATGTCTTGGAAGGCACCGGGGGCTTTCTATTCCTTTTCTTCCTAGTTTGCTGCTCCGGAGTGGCTTCCACCACCTGATCGGGCCCAGCTGCCGTTTTTCCTTGCCGCTGCAACTCTTCATTTGCAGCAGGAAAATCAATAGAGACATGTGTCTCCTCCGATATCTTGCCTAGCTGCTGTTCCACAGCTTTTTCCCTCAAACAAGCGTCATCCAAATCCTTGTCTACTCGAGCAGCAGCTGCCTCATCTGCCGATTGCTGCTGCTGCTCTAAAATCTGAGCAGAATCAAGGGCCTCTCGAGCAGCAGCAACATCTTGCTGCTGCTGTTGCAAATTCTGAGCAGAATCCAAAAAATCAGCCATAGTATGCATAGTGTGCTATCGTTTACACCTTATGTTCATTAAATGAATCAAATCAAATACTACTACTATAAAAAAATTGGGACTCAAATGATTTCAGCAATGCATATGTCATTATCCCATTGTTGGAAATTATCAACCTATCGGGAAATATCATGTATTTAATTAAGAATTTGTCTCGATTTCAAGATATTCAACTCTGTAAATTACATCTTTTGTACGTACCTTGCAGCCAGCCTATTGATAGAGACCCGATTAAGCCTCTACTCATTTCCTATAACAGTACTAATATGTTTAAGAGGGGTATGTAGCATGAAGCTTGATTTGTTGAGGTCAAGTCAAAATTTCTACACAGCTCACAGAAAGTGGATGCAATTCATTATGTTAATAATTATTGTTATTTTCTTTTTGGGACTGAAATGCTGGGAACCATTAAAAACTAATATTCCCTCCGTATCATTTCATTATACTCATTTGGTTGGGCACATATTAAGAAAATGAGTTGTTTATAATAAGGTTGAGAAGATAAATAACTTTTTAGAAGTACTTTTATCACATCAAATAGGAGAGAGAAGAGAGTTAGTAGCTTTTTAGTGGTATATATGGTAATTTATGAGTTATAGTGGGATATTCATATGTTGCATTTCCATTTTAAGAAATGAGTTTAATGAAATGATATACCCAAATAAGACAAAATGGGTATAATGAAATGATATGGACGGAGTAGTATGTTTAGGGGTGGATAAGTATATTGAAAAATCGGTATACCGTACTTACTGTCCCCGAAAATACCTTAAAATGGCGAGGTATACCATGATTTTCGGTAAGGTATGATACCTGAGATATAAAAGTTCATGAAGAAAGTAAATAAATATTAATTTTATATTTTATTTACATTTTAGGAATTTTATTAAAGATAAACTCTAAATTAATTAAATATAAATTGATATTTAAAAGATGGAGATTCTCGACCAATCAGAAATTGACACGTGCCAAAACTTGGTCATTAAGTCAAAGATTTGATGGAGATAATTACTGAAATTGAGGAGCCAATAGAAATTGGGTCACCCTAAAGCCCGACTTGGAGTTCAAAAGCCAATCAAGTCCACTCCATTTTCACTTATATATAGGGGTGATTAGAGAGTTCTAAACATATCTACAAATACTACGATTTATTGTGTTTATTTTATTTGTGTTTACAAATTTTGGCACGCTCAATGGGATATCTCTACCTCATGTAACACCACGTCTCTCAAAGTTTCCTAAGATATATTTTTTTCCAGAAATAGAAAGTTTCCATAAAAGGTTAGTTTCCCAAATAGCAGTTTTTCCGAATTTGCGAAATTCGGTGAAAGAAAGCAAGATTATGTGAAGTGAATGTTTATATGATCTTATGTGACTTAAGTGTGCATGAGAATGTGAATTGTTGCAATGATTTGCATGAAAAGTCGAAATTCTAGTTTTCGGGTAAAAAACGTAGTTTTTCGTCTTTTAGTGAAAAATCGAAAGTTGTCCTTTTTTCACCAAATTTTAGTATGTTGTTTGTGATAAAATTTCATGAACTTTGGTGTAAATTTTGAGTTTAAAATCGTTTGATTCAAAAGAAGAATGTGTGTGTTAGCCGATTTTCAGTAAAAGAACACTATGTAGTTAGACTGCATTTAATGTGGGGACCACAGTTTTTAAAAAAGGACACTTGTCACTCTCTTAACTAGTCCATCCATGGACACATGTCACTCCCAAAATCCACCTTCCTTACTTTGGATGCAAGTTTAAATCCTAGCCTTCCATTTTAGGGATTGAAATCTAGCCTTCCATTTTTAACCTAAATGATCCCTATATAAGATGTTCAAGACATTTTCTTCCCTTTCTTTCCCTCATTTTCGGATACCCCTCTTCCACACACATATCTATATTTTTCTTTCAAGAATCATACTTTAAGCTCTTGATCCAAGAAGTTATTCAAGAATTTTTGAGAAAAGGTTGGAATCTAACCTATTCCACTAGTTTTCTTTCATTCTATGGTGTTAGATTCATGAAATCTTGTCTTTATTTTTCTAGGATAATTTTCGGTCCTAGCAAGAATCAAAGGAGGAGTTCTTGAATTCTCCTACTCTTTCGGTATGATGTTTTTAGCCCCAAATGAACCTCTTTCATTGATTTAATTGCATGAAATTCTCAAACCTTTGTATCTTTCATCATGGCTGATTTTTAGGGTAAAAAATTAAGGTTTTTGATTCATGTATTTTATGATGAAATTGAAGCAAGATTTGTGGTTTAGGGAGTTAGATATCTATCAATGTGTGAATTTCATGATTTGAACACCCTAGCTTATTCATGTAAAATTTTTGAAGTTTTATGTGTAGAAGGAAGTGAGATCTTGATGATGATGATTTTATATGCATGAATTGAGCATGGAACCTTGTTCTTAGGTAGATTTGGAGCTTATATGGAATTTCGAGAATTTTTGCATGATTATATGATGAAAGTCGAAATTATGCAAGTAGTAAGAAATAGGGCTTTTTGATTATGAGCTTGTATTGATAAATTGAGGATATATGATTCCTTATTGATATATTTGAACATGATTGAAAGTAGTTTGCATGAAAATGAGAAACCCTAGCTCTAAGCCCTATAATAGCAAAAACTATGCATGAATGAAGTGAGTATGATTGCTCCAAGTATGTTATGAAAACATGGTGCAATTGTGAATGATAATTTAGACGAGCATGATTAGGAGTTGTTTGGATTCCTAATTATCATGTTGTCTTGAAAGTATGTTGTCATAAGAGACTAAGAAAAGTGAAGTTAAGTATGAAGTGATGAAGTAGTAGCATGTTTTGATGAGAAATGAAAGTAAGCATGATGTAGAAGTATTTAGACTTGCTTGATTGTTTTAAAGCATGAATCTTTGCATGTTATGTGGTCTTAAGAGACCAAGCATGTTGAAGTTTTGCATATCATGATTATATCAAAGCATGCATACATGTGGAAAGTTGTTAAGTAAGTTTAGTAACTGCAAAGAAGTAGTAGGAATCCTTTAATTTCTTTGTTGTGAAGATGTCTTCATTAAGATTAAGAAATATCCTTTTAAGATAAGATAAGCTGAAATGATAAGATTCGTTTCTTGTTTTCCATTGTTCCATTTCTAAATCAAGTTTGATTGAAGAAACATCCGGAGGAGAAGTGAAGTGAAGGCAAGGAAACAAAGCAAGTAGAAAGCTAGGAAAAACATCTCTTAAGGTGGACATTTCTAAACTGAGTATCTTTTTGGCCTCAATACAATATGAAACATGTTTTATAAATGTTTAACTTGCCTTTTTTCTCTAAATTTTTTTGTGTGATCCGTCTACTAAGAAAGAAGAACGAATTCGGTCTCACACAAGGTGAGATTTGTACACAATAGGAATCGTGAGCCTCTGGCCGATTCCGGTGATTAGAAGGAGGCCTCCTTCTCTTCACCATTAAAGTAAAGTTTGTAGACATTTTTGGATTCACTCACTTATGTTTTGACTGCAATCGTTTAAGTAATAAAAATGTTTTAGCTTTTGCCCAAGATAATTTTGATAAACACCTATTTTCGTAGCAACTAAACGTATTTTCTACCACTTTTTGCCAAGCTTTACCCTCTAAATGTGACGTGTTTTGCATTGATTATATTATATTGGATTGGTTTTACGTTTGGTGGAGTTTTTGCATGTGTGTAGGTCTAACAAGGGTCATTAAGTCGGAATAAAAGGGTCGAAGAAGAGCAGAATCGAAGAATCAGAACGAAGAAGTGAAAAACCGAACGAAAAAGGGGCTAAAACATGAAACCGACGCCTTAATGTATGAAATCGACGGTCTGCACATCATAATCGGCGGTTCAGGGGTGAATCGCCGGTTCAACCGCCGATTTTCTCTGGAATCCATTTCACTTTGTAACCGAAACCGGCGGTCGAATCGGCGCCTTGGGCCTGGACCGCCAATTTCGGCGACTGGGGCGCCGATCTGTCACTTCAGACCGCCGATTTGGGTATTTTCCACCAAAACTTGACAGTTTTGTCCTTTTCGCAATTTTAAAACTCTTTAGCACTTTTTGTATCTTATATATATGGGACTTCAGCCCCAAAACGTGTATCTTGATTCCATAGCTTAGATTTCCCCTTCCCAAAGTTTTCTCTTAGGATTTAATTCATTTCATAATCATTGTATTAGTTTGACAAGGTTGGATTTGAAGATTAGTTGAAGATTTCTCCATTGGGTTCTTAGTATTTCTAATCATGCAATTATTTCTAATTTCTTGTATTTTATTTTCATTCATGTCTAGCTAAATTACTTTGTTGGTTTTGGGGATTTGAGATGATTTGATGGTGGATTTGATCATAGCTTTTATTTCTAATTGCCTTATCTATTTGATTGTGGTGTTGGATATTGATTTCATTTGGGAATTATTGATCATTTTTCTTGCATGCCAAGTGTTTGTAGAATTTCTTAATAGGATTTTGCATTCATGGAAAACAATGATCACAACATGCATTACTTTTGAGGCTTAGAAATTGAGAATGCATGCATGAGAGTTTGAATTCTTTATGATTTTGGGAGTTAATTCGTCGTTTTGAGTCTTAGCTGAGAGAGTCATCGAGTTGATCTACTTTTGCTATCTATCGAGAGAGGGTAGTGAATATCTTTGTGAATGCTCCTCATTTAGGTGATTAAAATTGGTTGCATGAAGTAGGAAGTCATTATCAAGACATCTAGGATCAAATCAAGTCCTTAGAACCAACTCTTGTTCCATTTTGAATCCTTGATCGTTTATTATTCGTTTATCTTTTGAATTTGCCCTTCTTTGCTTGATTTTTTGTTTAAGTGTTTTAATTAATCAACAATCATGATGTTTATAGAGCTTGAATAGTAGGAAGGTGCATAAATTTCGTTTCCAACGTAAATTCGGCCTAATAGTCCTTGAAGATACGATACTCGTTGCTAGTTGCTACAATTACCCGATTAAAGTGCGGTTTATATTCCTAAGTCAAGCTAGTGATCACTTTTTATCGCCGTTTCCGGGGACTATTTAGAATTTAGATTGTTAATGATCTTTGCACTAAGAGTACTAGTTCAAGCATTTCTTGTTTTAAATTGTGTTTCGAATCTTAGTGTGTTCTTGGTTGGTTTGTGTAGGTGAACTAGTGCATGATCACGAGGAGAAAAGGAGAAGAAATCGTTCCTTTAGATTTGGAGATTGAAGTCACCCATAAGCGAGCTAGCCGAGAAAGAAGGAAGAAAACAATGGAGAACCAAAGGCCTAATAATATGGCCGACTTGGAGCGTGAAATGCAAGAACTCCGACGTCAAATGAATGAGCAACAAGCTCATAGGGATAGAGCACCACTGTCTCCAATCAACCAAATATTTGAGCCTCAAGTTAATATGTTTCGAGATGAAGGTTAGGGCAATCAGTACAACGCCAACAATATTGAGCTAAAGCCGGGGTTTATTAATATGGTTCAAGCGGAGTCATTTGGAGGAGAGTTCAATGAAGATGCAAATGCTCATTTGAGTGTTTTTTTGGACGTTTGTGAAACCATTAAGATCCAAGAGGTCTCAAATGACGTCATTCGATTGAGGCTTTTTGGATTTTCTTTGAGGGACAAGGCCAAAGCTTGGTATAAGACCCTCGACCGTTCGAAGATCACCACTTGGGAGCAATTGTTCTGACTTTTCTTAGCCAAGTACTTTCCCCCCTCGCATGCTCAAAAGCTTATTTCGGACATCTCCCACTTTTCTCAATCGGGGGATAAATCGATCTATGAAGCTTTGGAGAGATACAAGGATTCGTTGAGGAGATGTCCTCAACATGGGTTTTCAAAGAAGCAAAAAATCTTGAACTTTTATCGATGGCTTACTAATCATACACGGGAGGTCGTGAATGCCACCGCCGGTGGTGGTTTGACCAACCGACCTTATGAAGAATTGGTTCAGATTTTGGAGGAAATGGCGGCCAATAGTTGCCATTGGCCTCAAGAAAGGAGTTCTTCAAAGAGAGTTGCTTCCATTTCTGATGAGAAGTATGATGATCTTCTTGAGCAATTCACAATGCTCAAGAGAGACTATGAGGCCGAAAGAAAGGGGAAGATGGATGTGAAGATGGTGTCTCAACCGATTCAACAAGGAGGTGAAGAGTATTCGCAATTCGAGGATGCTAATTATGTGAATTAAAGGGGGTATAGCAACTACAACCGTTCGAGTTATCCTCCGGGGAATCAAGCCGATAATCCTAACTATAGGAATCCGAATTTGTCGTACTCTAATCCGAACAATGTTATCCATCCACCACCCGGATTCTCGTTGTCTCAAGGAATGAATATTGAGCCAAAGAAGCCGATGCCGACCATGGAAGAAATAATGCAACAACTTCTCCAAAACCAAAATGCTTTCATGGGTGCAACAGGGCCAAAAGTCACAAGTTTGGAAGGAACCGGCACGGCTTTGACTAAACAAATGAAGATGTTGGAAGGGCAAATGAGCTAAATGGCTAATCAAGCGGCTTCTCAACATAAGCCGGGGCAATTTCCAAGCAACATGGAGGTTAATTGGAAGAATCAATGCAATGCCATTCATTTGAGGAGTGGAACTACCTATAAGAACTATCCGGAGTTGGAAGATCAAGAGGAGGTTGTGAATGAAGAATTGGATGTGGAGGAGCCCGTTTCTCAAATGGAGAAGCCTCAAGTTCCAAAGGAGGTACCTTCTAAAGCTACTCCTTTCATTCCTTCTTCTTCTTTGCCAATGAAAGATGTAGTTTCCAAGGCTCCTTATCCTCAAAGGCTTGCCAAAGCAAGAGGTGATGAGAAACTTGCCAAGTTCATTGAAATGTTTCAGAAGATTGAATTAATATAACTTTGCTTGATGCTTTGAGAGACATGCCGGACTATGCTAAGTTTTTGAAAGAAGCCGTGTCAAGGAAGAGGAAGCTTGGTAAATTTGAAACAATCAACTTGTCGGAGGAGTGTAGTGCCGTTTTACAACTGAAGTTGCCTTTGAAGCAAAAGGAACCCGGGAGTTTTGTGATTGCTAGTGTTATTGGAGGTCGAACTTTTGGGAGAGTCTTGTGTGATTTGGGTGCTAGCATTAATCTCATGCCGCTCTCGATATTCAAAAGGTTGGAGATTGGAGTGTGGAAGCCTACTTCTATTGCCTTGCAAATGACCGATCATTCTATGTCTTATCTTAGAGGAATTGTGGAAGACATGCTTATTAAGGTGGAGGAGTTCATATTTCCTGCGGATTTTGTGGTACTTGACATGCCCGAAGATGATAATACTCTACTTATTCTTGGCCGCTCATTCTTGGCAACTGGAAGGGCATTGATCGACGTTCAAGATGGTGAGTTGACCTTCTGTTACAATGATGAGAAGATGACTTTCTCAATCTATGAAGCCATGAAGAAGCCCCATGAATTGGAGGTTGAAGAGTGTAATTTCATTGGTTCTTATTCAACTTATTCTCAAGATTCTTTGGAGTATTGTATTATGGATTCTATTCATTCTTATTCGGAATTGGATGAGGTGTGTGATGAGTTGTTAGAGTCTATTGCTTATATGGATGCAAATCAAGACATTCCATTGGAGGATTTGGGCTATTTATATCATTATACACCTATTGAAGGAGAAGTGTCGGAAGGAGTGCCCTAGCCAAGTTCTTCTTCGACTTTGGAGTTAAAACCACTACCCGATCATCTCAAGTATGCTTTTTTGGGTAAGGATGAAACTTTTCCGGTTATTGTATCTTCATTCCTAAATGATGAGGAGTTGGATAAGTTGTTGAGGGCATTGAGGAAGTATAAGTCTTCCATTGGATGGTCCATTGCCGATGTTAAGGGAATTAGCCCTTCTATATGTATGCACCGGATCTTATCGGAGAATGATGCAAAGCCAAAGATCCAAATGCTTGATAGGTTAGCCGGTTATGAGTATTATTGTTTCTTGGACGACTATAATCAAATTGCAATAGCTCCAGAAGACCAGCATAAGACGGCTTTTACTTGCCCTTATGGGATCTTCGCATGCTGACGTATGTCTTTCGGTCTTTGCAACGCTCTCGCCACTTTCCAATGATGCATGATGGCAATTTTCCATGGACTCATCGAAAAGATTATGGAGGTATTCATGGACGATTTTTCGGTCTTTGGTTCTTCCTTTGATAATTGCTTGGAAAATCTTTCTCAAGTTTTGCAAAGATGTGAAGAAACTTCTTTATGTCTCAATTGAGAGAAATGTCATTTTATGGTGAGAGAGGGCATTTTTTGGGGGCATAAGGTGTCTAGAGATGGATTAGAGGTTGATAGAGCCAAAATAGTGGCAATTGAGATGTTACACCCACCGACAAATGTGAAATCTATCCAAAGTTTTCTTGGGCATGTGGGGTTCTATAGACGGTTTATTAAAGACTTTTCAAAAATCTCCAAGCCCCTTTGCTCGTTATTGGAGAAAGATGCAAGGTTTAAGTTTTCTAGTTATTACCCTGATTCGTTTGAGAAGTTGAAGAAAGCACTCGTGTCTACCCCCGTGTTGATTACTTCGGATTGGACGGAGCCGTTTGTATTGATGTGCGTTGCTAGCGATTGGGCCGTTGGGGCCGTGTGATGAGCCCATATTTTGAGCTCTTTTCATGTGTGTTTTAGGTCTAGATCGAGTCTATTTTAGTGTCTTTTATGTTTGTTTTGTGTCTGGGAGGACACTTGAGTTGGTAGGGCAATGAAAGGCAAGAATTGGGCAAAACTGGAGTCAAAACATGCAAAAAGAGAAAAGGAACTACCGAAGGCATAAGTCCAAATCAAGATGAAGAGCTGCTCCACTTTCAGTGGTATGGTCAATCCAGACAATTGTGTGTTTCACTCCAGAAGGCAAGGTGCAGGCTGTCGTGGGCGAGTGATGGCAGAGAGATTGGGGAAGGCAGAGTGCAGAGCTTGGGCAACGGCGCTGGCGCGTGAAGATGCAGCTGTTAGAGTTCTACAAGAAAACAAATTCCTTGCGGCGTAAGATTGAGATCGATGTTTCCTACTACAACAGCAACACGTTTTAGCGATAAGGAAGGAATTCTTTCCAACCTTATCCATTGAAGGCCCGTTTTCTAGAAGGCCCGTTTGTGGGATTTGCCCTAGCTTATGTACTCTATAAATACATCCATGCATGCAAGGTTGGAAAGAATACAATTTTTACGTTCGAAACACTTTTTACCGCATTCTTACGTTCGAAACACTTTTATTTTCTGCAGTTTATGTTCTTAGATACAATTTATGTTTATTGTTAAGTCCCATTAGGGCGAACATCTTTTGCTTATCGTATTTATACAAGTATGTTTTTCTTTATCTCTTTTGCTTTCGTTATTTACTTTATGTCTAGCTAAGCCTTTAAAAACAGGTTTGGGATAGATGATATGGCGTATAACTTGTAGATCTCGTGAGGTCTAAGTGTTCTTGATAGTTGTATATAAGTGTGCTCCTGAGGCAATGGGCAACGATTCCAAAGAAGTTCGGTGGTCACAGGTAACTCGGAAGGCCAACGAACCCTGGGCACATACGGATTCCTACATCGCAAGAGGGTTATCAAGTATTGGTCGTGCTTGCCTTACATACCTTGAGAGCGACAAGAACGGGTTGTATGTCTTGGCCTAGACCTGCAAAGTTGTGTCAATGCTGGTGAATGTCGGAAAGAACCTCATTATCCCACTGTGTCGGAGTGGGCTCATCTAGACCTAAATGCTGCTTGACCAACATGCGCCTTATAAAGTGTTATGCTAGGGACTTTTGGGCAAGCAAGAGGATTGGCTAGGGTGTCCCTGTCAAGACCTAAACATAAGGATGAAGCTGGGCGGACTATGTAGCGTACGTGGCGACGTGACAATTGAGGACCCTGCATAGTTTTAGCCTATAACCACTGACACACTTACGCAACAAATATTCTTGAACCAATGATCGAGATAAAGTTATACTCATTGATTCGAAACCTAGATCTAGATTATTTTTATTACTAATCTTTTTGCTTGTCAAGTTATAGTTATTTACTTTCAGCAGTTTGCCAAAGGTCATAGTGATAATTGCCCAAGGATATAGTACAGAGATACTCAATACAACCTTTTTGTGCCCCAATAAGAGATTATCGCGAGCAACTCCCTGTGGAATCGACCCTGTACTTGCCATCTACCTGTTCCTAGGGGTAGGCACAGGAGTGCAATAAAAATTATATTTTTTCGCAGCTTAAACGACGGCTGTGTCAAAATTGGCGCCATTGCCGAGGAGTTGATTACAATGGTAATTTCTGTTGTGCTAATTTCTTTGTTCTTATTTTATGCAAGAAACTAACCTTACAGGAAAGGAAAGAGAAACATGGTACGACGATAACATCAACCTGACCTTGAGGAAGATTCGAGCAGAGAAGAAGAAGAAGGAAGAGGCATTGGAAGGAATTCCAGAGGAGACCTTTGACGAGAAAGAACTTTCTTTGTCAAGCAAAGCAGAAGAAGACAATCAAAGATGTTGAGTCCAAAAAACGGACCCAACATTCGATTAACACTGACAACACCCATAGAAGATAACCATGCTCTACCTGTCTTCACAAATCTCATTTATGTGATAACCAAGAGCTCAGAATCAGCTTGTGTCCCTCATCGAATCCTACAAAAAGAAAGGGTCTGGAGGTTTTCCAGCGAACCCCTTCCGACGATCAAGTCAGAATGAGAAGGAATGAGGAAGAGAGAGTGCGTGAGTAAAGTGGTGTGTTGAGTGTTTTTGTAAATGTAGCATAACCTGTGAGTAAATGTGAATGAGGTTGGGTATTTATAGGAGAAATGAATGGCTTGGAGAATAAGCTATATTTCCAGCTGTCAGTACTTACTCCAATGCCAAGTGGAGGGATGCGATTGTATGTGGTGTCAGGCTGGCAGGAAAGGACACGGAAGACCTGATCGGGTCTCAGGTCCAGGTCTCAGGTCTCAGGTCTCAGGTCTCTAACCAAGACCTGATAATTTTGTGCCACATTATCTACTCCCCCCTACTCTGACTGATTCTTCAATAAGAAGAAAGTCAGAGTAGTTGTTTCTAATTTGTGGAATCACACTTCATTTATTCTTTAGTTCTAATCTTGCTTGAACCATTTACAAACTATGAGCCCTGATTTCTAAGACTCGTAACGTTCAGCTTATGTTCAAAGCTGTTTTACTAAGCACGTGCTTGAGCTTACTTTATTCACCTTACCTTAAAGTCCATCTCTTAAATTACTCGCTTAAGCTTACTTCATTCAGCATGTTCGACAACATGCCGAAAACTATTCCTCAATTCCAAAGTTTAGTTTTTGCTAAACCTTATTCTTCAAATTTCGGATTTAGGTCTCTTCGTGATCTTAATCCAAATCTAGAGTTCAACTCTCACTGAATATTATTTCATTAAAATTTTACCTCAACTCATGTTGGGGTTTTCTTACAAATTCTGAATTCAGGTCTCTTCTTGACCTTAATTCGAATTCAGAGTTTAACTCTCATTGAATATTACTTCATTAAATTTTTACCTCAGCTCATGTTGAGGTTTTTCTTACAAATTCTGAATTCAAACCTCCTCATGACCTTAATCCGAATTCAGAATTCAGCTCTCACTGAATATTATTTCATTAAATTTATATCTCAGTTAATGTTGAAAATCATCTCAAATTCTGGAATCAGATCTCTTGCTGACTTTAATCCAAATTCACCTCCACTTATGCCGACACTCATCTCATGAATTCTTGATTTAGGTCTCCTCACGACCTTAACTTAGGTTCAAAGTTCAGCATCTCGTTGAACCTTAGTTCATTGGAGCTTAACTCATGCTATCTCTAAATTTTAGCTCTTGCTAATACCTAAACTTCACTCTAATGGATCAGTCTTTTATGAGGCTTGTTTCTAAATTTCATGGTACTTCGTCACGATTAGGCCCATTTCTGGCTTAGGCCAAGTCGATGCTCGTGTTAACTCATATTGCAGCTCAGGCTAATGGCTCGGTATGCGGCCATTCCTTATCTTGTAGAGGTTCGTTTTATCATCAATTTTCACTAAAGCTTAATTATCTCTTAGGCATGGAACTTGAGTTTAAGTTCATCCCCCGCTCAACTTACTGATCCTCAACATTCAGAGTTCAACTGCCTTTTCTGACTGAGAAGTCAGACTCTCGCCGATTTCCTTCAAAATTTAGCTCTTGCTGACAGTTTACTTCAATGCTTAGAATTCAGCTCGTGCTGCAACTTACCTCTGAGAGCTTAGGATCCCACCGAGTTCTCTCAAATCTCAACTCTTGCTAACACTTGATTTGACTATTTAGAGTTCATCTTGTGCTGAAATTCACTTCTTTGACTGAGAGCTTAGGTGCCTGGTGAGTTTTCTCAAAGTTCAACTCTTGTCGGAGTTAACTTCTAAAGCTAAGAGCTTAGTTCATCCTTAGCTCATTCAAAGTTTAACTCACGCTGGAGCTTGACTAAAACAAGAAGAGTATAGCTCACGCGGGAGCTAACTTCTTCGGTTGAGAGCTCAGATCCTACCTAGTTCATTGAAAGCTTAGCTCACACTGGAGCTTCTTCCATAGTCAGGAGCTTGGGCTTTTGTCGGTATCTCTTGATGTTCAGCTCATGCTAATATTTTGGTTTCGTTACTCAGAGCTTGGCTCGCGTTGGAGCTCATATCTTAAGCTGATAGCTGAGGTGCCCGCTGCGATCTCTTAGATCTCAGCTCACCCTGGAGCTATGTTCATAGGCGAAGGGTTCAGGCTCATGCCTGTCTTATTCAAAGTTCAGCTCACACTGGAGCTTCTTCTATTGGCTGAGAACTCAGGCTTTTGCTGAGTCCTCTCAAAGTTTAACTCATGCTAAAATTCCATTTCAATTTCTAAATTTAGGTCTCTTCTTGACCATTTTTCAGCTTCGGAGTTTAGCTCACACTGCACCCTAATTCCTCAACCTTTTACTAAGCTAATGTTAAAGCTCTTCTTTCGATATCTGGATTCAAGTCTCTTTCTGACCCTAATTCAAAATCCAGAATTCAATTCTCGCCTAACCTTCATTCAACTTTAAGCTCAACTCCTGCTGAAAATCATCTTTTAAATCCTTAATATAGGTCTCTTAATTCTCGACCTTATTCTCAAATCCACAATTCAGCTCCCATTGAATCTTTTTTCATTTAATTCTTAACCCACGATAAAGCAAACTCAAATTTCAGCTAATATAATGGCTAAAATGAGGGTAGTTACTTTTGAGTTTCACTCTCTATGAGCAATATGTCATTGATTCTCTGAACTTGTCTTTATAAAATTTATCTTTCCAATTTTTCAATTCAGGACTCCCAGGACCTTATATCTCGAACGATGAACATTGACTCTTGTAAAAATTCATTTAGCCATGTTCGAGTTAGCTCTTACTGAAGCTTATCCCTCATATTTTCAGTTCTTATTGAATTTTATATCATTTAATATTTAGCTCACTCATGCTGAAGCTCGTCTTTGAATTTCGAATTCAGGTCTTATCTTAACCTTATTCCATGTTCACCATTCAGTTCTTGTTGGATTTTGCTTCATTCAATTTTTACCTCAGCTCATGCTGAGGTTTATTTTACAAATTTTAGATTTAGGTCTCTTCGTGACCTTAATTCAAATTCAGAATTACGTTCTTGATGCATACTATTTTATTAAAATGTTGTCTCAGCTCATGTTGACGCTCTTCTTACAAATTCTGGATTCAGGTCTTTTGCTGACCTTAATCCGAATTCAGAATTCAGCTCTCGCTGGATATCAATTTATTTAGTTTAAACCTCCACTAATGCTGAAATTCTTCAATTCAGGTCTCTTTCTGATCTTAATCCACATTCAGAATTCAGCTCTCGCTGAATATCATTTTATTTAATTTAAACCTCAACTAATGCTGAAGTTCTTCGATTCAGGTCTCTTCCTGACCTTAATCCATATTCAGGATTCAGCTCTCGCTGAATATCATTTTATTTAATTTAAACCTCAGCTAATGCTGAAGTTCTTCGATTCAGGTCTCTTCCTGACCTTAATCCATATTTAGAATTCATCTCCCGCTGAATATCATTTCTTAGGCTAAGTTCTCATGCAGTTCATCTCTAGCAGCAAGGTATCTACATGTATCTGCATGCGCTATGCATTTTTCTTACCAGGATTCTAAATTTGGTAGTAGCCATTTTTCAAAAAAAATCATTTTCATGAGGTATTTTGGACACCCATTAGGGGTGTAAGGTACACCCCTACTCCCCCTACTCCGAGTGACTAGAGCTCTCTCTTGTCATTCGGAGTAAAGTTAGTTTCACATGTATTCGTCAACATTTCTCATGTCGTATAGCCGATGACTTAGAGTCAGATTGCTGAAATAATGAGCTACTATGGGCTTAGAGAGTAACATCAATCTCGAATTATTGAAAGTATTGTCCTTGCTATGAGTAGATGATTTGTCATGCTAGCCTAGTCAAGTATGCGCTTGAGAGCTTTCTTCAGCACTCGAGGTATGATGATGATTATGATTTTTTTTTTGTCGTGCAGTAATCACGTCTCCTACTCTCTCAGGTGCTTTGAGAGAACTGTTTTTCAGTGACTGATCATGTAACTTGTCATGTGCTGCAATTCATGTAGGTTGTCGTCTCATCGCGAAGTAGCCGCGTATTCTGCTCTTTCATGTGCTTCAAGCGAGCCAAGAGGATCGTATTTCATCATAAGTAATTATTTAACATGCTCTCTGTTGCGATTCATGCAAGCTGAGAGGCTTTTCAGTGTGAGTAATCACATAACATGCTCTTTGTTGCTATTCGTGCAAGCTAAGAGGCTTTTCAATGTGAGTGATCCCGTCTTGTGACCTCAATGGGTTTCTGACAGGAGACCTGATTTTTTCCGTGAGTAATCACGTATCGTGTTCTCTTCTACACTCATGCTTTGAGTGGTCTCCTTCATATTAAAAAGTTCAAAAATGTCTTACTCCCTTCTACTGCAATTGACTTCATTATTAAGTTGTCACTCGGATCTCTTCGCGACCCCTGAATTCGACCCTAATATTTAGTTTATGAGCTTACTTCTGATTGTTGCTATCTGCAAAATGTGTTAGTATTCTATGGGGTGTAATCATTTTCAATTTTTCCCCTACGCCTCGCCAAATATCCGAAACAACTCTTAACATACCAAATACACAAGTGCATAAACAACACAATTTATTCTCAAGATATTGAGTGAGCTGGTGAACTCAGATCTGCTCGTATTATTCTTCGCAATAGGATTCAATAATTCCTAGCTTTTGGCCCAAGTTAGCACATACCCAGACGAACAATCACAAAATTACTTCTAAATAAATTTTGAAGGTCTTTCATGAACATTTCATGATATTAGTCAAAACTCTACTATGAATTAGCAATACCACATAGACAAGTGAGCTTCACCAGAAGGGGCATAATAACGAATCTATACTTACAATTCCTTCTCAACCTCATATTTTACTATGGTTTCAAAACTTTTCCTGCACTACGCACAAGAAGTCCTAAATTTATCTCTTCTAATGGACACACGATGTCTTCATACGTTTTTATTCTCATAAAAAACAAGCTATTATTCTTCATGCAATTCTTAAGTTCAGTTCTTTCATTTAGCACCAAAATCGAATACACATTAATGCAAATGCAAAATGAGCAACAACTTCTATATCAAAAAGATCCTTCTGACAAAATCATCAGCGATTCCAATTTATCATAATCTACTGACATATTCCAGAAGCATAAGCATGTAGCATGATAATCAAACTCAGTAGAGGTATGTTGTCAAAACTATTTTTATCAAGCAAGGTAAGCTTAACTCAAGCTAAAAATTTAGACCTTACTCATGGAGTACGACGAGATGTTCTATAGTCTCCAAGTTCATTCCCAAGTATATGCTTTCGAGGCTTGGCAAAGAAGCGTCTAGCAACCGCGCGACTGTTGACCACATCCTTAATCACTTGATTCCATCCCACTACTTATATTCACCAAAATGTAAATGATCGTTATGTTGGCTCTTTGCTTTTTGTGCTTCCTTTTGGCCATATCATCCACAAACCAGCCACATTAGAAAACTAGAGATGGTTCTCAGATTTTGTAAAATGGAGGAAATTTCAAAACAATTAACCACAACTAGTTTTATTGATTTTACTAGGCATATTCAACATACTAATGCTTCAAGTATGAGATTAACTTAACAAATGCCCACTCAAATTCATGCCAACAATTATCCAAAAACCAACATCAAATGAAAACTGCAAACGATGTACCACATTTTTTATATACCAGGTTTTTCCAAAATGGCCAAAGCTCTTAGGGGCTTTTTCACAAACATTAGGTGTGCCATAGTGATAAATCACAGAATCGTGTGTGTAAATCAGATGTCACATAATCTATAGAACACCAGATTATGAAGAGAATTAAAATACAATTATATTCCAAGATCCAGAGTTCCTAACTTAAACTCAAGTTCCAACTATTGTTCATAATAAACAGTAATTTAAATCCAATACTATTAACCTTTCGATTTATTTACGAAAAATGTAAAATAGGCACATTCAGATATAGATAGCCATGATTCTTTAACATCCATTCTCAAGTAAAATCTTTTGCATCTAGGTTTTGCAAAGAATAGTCAAAGTGCTTTGTGGCATTTTCGCAAACAGTTGGTATTCACTGGAAATTATGCAAAATTCATAAATAATCCAAACCAAAAATTAACAGCCATCAATAGCATCGGAAATTATCGCAGCAGAACAGTAGGTAGATATCAATTCACGAGATTCAAACCAGGATAGCAGCTCGGTTGCATGAGCTTAGCATAGAGGCCTGCAACTCCTCATGTTAATGTTGCAGAGAGCCCGAGGCTAGATCGGACCAACTGCGTGCTGAAACTCCGGCGATGGGTAGGGACAACGGAGACTGGTGGCTGGTTGCACCGTCGCGGTGCGGTGATACTGACGAACTTCGACGAGCTGAAATCGTCGCAGCGGTGTGAGGCCCAAAGGTGGACCACGAACGTGAATAAAAGAAAATCTCAGATCTGGACTTCTGCACAATTTTTTCTTCGTCTTTTTCCGTCTCAGATCTGATAATTATGAGGCTAGGAGTTGCACAAGGAAATAGAAAAATGGGGAAACTGGCGCCTTAGCCCTCGTTTCCCACAGATGGCGCCAGATGTTGACTAAAAAAAAAATGGACCCAACATTCGATTAACACTGACAACACCCATAGAAGATAACCATGCTCTACCTGTCTTCACAAATCTCGTTTATGTGATAACTAAGAGCTCATAATTAGCTTGTGTCCTACTTCGAATCCTACAAAAAGAAAGGGTCCGGAGGTTTTCCGGCGAACCCCCTCTGACGATCAAGTCAGAATGAGAAGAAATGAAGAAGAGAGAGTGCGTGATTAAAGTGGTGTGTTGAGTGTTTTTGTAAAAGTAGCAGAACCTAAGAGTAAATGTGAATGAGGTTGGGTATTTATAGGAGAAATGAATGGATTGGAGAATAAGCTATATTTCCAGCTGTCAGTACTTACTCCAATGCTACTTGGCGGGATGTGATTGTATGTGGTGTCAGGCTGCCAGGAAAGGACACAGGAGACCTGATTGGGTCTTAGGTCCAGGTCTCAGGTCTCAGGTCTCTACCGAGACCTGATAATTTTGTGCCACATTAAAAGCGAATCGTTAATGTAGCACCCAGTGATGGAGGAAGAGAAAACCTTAAGGGAGATGGTGTTTCCCAACCCCATGAACCTGAGGCCTTCAGGCATAACATTGCCTACACCTATGTGAGGATGGGAACTAAAATCCCATTTTATTCAGATCCTGCCCAAGTTCAGCGATCACCCAAGTGAAATCCTCAAAGACACTTGCAAGATTTTGAGATGGCGTGTGGAACCATCCATACTGATGGAAATCTGAGTGAATATGTAAGGCTCATTGCCTTCCCATTCTCTTTGCAAGACAATGCAAGAGAATGGCTTTATTCATTGCCCACAGGTTGTATTACCACTTGGCAAGAGTTGCCGTAGAAATTCTTGGAAAAATACTTTCCAGCCGCCCGAATTCAGAAGATGAGGAAGATGATTACATGCATTAAGATGGGCATTGGAGAGGATTTTTACTCGTACTTCTACAGATTTAAGCAGATGCTAGCAAAATGCCCTCACCATCAAATTGCGTGATGTGGCCAAAACTACACATCATGTAAAATCAGAACAAATGAGTAAATGAAATTCAACACTCACTAATGTATCCAGAAAAAGTGTGTCGTGATGAACAATAATAGTAAAGGCAATGAACCCAATAGTTACCTAATTAGTATTCTTCTTCTTCTTCACGCGAAGGATGTCCAGCCCGCCTAAGCTGCTTGTAACCGAGTTCTGCAGGAAAAAGGAGGGCTGGAAGTGTTCTCCGGCAAACCACCTCCGACGCTCAAGTTAGTTTTCTGGGTATCGATGAAGAAGAAAAGAACACAAAAAGTAGTTGAGGAAGAAAAAAATGGTGAACCCCTGTGAAATGAGTATCCTTCGACTTATATACTCGTGAGATTACTTGGAAATGAAGTTGTCCTTTCTTGATTCTTGCTGCTATTACCTTTACACGCGTCCTATTGTCATTTGCTATGAAACGGATGTACCATCCCACAACTCCCAGCTCGCCTGGGTAAAGCGTTCTGCCAGTGTCAGATTCATTAAAGAGTGAGAGACCTGATTATAGTCCTTTCTCCATGTTCTGATCTGAGATATCCTTGAGGCACCTGAGATGGTACCTGATACATACACCTGTTTTAATATCTATTGAGGTCTAACCAAAAGACATCGGCAGCACCTCTCTTCAGGTGTGATTAGCTTCAGGTCTACGGCTCAGGTCTCCATGAGACCTGAGAGATTTTATGCTATAATATCTACTCCCCCCTACTCTAAATTTGCGGCCTTATCCTTCAGCAAATATTGAGTAGCATTTTTTTTTTGAGACCTCCCCTTGACTTCTCAGAGGGAGATCTGCCTTTTTTGAATTCTCCGAAATAAGCTGCTTTACGGAAAAAAGGGGGGACTCTGCAACTTCCCCCATTTTTTCCCAACCGTTCTCTCTCTCTTCACTATATAAGGGATTTTGCTATTCTTTCTTTCTTCATTTTTCATTTCGATCTTCTCCACTAGTAATTATCTTCACATTCCCTAATGGCTCGCTCTTCTTCTCATTCTGACGAAGATACTTTCTCTGACAACCCTCAACTTCAAGTTTCCGATGCCCATCCACCTTCCTCTTCTCATGAGGATTCTCAGTCGGAAACTTCTTCCTGCGCTCCTCAAAAAGAGAAGAAGCTTTCTGATGCGTCCAGAAATGCACATCATGTAAAAATCAGAACATATAAGCAGATGAAGGTTAACACTCACCTGTTCCACAGCTCTTTTCCGTCCCAGATGGTTGGAATCGTCCTCTATGGAGAAGTCCTGGCGTGACTCTGCAAGAAAATGAGGGCCGGGGAGGTTTCCCGGCGAACCACCTCCGAAGATTAAGTCAGTATTCTAGGTTTTTCTTTGGGAGGTGAATGTAACAGGAAAAATAAGTCTGAAATAATTGTGTCTTTGTGTGTGTGTTGGATTTGTAATATATACTCGTATGTTTTCTTGAGAGTGAAGTTGTACGACTGCCAACTCCCCTTTTTCTTGGTCTTTACACATTCCGCTACTCTATTGGCCGTGGTGTGATTGTACTTCCTGACGGTACCAGAAGGGTATTAATTAAAGTGTTTTTCGTCTATCAGGTATTCAGTTAGGAGAGAGCTCGACATCAGGGACCTCAAGGCAGATCTCTAGCTGGATCTTGACGGGAGACCTCCAGGCAGGTCTCTGAGAAGAGATCCCCACGAGAGATCTCAACTTCTTTATTAGGTCAGCTCCTCGATAAGGTATACGCAACGATTATGTAGAATGCTCAGGTCTTCTCGAGACCTAGGTATTTTTTGTCCTTATCACTTTCCACTCGCCGTTCTCGCCGCCTGGCCGTCAAACTCCCTTCAGACTCGGCCACCTCTGCTGATCCCAAGGAGATTATAAATATAGTTGACGGGTCCTCTCACTCCGGCTAGGAGACGATGGAAACTGGCTCTCCCACTCGCTCTGCTCGGATCTCTCCTCCGGCGCAAGACTCTTCTGTCTGCGTTTTTTCTCCCGACGCCATAGCAGGTGAATCCACTCTAACCCTTCCGGAATTAAAAGTAGCGAAATCGTGGTTAAACTGTGATGATCTTTTCGATTTTCGACTGCCTTATGAATATGAACGCCCACATCTCTTAACTTATCCCTCAGTAGCTTTTTGGTTCAGTCAGATAGAATCAGGTTTACGGTTTCCACTTCCTGACTTTGTAGTGCAAGTTTGTGACCTTTATAGTCTGTGGCCCAATCAATTCCATCCTTCTGCTATCAAAACAATTCTCGTTTTCTTTATCTTACTTCGTGGCAATGGGGGTTTTCCCTCTCCCTCCTTGTTTCAAACTGTGTACGATGTGAAGCCTATGGGTACTTTCTATTACGCCAGTGCCAGGCCAAGGGGTCCTGCCCAGAATCTGTGCCCTACTCGCACTCAAGGCAAAGAGTGACGGGAGAAATATTTTGTGGTTACCCCGAAGCAGAGCGGTTGGCCCTTCAACCACCGTCCTTGGCAAAAACTCCTATTAAAGCAACCTCGACCTGCTATCATTACTATCCCTGCCATTAATCTCAAGGTGCTATCCATGCTTACAGCTAAAGCTCAAACGGAGGCTTTTCCGCTTAGTTCCCTTTTGTCTAACCCCTGTGTGCTTTCCTTTTTTGGATTAGCCCCCCGTGGAGATCATTCTTTTTCGCCTGAGGGTGGGTTCCTTCCATTCTTTATATTTATTGCTTATTTTTACTTCTTGAGCTGACTTAACCCTCTTTCCCTGCTCTTCCTTCTACAGAAATGAGTTGGGTCCAGGATGTGAAACTGCCCAATGACAACGAATTCGATTTCGCCATTTTGCTAGAAGAACAGGCTCGCCAGGATACCGAAAGTGTTGATCCCTTGCAACCTCTCAACCCAGCTTCTCCTGCTGTTTCGCTTCCCTCATAGCCGTCACAGGTCACTGTGCATTCTTCGTCCAACGTTGTCACCAAACCACCAGCTGCTAAGTCTTTAAGCCATGGTGCTCCTGCTAAGATTCTCGGCAAGGGAAAGACAGTCTCTGACCACCCACTTCCTTCATCTCTAAAGGGGAAAGCTAAGGTGGATGTCCCTATTCACGCCAAAGGCCTCCTCCTCCACGCGTTCCTCAGGTGCTTCCAAGAAAACCAAGCACACTTCCCTTCTGGGGAGCTCTCCTCCTCGGGGTGTCGACTCCTCGGGATATGTTTTCAGAGGCCAAACCTCCAGTCCCCTTGGTCAACTACCTCCTTCAGAGTGTCTCTCTTTGTTGCAGGCCCTTCCCCCTTCTGAAGAGGAAACGAGGGCTAATCCCCCTTCTCTAAAGCAACTTCAAGAGAGGAGCGCTCACTGCCTAATACAAGTACTTTCTTCAGGCTCCTGCAACATTTTAACTACTTATCTAACAATCATGGCTCACTTATGTTTGCCTAACTCTTTTCCCTTTCCTCCTATCATTTCCATAGTTGATGAGCGCACATAGCCAGTTGTTGCAGTTCAAAGATGACTCCCACGAGAAGGAAGTGAGAAGGTTGAGAGATGCTCTAGTGGCCTGTCGGGTACAACTTCAGGAGTTGACTAAGGTGCATGAGGATTTGCAGTACCAAAATCAGGACATCCTTGACGCTAGTAGTCAGCTTTCGCTGGCTAATGATGATTTGAAAAGGAGAAACCAGGAGCATTTGAGCTCTCAGGAGAAAATGTCTTCACTGTCAGAAGAGAATGCCTCCCTTAGCTCAGTCAACGCAGACTTGAGCCAACATCTTACCCAAGTCAGCCAGGAGCTTGAGCATACCAAGAATCTCTTTCAAGCCGCTAATCTTTCTTATCAGTCGGGCTATACAGAGGGAGTTCACTGGTGCCGAAGCTTTCTTCTGCGGACCACTCTGGGTCAGAAGGCGTTGCTAATCCTCCATGAAGGTCTTTTGGGGGCCTACAAGGCCTCTCCTGAGTATCTAATGACCATCCACAATGACATTGCTTTCCTGGCTAAGAGATGTGCTATGACTGTGCTAGCAAAGGTCCAGGCGCTAGGCTTTAAGGAAACCGTGGATGTGGATCCCATAGTGAAGCGTTTACCACTACCTCCTTCATTCCAGGGCAATCCCTCTTCTGCCCTTGGGCAAGCATGGTGGCTCCCCGTTATGCAACAGACTTTTGAAGCTCTCATCGCCCCTTGCGACCTAGAGGCGGTCTTCTCTAATCCTCTTGCGCTTATCTACGACTTCTTTCCAGAAGACTTTCTTCATGCTGCTAAACCTCGAGGTATTTTATTAGTATTTATGCTTCGCTGTTTCTTTCTTTTTTGCCTCACCTTGGCCCTTTTTCATTTCTTTTGTTAAATGTGTCCTTAGGTGGAGAGGCTTCCCAAGCTGTTACTACTAAGCGAGGAGCATCAGAGGATGAACCTGAAGAAGACCCCACTAACACCCTCGAGGCCACTGGCCATGAAGATGCTGCTGATACGTAGCCTAGTTTTTGCTATCTCCTGTTTCTGAACAATATTTATGTATTTCAGTGCTCAAACAATTTCCTTCTCTCCACCTGTTTTGATAGGGCTGCGTCCCTTATCTTGCTACTTGTCCTGCGTTACTGTTTTGCTACTATAATCTCGTTGGTGTTGCACTTCTTATTCAGCAACTTTCTTTTACTATATCTGCTTTGCCATTATGCTCTTATTTGCTTGTGCATTTCTTCTCTTTTAGTTTGTTTGTTGTTTTGTTTTTTGCATTTTCATGAGGTATCGCGGGACCCCCTTGGGGGTGTAAGGTACACCCTTACTCCCCCCTACTCTAAATCGTTTTACCCCGTAATCGAACCATTTAGAGTAAATCTTTCACTCTCTTTTTTCTTCCTTTTTTTTAGACATCGTGTTCACTGTCTTATCTTGGCTTTTTAATGTCGTTCCTTACTTCGCAACAGAAACGTAAATAAACATGAAAATAAATAAATAAATAACTTCCCAGCCTTTATTTACTCACGACAAGCTCTCTTCGTGCCATTACAGAAATACTTGTCTAGCTGAACAAGTATTCTATCAAAAAAGGTGGAAATGAGACCTGACACGTAGGCCTCTTCCCACTAAGACAAAATTTCCCATAGCATGTTTCTAGACATAATATTTCTTCAAATTGCTTATGTTCCATGGCCTTGGTTCAACATACCCTTCATGACTCGTAAGCTCATATGCTCCGCCAGGGAGCACTTTAGTTACCATAAAAGGCCCCTCCCAATTTGGCTCAAATTTTCTCACCGGGTGCATTACATCAGACTTTTTGAGCACAAGGTCTCCCTCCTGAAACTTCCTGATCTTTACCTTCGTATCATAAGCTGCCTTGATGCGAGCTTTATAAGCCAGGGCTCGCTGGTGCGCCTCCTCCCTCACCTCGTCAATCAGGTCTAAGCTTTCAGCTCTCAGGTCTCCATTCAGTTCCTCATTATAGGCTAGAACTCTATGTGTTGGAATTTTTACCTCCATCGGCACGACGACATCAGCGCCATACACTAAATAGAAAGGTGATTGTCCTGTGGCTGTTTTCCGTCCAGTTCTATATGCCCACAATACTGAGTCCAACTCTTCCACCCACTGAGACCTCTCTCTTTCCAGCCTTACTTTGATGCCATTTACTATGGTCTGGTTGGTAACTTCCACCTGGCCGCAAGTCTTCGGGTGAGCAACAGCAGCGAATCTCTGCTCTATTCCTCTAGCTTTACACCAGGCTTGCATTCTTTTTCCAAAGAACTGCGTTCCGTTGTCAGATACTAGCACCCTGGGCAAGCCATATCTGCAGCAAATATTCTTCCACAATAACTTTATAATGTTTTCCTCCGTTATTGAAGATAAGGGTTCTGCCTCTACCCACTTGCTAAAATAATCCACTGCCACTATAATATGGCATTTCCTTCCCACTGCCATGGGAAGCTTGCGACTAGATCTATGCCCCATTTGTCAAACGGGCATTCTGCATATTGGGTTCTAAGCTCTTCAGCAGGCCTATGAATCAACGGCCCATGCTTTTGGCAACTGGGACACCTCCTTACAAAAACTTCAGCATCCTTCTTCAAAGAAGGCCAGTAGTACCCAGCTCTCAGCACTCGATGGATCAGGTCCCTGAATCCCATATGGCATCCTGCTATTCCCTGATGTACTTCCTTAACTATCCGCAAGCCCTCTGCTTCTATTACACATCTTAGTAACGGCTGCGAGTAAGCTCTCTTAAACAGATGTCCCCCAACCAGACAATACTTAGCATAGATTTTCTTCTTTCCAGCTCTTTCTCCCTCTGGCAGGTCTCCCGTTTTCAGAAAGTGTAAGATAGGTACTCTCCAATCACTTTTCTCTTCTATTTCATGGACGCTTTTCCCTATTCGGCTGCTTGTCATTTTCAGCAATGTCACCTTTTCAGGTATCATCCCATTCAACGAACTAGCTAGTTTAGCGAGGCCATCTGCCTAAGCATTGAGGTCTCTAGGTATCTGTTCCACCTTCAAGTGCTGGAAGCTCTCACTCAGGTTTCTAACCTGCTCCACATACCTGATCATCCGTTCCTCCCTGATCTCATAATTTCCTGAGACCTGCTGAACTACCAGCTGGGAATCTGAATAAATGACAACTCTCTGAGCCCCCAGTTCAGCTACCATTTCCAGCCCCCTGACAAATGCTTCATACTCAGCTTCATTGTTAGAGACTCTAAATTCGAATTTTAGCGCGAAATTGAGCTCGTTCTGGTCCGGTGTTACTATAACGATTCCAGCTCCACACCCCTCTATTGTCACTGATCCGTCGACAAAGACTCTCCACTCAGGCCATTGCATAGGCTGAGTAGTTTCTTGGATAAAATCAGCTAGGGCCTGCGCCTTGATAGCTGTGCATTGCTCGAATTCCACATCGTATTCCCCCAGCTCTACACTCCACTTCACCATCCTTCCTGAGAGATCTGGCTTGCTTAGTACTTGTTTAAATTGGAAATTAGTTCTCACCACCACTTTGTGAGCTAAGAAATACAATCTTAACCTTCTTGCTGCCGTCATCACAGCTAAAGCAGCTTTTTCTACATCAGAATACCTACACTCAATTCCTTGCAAGGCCTTACTGATGTAATAAATGGGCTTCTGCATAGAGCCCTCTTCCTTTATGAGCACCGCTCCCAAAGAATAATCCCCCACAGATATGTATAAGTACAGGGTTTCTTCTGCGGTTGGTTTAGTTAACACTGGCAAGCCCGCCAGATGAGATTTCAGGTCCTCAAATGCTTTCTGACAGTTCCTATCCCATTCGAATTTACTAGCCTTCTTCAGCACCTTAAAGAATGGTAAACTCCTCTCTGCTGAGATAGATATAAATCGACTAAGTGCAGTGATTCTTCCATTCAGCCGTTGTACCTCCCTTATACTGGTGGGAGCCGCCATTTCTAGCACTGCTCGAACCTTCTCTTGATTAACTTCAATTCCTCTCGGAGTCACCATATACCCCAAGATCTTTCCTGTCCTGACCCCAAACGTGCATTTTACCGGGTTCAACCGCAAATCATACTTTCTTATCACCTACAAGACTTCCTCCAGGTCTCTGGCATGATGCTCTACTTTTACACTCTTCACGAGTATGTCATCTACATACACCTCCAGAATCCTTCCTATCTGGTCTTCGAATATCGCATCCATCATTCTCTGATAGGTAGCTCCAGTATTTTTCAGGCCGAAAGGCATTCTTACTTAGGCAAACGTGCCGCATATAGTTACAAAGGCTATCTTGATCACATCCTGAGGGGCCAACTGTATCTGATGGTACCCCTGATAAGCATCAAGCATAGATAATAGCTCACATCCCGAAGTTGAATCCACCAACTGATCGATACAAGACAATGGGTAATGGTCTTTCGGGCATGCTTTGTTCAGGTCTCTGAAATCTATACACATTCGCCAGCTACCATTACTCTTAGCTACCATCACTGCATTCGATAACCATTCGGAATACTGAATTCTAACAATATGGCCAGCATCCAACAACCGCCTGATCTCTTCCTTGATCACCTTTTCTTTTTCTGGCCCAAAAGATCTCTTCTTTTGCCTGACTGGCTTCACTCTGGGGTCCACATTCAGATGATGTAGAGCTACAAACGGGTCTACCCCTTTCATGTCCTCCGGGTTGAATGCGAATAAATCCGCATTCTTCCTCAAACATTGGATTATCGCCTCTCTTTGCTCCTCAGTCATTTGTTTCCCTACCTTCGTGGTGAAACCCGTTTTTCCCGAGAACAGTTCTACCATCATCAAATCCCCCTCTGTTGGATGCATTCTTGGTTCTATGTCTTCCTCTACACCTCTCATTTTCGCCTCTTTATCCTGCAGTGGGTGTTTTGTCCCTAAGGCTCCTTTCGTCTTCTGCTTAGCATGCGTTATGGATTTCACATAAGATTCTTTCGATATTTCTTGGTCTCCAGAGACCTCACCTACCAACCCCTCCTTAAGAGCTGGGAATTTCATTTTCATGTGGTAAGTGGAGACCACCACCTGGAAATCATTCAGAGCAGGTCTTCCCAATATTATGTTTTATGCTGAAGGCGTATCTACTATTAGAAACTTCACCATCCGAGTATTCGAGGTCTCACCACTACCAAGTGTTACCTGAAGAGTCACCTCCCCTTTGGACTGTATTTCTCCTCCAGCAAAACCATATAATGCTGTGCTCACTGGCATTAAATCAGCATTAATTTTCATCTTCTGGAAGCAATCCCAAAAAAGCACATTTACCGCACTTCCAGTGTCCACGAAGATCCGTGCCACTCGCCAGTTAGCCACTTCAGCACTGATTACCAGTGCATCGTTATGGGGCGTTGCGCTCATCAAATCATTGGGACCAAAACTTACACACGCTTTTGGATTTGTCTCTTCCCCTGGGAATGAGTCCACCACGTCGATTTCCATGCCTATTGCCTCTCCTAACTCCTGGACCTCTTTATTCACTTGGGTTTTAGCAGCTCTCACATAGGCTTTGCGAGCTCGACCTGAGTCTCCGTTAGTATTTTCTCCCATAATCATGTTGATATTTCCTCTTTTCGGGGGAGGATCCTCCCACCCAGGAGGAGTTCTCTCCCTTTGGTCAGGTCTCTTCTGCTCCGGCTCTTTTCTCTTATAACTTTTCTCTCTTTGTTTTTTGACAAATTGGAGTAAGGTATCATCCTTTTTCAGCAGTCGCTCAATAGCATCTTTCAGATGCCTACAAGAGTTTGTGTCATGACCATAATCATTATGATACTTGCAATACAACTCAGATCGCGGGTTGCGTGGAGCTTCTTTATGGGTACTCGGAAACCTGAAGTGAGGAGACCTGGCGGCAGCTTCCATGACCTCCCCCAGAGATGCATTGAGGAGAGTATAATGGTCAAATCTTTCTGGGGCTCTCTTGAGCTTCTGTCCTCCCTTATCTTTTTTAGCTCTCGATGCTGAGGATGACCTTTTCTCCGATGTCTCCCTTTTGGGAACAGGGGGTTGTTCCTGTATCTTTCGAGCCTCTTGAGCTTCCTCGAGGTTAACATATTTTTCAGCTCTCTGCAGCAACTTTTCAAAGAATAGAGGGGCTCTCTTATTCAGCGAATTGAAGAACAAACCCGGTGCTAAGCCCTGTATGAGCGCCTGCACCTTCACATCATCTGAAGCCAGAGGGACTTGTAACACTTCAGCGTTAAAGCGAGTCACATACTCCCGTAAGCTCTCTGAGGATCCTTGCCTCATTGCCATGAGTGAGGAGGACGTCTTTACGTGCCTCCTTACACTAGCAAACTGGTGAAAAAACATAGACTTGAACTCGAGGAATGAACTTATACTGTTGAGAGGTAATTGAGAGAACCATTGTTGAGCTACCTTCGATAGGGTCGTGAGGAAAACTCTGCACTTAACTCCTTTTGTGTATTGATGCAACATTGCACCATTTTCAAATCTCATCATATGCTCATAAGGGTCTGTGGACCCATCGTACTCCAACGTCAGTGTTTTGAAATTCGAAGGTAGTTGATCTTCCCTGATATCCTTTGAAAAAGGAGACTGGCTATCACCCGTTTTAACAGGCTTTATAGGAGATTTTCTAGGTGAAGAAGCCTCCCGCTGGAGATCTTTCAACTGCTGTTTGAGGGTTGCAATCTCAGCAGCAGCTCCCTCATCTTGAGGTCTCACAATCCGTGCTTCGTCTTCTGCAAATTTCATTGCAAAATGAGTAATCATGATTTCACTAGCGAGTAAGTCGCTTTTAGGAATATTGATAATATCTACTTTTTCTATTTATTTACTGGCCATTTTCTGATTCAGTTTGGGGGCTCTCATACCCGTCGCTCTCATACTGAAGTTCCTACTCAGGTTCTCCCTGTTAAGGAAAATAGGCGTATTCAGATCATGAATATTTATTCCCATATTAACATGGTTCGAACCATTTTACTAGTATCTAATCACAATCAGGATCTCATGAGACCCACTCGTACCTTCTTGGCCTTGCCTCTTGCTGTGCTGCCAAATTTAGCTTGACCTTCCAGCGGGGCCAGGGCTTTGGATACCACTTTCTTTACCATGACATTGAGCTGATCCATGGACACCGCATAGGTGACACTTTGCTGCACAGGCGCTTGGGGTTCATCTCTCGTGACTTCTGAACCCTTATGACCTCCCTCCTTCTGGAGGCTGGTTGACTTGGAAGCCCCTTCCTTCTGGGGCGTAGTTATCTTTGACGGAGTTTCTTTCAGCATATTTTGATTCTCCTCCTCAGCACGTTCCTCTGAGGAGCTATCATCACGTACCACTCCTTCAGGTGGGGATTCTCGGTCTCGGACCGATACACCTTCCATGACTGAGTCTGCATTTCAAAATCTTCAGCTATCAGTCAAAGGACAACATTAGGACCATTATCAGGTCTCAAAGGACCATTATCAGGTCTACACCACCCTTCTTAGAAGACCACCATCAGGTCTCAAAAGGGGGATTTTAAGGAATTCAAGGGATATGATGCACCATATCCCCCTTCCCTACAAACTCATTCCCAATCTCTGTTGGGATTGCGTAAGACTTGCTTTGAAGTCTTAACGCTTCTGCTAGTTCTGGCTCCTCGCGTCAAGAGGATTTCCAGAATTCATTCTTCAGAATCATCTATTTTCGAGCCATTCTCCCGCATAGCAAGAAATTCTGTTTATGCTACCAACGACTCTAAACAGTACCACGGAATGAAGAGTTTTACGGGTATACAGGAAATAAGCCAGTTTAAAAGATTACACCAAAATTCGCAAAGAGGTTTAAAACATAGAAGTTCCGAGATCACTCAACTCACTCCTTTAAAGACAGCAAGAATTCTCAAAAGGAGGAACACGCATCGAATAAAATATCCAAACCCAGTTTCTTAATTTATTTTTCCGGGCTTAGGTTTGAACTCGACATCGTTGAAAAAAGGACACATAAAAAAAGTTTAGAACGAAATTCCGAGGCAAAATTCCTCTTCCCACAGACGGCGCCAGATGATGTGGCCAAAAATACACATCATGTAAAATCAGAACAAATGAGTAAATGAAATTCAACACTCACTGATGTATCAAGAAATAGTGTGTCGTGATGAACGATAATAGTAAAGGCAATGAACCCAATAGTTACCTAATCAGTATTTTTCTTCTTCTTCACGCGAAGGATGTCCAGCCCGCCTAAGCTGCTTGTAACCGAGTTCTGCAGGAAAAAAGAGGGCCGAAAGTGTTCATAGGCAAACCACCTCCGACGCTCAAGTTAGTTTTCTTGGTTTATCAATGAAGAATAAAAGAACGCAAAAGTAGTTGAGGAAGAAAAAAATGGTGAACCCCTGTGAAATGAGTATCCTTCGACTTATATACTCGTGAGATTACTTGGAAATGAAGTTGTCCTTTCTTGATTCTTGCTGCTATTACCTTTACACGCATCCTATTGTCATTTGCTATGAAACGGATGTACCATCCGACAACTCCCAGCTCGCCTGGGTAAAGCATTCTGCCAGTGTCAGATTCATTAAAGAGTGAGAGACCTGATTATAGTCCTTTCTCCATGTTCTGATTTGAGATGTCCCTGAGGCACCTGAGATGGTACCTGATACATACACCTGTTTTAATATCTATTGAGGTCTAACCAAAAGACATTGGCAGCACCTCTCTTCAGGTGTGATTAGCTTCAGGTCAACTGCTCAGGTCTCCATGAGACCTGAGAGATTTTATGCTATAATATTGCGGAACATGATTTGATTCAATGTTTTGTGGTTGGACTAAGAACGAGTGAGAGGGCATTGGTCAATGCAGCTTGTGGAGGGTCAGTTATGAGGAAGCAGCCAAGTGTCGTGATCAAGATGATTGCTGAGATGGCGGAAGAGCTGAGGGACGATGGGGTAGAATTGCCCAAGCTATCAACAACTGCAGCCAAAGCACCACCGACTTCAACTGGTATGGAGGATAAGCTTGATCAGATGTTCAACAAGATGGATGCCCTGGTAACCGTTTTATAAGGCAACAACAAGAAGACGGTGCGAGCTTGTGGAATTTGCATGGCGATCACACATGCAACGGATCAATACCCAAGCCTGGAAGAGGAGGTCAAGGCAATTGGGTTCCACAATAATAACCAAGGGAGGCCATATGATCCAAACTCGCATTTCTATAACCCAGGATGGAGAAATCATGAGAACTTAAGGTATGGAAACAATAACTATCAAGGTTTTGGACAACAACATCAAGTACAACCACAACAATAGCAACAATATTCTCCTAGAGATCAGAATAGGCCAAGCCTAACAGATCGAGTAACTTCAGTGGCCAAGGATAACATCAGAATACAACAGGAGCTTGAGAAGTTTAGGACGGAAACAAGGGGAGCCATTCAAAGCATGACCAACCAACTGACTAACTTGGTCAACGCTATTTCCAGATTTGAGAAAAGGCAAGGTGAACTGCCTGCCCAACCTGAAGTGCCCCCTTGGGCCCAAGTGAATGCAGTCACGCTGAGGGGAGGAAAGACGTTGCACGATAGAGTGTAGATGCCAGATTCTGACATTGTGTTGCCCAAGGAAAAGGAGAAAGAGGTAGAGGGCAAAGATAAGAAAGTAGATGAGGAGAAGGAAGTAGATGAGGAGAAGGATGTCGAGGAAGAAATTCCAAAATCTATTTATGTCAAACTAAACCCTGTTGTTCGAGCTCCTTTTCCTACTAGGTTGAGAAGGAATAAGAAGGATGAGGAGTTGTCCGAGATGTTCAAGATTTTTCAAAAAGTGGAGATCAACTTGCCCCTCCTCGTAGCACTACACAACATGCCCAAGTGTGCAAGATTTCTGAAGGAGCTTCGCTCAAAGAAGGTGAAAAGCGTGGACGAGTCTAAGGTTCTCTTAGGAGAGAGTGTTTCAGCAGTCCTGAAGCGAGACTTGCCCAAGAAGTGTGGAGATCCAGGGATGTTTTCTATTCCTTACGTATTTGGAGATATGAAGATTGAGCGTGCTATGCTTGACCTAGGTGCGTCAATCAATATGATGCCATTGTCCATGTACGATGAAGATGTTATGGGACCACTCAAACCGATGAGGGTGGTTATCCAATTGGCGGACAGGTCTAATGTGTACCCTGAGGACATACTGGAAGATGTGCTAGTCAAGGTGGAGGACTTAATTTTCCAAGCAGATGTCTATGTCCTTCACATGGGCAAGACAGGAGCTAAAGCATCGGTCATGCTATTGGGAAGGCCATTCATGAAGATTGCCAAGACTAGAATTGATTTCAACTCAAGGCAACTAATATGTGAATTTAATGGGGAGTCAGTTACTTTCAATTTATTTAAGGCGATGGAGCACCCCCAAGATACGGAGATGGTCGAGTATATTGACCACGTTGATCAAGCAGTAGAAGAGGCAGTCCCTCTTCTTGGAAGTCAAGATTCGTTGGAAGCAGTCATTCAAGAAGGAGTTGAAGAGAGCCCGAATAATATGTTTCAGGTTGGTCGAGCTTTGGAGTACTTAGGAGCAGAGGAAGTGGATGGACCCTGACTGTCCCCATATGCCTATCCCTATTGGAACTTAAATCTCTCCCCGCCTATTTGAATTACATCTTTTTAGGAGAGAATGATACATTGCTAGTGATTATAAGTTCGGAGTTGAGGAAAAAAGAAGAAGATGGAGTTCGAGATGTCCTTATGCGCTATAAAGATGCAATTGGTTGGACCCTTGCCGACATCAAAGACATTAGTCCATCTCTTTGCACTCACCATATCTTGATGGAAGATGATGCTAAACCGACTAGAGATCCTTAAAGGAAGTTAAACCCAGCCATGAAGGAAGTTGTTATGAAGGAGTTACTCAAACTGTTGGACTTGGGCATTATCTACTCAGTTCCAGATAGCAAGTGGATAAGTCCGGTATACATGGTGCCCAAGAAGTCAGGGATCCAAGTGATCAAGAATGAGAAGAATGAGCTTGTGCCTACAAGGCTCCAAACGGGATGGCGGATGTGTATTGACTATAGGAAGCTTAACAAGGCAACAAGGAAGGATCACTTTCCTTTACCGTTCATTGATGAGATGTTGGAAAGATTGGCAGGGAACAAGTACTTTTACTTCTTGGATGGATACTCTGGATACATCCAGATATGGGTTGCCCAAGAAGACGAGGACAAGACAACGTTTACTTGCCCATTTAGAACGTTTGCATATCGCCGCATGCCTTTTAGTTTATGCAACACCCCGGGCACGTTTCAGCGGTGCATGATGAGCATATTTTCAGATTTATTGGAGAATTGCATCGAGGTGTTCATGGATGATTTCACCGTCTATGGAAAATCTTTTGAGGCTTGTCTTGGGCATTTGAAGTTGATTTTTAGTAGATGCATGGAAAAGAGCTTGGTGTTGAACTATGAAAAGTGTCACTTTATGGTATGAGAAGGCATCGTGCTTGGGCATGTGATTTCAGAAAGAGGGATACAGGTTGACAAGGCGAAGATTGATGTCATCTCCAAGTTGCCTTATCCAACCAACGTCAAGCAGTTAAGAGGATTCTTGGGACATGCTGGATTCTATAGGAGGTTTGTGAAGGATTTTGCTAAGATTGCCCAACCAATGACGAGATTGCTCCAAAATGAAGTAGAGTGGGAATCCAATGCAGATTGTCAAAAGGCGTTTGACGTGTTGAAGGAATGCTTGGTCACGGCACCTGTGATACAACCCCCTAATTGGGGGATGCCATTTGAGTTGATGTGCGATGCAAGTGGGTATGCCGTGGGAGCAGTGCTTGGTCAAAGGAGGGGTAAGGAAAGCCATGTTGTTTATTATGCCTCTAAATCTCTCAATGCAGCACAAATCAATTACACCACCACGGAGAAAGAGCTTTTGGCTGATGTGTTTGTCTTTGAAAAGTTCAGATCTTATCTACTAAGGGGCAAGACAATTGTTTACACTGACCATGCAGCGCTGAGATACCTTATGAACAAGAAGGTTTCGAAGCCAAGGCTTATACGTTGGATTTTGCTTTTGCAAGAGTTCGATGTGGAGATCAAAGATAAAAGTGAAGCTCAGAATTTGGTGGTGGATCACTTGAGTAGGATAGTTAGAGAAGAAGACTTTGTGCCCATCACGGAGACTTTCCCTGACGAGCATCTATATATGACTGAAGCTCAATTTTAAGAGTACGGGGGAGGTTCCAAACGATCTTTCATACTATCAAAGGCAGAAGATTCTCAAGGAGAGTCAACACTATGTTTGGGATGATCCCTACTTATGGAAGAAGTGTGCTGACCAAGGATTAATGAGGTGCGTGCCCGACTGGGAGACGAAGAGTATCTTGAAGCATTGCCACAACAGGGAATGTGGAGGACACTTTGGGCATTGAAGAACTGCAAGGAAGATTTTTTATTGTGAGTTCTTTTGGCCTACGATTTTTAAAGATGCTTATGAATGGTGCTAGAATTGTTTCAAGTGTCAAAAAGAAGGCAATGCAACTAGAAGGGATGAGATGCCCATGACCCCAATCATGCCGGTGGAGATTTTTGACATATGGGGAATGGATTTCATGGGACCTTTGCCCAGCTCAAAAGGAAATTAGTATATTATCTTAGCAGTTGACTATGTGTCGAAGTGGGCAGAGACAAAGGCTACACCAACTAATGATGCCCGTGTGGTTGCTACTTTTCTTAAGGGGAATATTTTCAATCGATATGGAGTTCCAAGAGCAATCATAAGTGATCAAGGGTCACATTTCTGCAATGCTACCATTGACAAGCTGTTTAAGAAATATGGAGTCCATATCGAATTACCATTGCCTATCATCCGCAAGCCAATGGGCAAGCAGAGCTGACAAATAG
This sequence comes from Schizonepeta tenuifolia, assembly GCA_029490685.1. Taxonomy (NCBI): domain Eukaryota; kingdom Viridiplantae; phylum Streptophyta; class Magnoliopsida; order Lamiales; family Lamiaceae; genus Schizonepeta; species Schizonepeta tenuifolia. The sequence continues at coordinate 54,436,077 of CM055955.1, read as the reverse complement.
GATCATCAAGACCATATTGAGGAAGGCAGTTGGGCAAAATGGAAAGGAATGGAGTTTGCACTTGGACGATGCATTATGGGCATATCGCACAACTTTCAAGACACCTTTGGGCATGTCACCATATCGGTTGGTGTTTGGGAAGCCATGTCACTTGCCTGTGGAATTAGAGCATAAATTATATTTGGCAGTGAAGAAGTTCAATTATGATTGGAATGATATTGACAAAGAAAAGAAGTTGCAGTTGCAAGACTTAGAGGAGCTTCGAATTGAGGCTTATGATAATGCTACTTTGTATAAGACAAGGATGAAGAAGGCTCATGACCAGTTGATCAAGGCAAAGAAATTTGAGCCTGGGCAAGCGGTTCTGCTATATCAGTCAAGGTTCAAGTTTATACAGGGCAAGCTAAAGTCGAAGTGGGTTGGAACATTTGAAGTGGTGACTCAATTTTCTAATGGGCCTATAGAGATTTATTGCCCAAAGACGTCCAAGTATTTTAGGGTCAATGGTCAAAGATTGAAACTTTTCTATGGAGACAAAAGGGATGAAGCTATGGACAAGGAAGAAGTCCATGTGATGATGCCCGTTTAAGGGGCAAGCATGACTACGTCGTGCCTACGACGTGAACTGGGGCGCTGGCTAGGAGGCAACCTAGTGAGTTTTTATTTTTAGTTTTTCCTTTTTCGTATTTTCTGTTCGTAATTTTATTTTAGTTTTTATTTTCTAATCATAGGATAGTAGTTTTTGTTTTGGAAGTGTGTTTTGTGTCTATATGTGCATGGTAGGTATGCAGAGAGGATAGACAAGTGAAGAGTTCGTGTTGGTCGAGGAGAGGCTGAACCCGGTGAACGCGAGGGAAGTGAAGCAGGAAAATGTGGCTGACGTCAGCACATCACATCCACTAATAGTTGATGTAACTGCCGAGTCACACACCTATACCCTACTTTCTAGCCTACTACTACACCTCTCTCTCACACAATTTTCATTCATCTTCTAAATTCAAACTGGAACTCTTTGATTCCCTCTCCATCTCTACTTTTGCAGAAGCAAAACCCTCACTACTCTCACAATAAAGAACACACGCAGCAGCAAAGCACTAGATAAAAAGGCAGCAAAAATTTCTAAGTCACCCAAGTCCCCATCCAAAACTACTACTCCCGCCAAAACAACTCAAAATTTTTTTCCTAAATCGTCACCCATGGCTGGTTCTTCTTCTCAAATGGAGGAAGAAGATAATGTCGCACGTATGCTTGTGGATAAACTTGCTCCTTCGCTCAATGAGGAGGAAACCGCTGCATCCGAGGCATGCGGTTCGTTTGGCAAGAGAAGAGAGCAGAAGGAGAATGTACCCGTTGGAGATGATGAAGGAGATCTGGTTTTGGTGGAGCAGCATGATTCAGAGGCTACGGAGGATGAACAAGTTAAGGAAGAAATTGAGGAACCCCCAACCAAAAAGGTCAAGGTGGAAGGGTCTGTTGCCAAGGGCAAAGAGGTGGTATCTGCACCACCCAAGCGGCACATCTCAGTGTCGGGCAGAGCCTCTAATTGTGGAATAAGGAAGATGCCAAGAAGGGGAATCATTCTTCCCAAATTAGTTGATCGGAGCGCATTGAAAGATTTGGGGGTATGGGATGAAGTGCATGGGTATTTTACAACAATAGGATGGGAGAAGTTTTTGGAGTGGCAAGAGAGGGTGTATCCGGAGTTGATGTATGAGTTTTATCAGAATTTACAAGTTAGGAGTCCTACGGTGGGGAATCACAACACGAAGTGCATGCAGTTTAGATTCATGGGGTAAAGCGAGGAGCTGTCGGTAAATGATTTGAACCAGGCGTTGGGCATTGAGGATTTTTGCACGATAAAGAGCGAGGAGTATAAGGGAGCATTTAGGTACATGCCTCAACTGGATGCTGATGAGTGGGCGAGGAAATGGGCAGAGTTCAGTGATGACCCCTTCTTCTAGGCTGGCACGGCAAAGGAACATATGATGAAGGATGATGCCTTGAGGGTGTGTCATCGAATCCTTGCCTACAACTTTTTCGGGAAGAAGGATAGCAGCAACTCAATAACTCGCCAAGAGATCTTCATACTGTCAAGCATGGTGCACAAGCAGAGGCTCAACTTTGGGGCTAATACGATGCATCATTTCAAGGATATAGTGAACTCCCGGAATCAGAGGTTTTCCCTTGCCCACCTGGTGACCCGCTATGCTATAGGGATGCACGGATTTAACGAGGCCACCACACAGCTACAGCCAATGCAAGAGCGGCGTCTAGACCTTCTTGCTTGACTGCCATGGGCGTATGTGGAAGGAATGATGAAGGAATATTGGTGTTTGTGATTCCACCAGACGAGCCTGCCTAAGTTGCTGACACTTCTCCTCAGTCAGTTGGAGGTGGAGTGCCCAGTACTCCGGAGTTATCTGCCCAAGATATAGCAGAGATGATAGAGCGCTTGACCAAGCTGGAAGAAAGCAATGCCAGACTGGAACAACTTGGATTGGAGAACAAGAAAGCCCTTGCTGAGATCATGAGTGCCTTGAAGATTGACCCGACCAGGTCAGGTTCTACCCCTGCCCAATGATTTTGTCCTCCCAGTTTGTTTAGTAGTTTAGTTTTTTTTTTATTTTGTGTTTTATTTTTTATTAATTTGTTTTGAGTCTAAATGTTTTTAAAGTTTTGTTTAGCGTCTAAATGTTTTTAAAGTTTTGATTAGCGTCTGTGTTGTGATCTACCTTAAATTTTCACTCACTTTGCCAAAGGCAAAGTGTGTGGATATGAGGGGTAGAGCGTCTGTCTTTATAAGTTTCAATTTTGTGTTGGTCTGTGCCTTCCACCCACTTTGCCCAAGCAAAGTGTGTGGGTGGGAGAAGCGTCTTTTGTATGCGTATTAGAGGTCAAGCATTCTTAGGATAATTAGATAATATCTGAGCATAATTTGATTCTGAGTTATATGATGAGAGTATTTTTGTATTCTAGTCCAAGCATGATCATATGAAGATAGGGACAACGAACGAATTTGTAAGCATGTCGTTGTGAGGATTTGAGCTTTACACTGCATGTTATTGACCAAGCAGTTTATTTCTTGTGTGATTTTATGATATGTTTGTTTAGATGCTACCTAGAACTTTCTTGTCTACTCCTTAAGACTTCATTGACTTAGGCTAGAAGAACTTAGATGAATTAGGCATGTTCTTTCTTTTGTGAGCCCAATTGAGCTAAAGAGCCTGCCCAACTGAATTTCCCTTATTAAGACCTTTGAGCTTTTATAATTTTTTTGATCAGATATATCCAACCTATACACTAATTAATAAGGGACTTAGAAAAAGAAAAAAAAAAGAGAAAAGAAAAGGAGAAAATATATAAAAAGAAGAAGTTCTAAATAAGTTCTGCTAAGGCCTGCAAGAAGAGAAGGCGAAGGTAAAGAAGCTAAGGTTGGCCGCTCCGCTTGGCCAACCTAAGTCCGAATGACCCAAGCCTCGTTCCAAATATTTCCTACCCTTGCCAAAGCCAAGTTACAACCAAATTGAAGGCCTAAGGATAAGTACTTCGAACCTAGTCTAAGAGGTGGAGAAAGTAACAGGCAGGCAAGCCTATGGTGTGGTAAAGAATGGCATATCTTGAGCGTAAACACTACCCCATACACAAGAGTGAGAGTGTTGGTGAGGAATGTCCTTGAAAATGCTCACTTGTTCATTTTTGACCGATTTGATGATTGGCTTTGATATGGTACAAAAAGGCTCAGGTCTCCTGGAGACCTAATAAACTCCCGTCAGTATTTCATTGGGTTATGTTGAGGAGATCCTCAGCAATCCCCCACTAAGGTCTCATGCGAGGTCCCTAGTGATCTCTCTTGGTAGGTCTTTAGTCAGAGCCTTCATAAGCTCTCTTACTTAGACCTCCTTTTCGCCTGTGCACCTAATGTACACAGACGCTTTATTTAATGCACCTACGGTACTGTCAGAAGGTACATTTCATCGTGGCCTATGAAGCAGTAACACGTGTAAAGGCTATAACAGGAGATTGCAGAAGAAAACAACTTCGTCCTCAAGCAATTCCATGAGTATATTTATCAAAAATATCCATTTTACAGGGGATTAGATACTCATTAGCTTCCTATTACATTCATCTTTTTCTAAAGAAGTAAACCTATAAAACTAACTTGGGCGTCGGAGGTGGTTCGCCTGGAAACACCCCCGGCTTTTCTTTTCCTTGCAGAACCTCACAGAAGACCAACGCACGGGACGCGATTCTAGTAATACAAAGAAGAAGAAGAAGAAGAGAGTGGTTTAGGTACCTATTTGTACATCTTTCCTTTCTTATTTTTAGTTTTCCATAATGTGTCATTTTCAATCACATTATCTAGTGCCGTTTGTGGGAACGACGTTCCTTTTAAGAATTTTTTTTCCTTAAAATGCTACGGGGAAAGATTGCTACAACCTTGAGCAAATGTTGTTCTATTCCTTATCTTTGGGAGTTAGCTGAGTTTAGTCAAAGATAAAGTTTATGGGTTCTTTATGAGAGGTTTCGTAGTAGACGTATTTTGAAATAGAAAAGTAAAAAAAGTGAAAGCTCCTTGAAATTTATTTTCAGTTCTCAAAGTTTTCTTTGTTTGTTCTAAAAGTATCCGAATCTTATGGTGGATATGATTTCTGTTTCGGGTTTCCTTGATTTTCGTTTTCTTGCTTTCCGCCAAGGACTTTGTGAGGGTGCAGATTCTGATTCTGAATCTATGGTATTGAAAAGAACTCAACGATTCTGTGACGGGGAACTTTGAGAAATCTCATGATATGAGAAAAGAACGTATAGGAAAGGGTGAAGCTCCTGAAGTGGGTTTCACATGGCCTAAATAGAAATTGAGGAAGTAGTACTAGGGGGGAAGCATGGTGAATCATGTTCCCTGATTTTCCTGGTCCTAAGAAAGGCTCGCTCATAGCCTTTCAGAAAAAAGAATAGTGTTAAACACTTATGATTATTATTTTTATAACTCCGTCTGATGGATAGCTAACCGTTGACAACTCTGTGCTGCAGTCATGGACGAGACGGTGGTCCAAGACCTGGGACCTCCCTTTGATGGAGCTGTGCGTGATGACAGCTTTCCCGAAGGGCAAAGCGGCGAAAGAAATCATGACGCCCTGAAGGTGGTTGCACAGAAACCTATTACGCCTCAGAAAGAGGGGTCCTCCAAATCATTGAGCTCTCACAAAGAAAGAGCTAGCAAGGGAGCAGAAGATCAAAGGGATGAGTTCCAAACTCCCTCACAACAGAATGTTACATGTGTGATCTCTATGGATCAAATCAGTGCCATGGTGAACCAAGAAGTATCTAAAGCTATGGTTTTGCCTGAAAGTCAAACCAAGAAAATTAGCAGTACGGCTAAAGAAAAACCAAGAGAGGTACAAATATATCTGGTTTGACTGTAATAATAATGAGTCAGTCGTGAAGCAAGCTAAGCCTTGCTTAAGTAATAAATAATCGTTCACAATCTAAATATGGTGTGATTGATGACAGGAAGAACCTGGAGATGAAAATCACTATGAAAGTGAAGGTTTGAAAGTTCTCAAACTGAATCTGAAATTGGTCAGTGATGTCAATAAAATATATGAGCAGTATTGATGATGATCGAGTTGATGATTTTTAATTTGTTCTTTCTTATTTTCATCTTGAAAATATGCAGAGGGCGAAGAGAAGATAGTAAAATCCCGAGATAAAGCTGCAGCAGCTGTAATTGCAGCCATCAAGTAGCAGCTGAAAGACCTTCAGAAAAAGGTCTCTTCACCAAAGAAGTCTCCCAAGAAATCTGTCAGGATAAGTGATAATCAGTCTCCTTTGTCTAGAGACATTCGAGAAGATCAGCTACATGCCAACTTCAAAACATTAGCACTGGAGGGGGTTCTACGGATCCACATGAGCATATGATGAGATTTGAAAATGGTGCGATGCTACACCAATACACAGAGGGGGTTTAGTGTAGAGTTTTTCTTACGACTCTGTCGAAAGTGGCTCAACAGTGGTTTTCCCAGTTGCCTCCCAATAGTATAAGCTCATTCAATGAATTCAAATCTATGTTTGTCCACCAATTTTCTAGTGCAAGGAGGCATATAAAGACGTCCTCCTCACTCAGTGCATTAAGGCAAGGACCCTCAGAAAGCTTACGTCAATATGTGAGACGCTTTAATGCTAAGGCATTACAAGTTCCTCTAGCTTCAGATGATGTGAAAGTGCAAGCACTCATACAAGGGTTGGCACCTACGTTATTCTTTAATTCGCTGAAAAAAAGAGCTCCCCTGTATTTCGAGGAGTTGCTGCAAAGAGCTGAGAAATATGTTAATCTCGAGGAAGCTCAAGAAGCTCGAAGGGTGAAAGAACAATCTCCCATTCCCAAAAGGGAGACCTCAGAGAAAAGGTCATCCGCAGCACCGAGAGCTGAAAGGAATAAAGGAGGGCAGAAGCTCAAGAGAGCTCCAGAGAGATTCGACCAGTATACGCCCCTCAACGTATCTTTGGTGGAGGTCATGAAAGCTGTAGCCAGATCTCCTTACTTCAAATTTCCAAGCACTTATAAGGAAGCTCCCCTCAAATATCACAACAATTATGGACATGACACAAACTCCTGCAGACACCTCAAGGATGCAATTGAAAGATTGTTGAAGAAAGATGATACCCTGTTTCAGTTTGTCAAGATGGAAAGGGAGAAAGGGTATAAGAGAAAGGAACCAGAGCAGAGAAAGCCAGATCAAATGGAGAGAACCCCTCTACGATGGGAAGATCCTCCCCCTAAAAGGGGAAACATTAGCATGATTATGGAGGGAAATGTCAATGGAGATTCAAGTCGAGCTCGCAAAGCTCATGTGAGAGTTGCCAAGGCTCATGTAAGCAAGGAGATACAAGAGCTGGCAGAGGTAGTTGGGATGGAGATTGATGTAGTGGACTCATTTCCTAGAGAGGAGACAAGTCCAAAAGCATGTGTGAGCTCTGGCCCAGGGGATCTAGTAAGTACAGAACCTCATAATGATGCTTTGGTGATTAGCACTGAAGTAGCTAATTAGAGAGTAGCGCGAATATTTGTGGATATGGGAAGTGCCGTGAATGTGCTCTTCTGGGACTGCTTCCAGAAAATGAAAATTAATGTTGAGTTGTCATCAGTGAACACTACGCTGTATGGTTTTGCGGGAGGCGAAATACAACCTAAAGGAGTGGTAACTCTTCAAGTAACTCTGGGGAGTGGTGAGACGTCAAACACTCGAATGGTGAAGTTTTTGGTGGTAGACACACCTTTGGCTTATGACATAATATTGGGAAGACTTGCGCTGAATGACTTTCAAGTAGTGGTCTCAACATACCATATGAAAATGAAATTTTCAGCTCAAAAGGAGGGGCTGGTGGGACAGGTCGCTGGAGACCAGGAGATGTCAAAGGAATCTTATGTAAAGTCTATTAAGCACGCCAAGCAGAGTGTAAAGGGAGCTCTAACAGCAAAGCGCCCATCGCAGAGCAAAGATGTGAAGATGAGAGGTGTGGAAGAGGATCTAGAACCTCGTATACAGCCAGCTAAGGAAGAATTAATGATGGTGGAATTGTTCTCGGAAAAGATAGGTTTCACTACGAATATGGGAAATCTGATGACTAAAGAACAGAAAGAAGCCATAATTCAGTGTTTGCGGAAAAATGCGGATTTATTTGCATTTGGCCCAGAGGATATGGTAGGGGTAGACCCATATGTAGCTCTACATCATTTGAATGTGGACCCAAGAGCAAAACCAGTAAGACAGAAGAAGAGATCCTTTGGACCTGAAAAGGAAAATGTGATCAGGGAAGAGATAAAGCGGTTATTAGATGCTGGCCATATTGTTAGAATTGAGTACTCCGAGTGGCTATCGAATGCAATAATGGTAGCAAAAAGTAATGGCAGTTGGCGGATGTGCATAGATTTTAGAGACCTGAACAAGGCATGCCCAAAAGACCACTATCCATTGCCATGCATTGATCAGCTAGTACACTCAACTTCGGGATGTGAGTTGTTATCTATGTTGGATGCGTATCAGGGTATCACCATGCTGAAGACTTGGAGGAGGTCCTGGCGGTAGTAAGGAGGTATAATCTGAGGTTGAATCCCGCAAAGTGCACGTTCGGGGTCAAGTCGGGAAAATTCCTGGGATACCTAGTGACCCCAAGAGGAATCGAGGTGAACAAGACAAGGTTCGGGCTATACTGGAGATGACTGCTCCTACCAATGTAAGGGAGGTGCAACGGCTAAATGGAAGGGTTACTACGGTTAGCCGATTCATATCAACTTCAGCTGAGAGGAATTTTCCGTTTTTTAAAATACTAAAGAAGGCCAGCAAGTTCGATTGGGATGAGAGTTGCCAGAAAGCATTTGAGGAATTGAAAGCTCATTTAGCAGGTCTCCCAATGTTAACTAAGCCAATACCGGAAGAAACTTTGTATTTGTACATCTCTGTAAGCAACCATTCGTTAAGTGCAATGCTCATAAAGGAGGAGAACTCGGTGCAGAAGCATATCTATTTTATTAGCAAGGCTTTTCAAGAAGTTGAATATAGATACTCAGACGTGGAGAGAGCTGCTCTGGCTGTGATGACAGTAGGAAGGAGGCTGAGGCTATATTTCTTAGCTCATAAAGTGGTAGTAAGAACTAACTTCCCTTTCAAGCAAATACTGCGCAAACCGGACATCTCAGGAAGGATGGTGAAGTAGAGCGTGGAGCTTGGAGAATATGATGTGGAATTTGAGCTGCGTACAGCCATTAAGGCACAAGCCCTGGCGGATTTTATTCAGGAGACTACTCTGCCCACGCAGTAGCCTAAGTGGAAAGTCTTTGTGGATGGATCGGTGACAGTCGAGGGGTGTGGTGCAGGAATTGTCATAATAACACCGGACCAGAATGAGCTTAACTTCGTGCTAAAATTTGAATTTAGCGTCTCTAATAATGAAGCTGAGTATGAGGCATTTGTCAGGGGACTAGAGATGGTAGCTGAGCTGGGAGCTCAGAAGGTCAACATCCACTCTGATTCTCAGTTGGTAATTCAACAGGTCTCAAGGAATTATGAGGTCAAAGAGGAGAGAATGGTCAAATATGTGGAACAGGTCAAGAGTCTGGGTAAAAATTTCCAACATCTGAAGATAGAACAGATACCCATGGACCTCAACACACAGGCAGATCGCCTTGCTAGGCTGGCCAGCTCATTAAATGGGCTGATGACAGAAAAAGCAACATTATTGAGAGTGACGAATCGCCGAATAGAGAATAGCGTCCATGAGATAGAAGAGAATGATGATTGGAGAGCTCCCATTCTACACTTCCTAAGAACGGGAGAACTGTCAGAAGGAGAAAGATCTAGAAAAAGGAAAATTTACGCGAAATACTGCGTGATTGGAGGATATCTATTTAAAAGAGCTTACTCACAACCATTACTTAGATGTGTAACTGAGGCCGAGGGTTTGCAAATGATTAAGGAAGTGCATCAGGGAATAGCACGATGCCATACAGGATCTCGAGATCTGATTCGGCGAGTGTTGAGAGCTGGATATTATTGGCCTTCTTTGAAAAAAGATGCTGAGGCTTTTGTAAAAAGATATCCTAATTGCCAGAAACATGGTCCATTGATTCATAGGCCTACAGAGGAGCTGGGAGTTCAATATGCGGAATGCCCATTTGACAAATGGGGCATAGATTTAGTGGGCAAGCTTCCCATGGCAACCAGGAAAAAATGCCATATCATCGTGGCTATAGATTACTTTAGTAAATGGGTGGAGGCAGAGCCTCTATCCTCGATAACAGAAGAAAGTATCATAAAGTTCTTATGGAAGAACATTTACTGTAGATTCGGGTTGCCAAGGGTGCTGGTATCAGACAATGGCACACAATTCTTTGGTAAGAAAACCCAGGCATGCTGCAAAGCTAGAGCAATTGAGCAAAGGTTTGCTGCAGTAGCTCGTCCGAAGACCTGTGGATAGGTGTAGGTCACCAACAGGACTATAGTGAATGGTATAAAAGCAAGGCTAGAGAAAGAAAGGTCTCATTGGGTGGAAGAATTGAATTCAGTGTTATGGGCATATAGAACTGGGCAGAGAACTGCCACGGGCCAGTCACCTTTCTATTTGGTATACGGGGCAGACGTTGGTATGCCGGTGGAAACTGAGGTCTCGACGCATAGAATTTTGACTTACAATGAGGAGTTAAATGGAGAACTGAGAATAGAGAGTCTGGACCTAATTGAGGAAGCTCGGGAGAGAGCTCATCAGAGATCTCTTGACTAAAAGCTCGCATAAAGGTTGTATATGACGGAAGGGTGAAACCTAGAAAGCTTGAAGAAGGAGATCTTGTGCTTAAGAGAGCTGACACCATGCACCCTGTAAGGAAGTTCGAGCCGAACTGGGTGGGACCCTTTGTGGTGACCAAAGTCTTGGATGGTGGTGCGTATGAGCTGATGGACCACGAGGGAAAAATGGAGCCCAGACCATGGAATATAAGCAATCTAAAAAAATACTAGGTTTAGTATCGTAATCTGTTGCTCTTTCTTTTATGATTAAGTTTTTGAAAACTTACCGAGTAGGAAGAGACCTACGTGCCAGGTCACTTATCCCTTCTTTTTGGTAAGATACTTGTGCAGCTAGACAAGTTTTCCTGTAAGGGCACGCAGAGAACTTGTTGAAAGTAAATAAAGGCTAAGTAGGTTTTTTTAGTGTTCAAAAATATATGTGTTGAGATTGAAGACTTGTTGAAAGCAAGTTTTGTTTAATTTTAACCAGAAAAAGGAGAAGAAAATTATTATGGATGATTTGAGCATAGAACCTGGTAATGCTCATTAATGTGGCATAAAATTATCAGGTCTCGGTTAGAAGCCGAGACCTAGACCGAAACCTGGACCAAGACCTGGACTAAGACCTGGAAAAGGGATCACACACAGAAAGTATGAAAATATAAATGCAACCGGCCTCAATTAGAGACCTGAGAAAAATACAATTCGTTAGGATATAGAGAAACAACTTAGTACACTTGTTTAAAGACGTGGCTAGCATTAAGTAGCGCGAGAGACCTGATCAGGTCTCCCGTGTCCTTTCCTGCCAGCCTGACACCACATACAATCGCATCCCACCATGTGGCATGGGAGTAAGTACTGACAGCTGGAAATATAGCTTATTCTCCAAGCCATTCATTTCTCCTATAAATACCCAACCTCATTCATATTTACTCTCAGGTTCTACTACTTTTACTTAAACACTCATTCACTCTCCTTTCAGTAAACAAATACTGACTTTGGTATCAGAGGCGGTTTGCCGGAAAACCCATCGGTGAACCTTTTTTTGCAGATCTCATGGCCGTCATGAAGCAGCCTAAGAATTTAGGTCTCGCTCCAAAGGCCCAAGTCTCCGATCCACCAAGAATATGCTACATTTGAGTTTATCCATTTATTCAATGTATCAGTTTCATAATACATTAATTTTGGGATGTATTATCTGGCACCGTCTGTGGGAAACATGGGCTAAGGCGTTGATTTCGTGTATTGCCCGCTTTTAGTTCAATGTTTCTTTTCGATTTCTGCATTTGTGTGTTGAATTTCGCTGAGAGATGAAGGGAACGTTATTTGCCCTCAAAGGGTGATGTTGTAAACGCCCTGATCTTTAACCAAGAGCGAGCTGTGAAGTCAAATTGGAATTTTTGCTTTCTAGTTTGCCATCTCTTTTTACACTGTTTATCTACTTGAATCAAGATCTTTTGATTTGAACATAGGTTTGAGATAGGGAAATCCGGTGAGCGCATAGAGGAATTATCGAAGGTTCCCGATGGGGATAACCACGATAATTACTTTAGAAGCGTGAGTAACAGAAGAGACAGACCCATATCTAAACTAATAATCAATTTCGGTGAACGACTTTTTTGATTGCTCTGGCTTATGTATTCGATAGCCTCTACAATAGCAGAAAATCTAAACATCGTATGTCCTTCTTTTTCTTCTTGGTGAGCTGATTAGTTCCAAATCGCTGTTAGTTTTTGCAGAAATCCTCTTCTCGTTTTAGAAATTGAAGAAATAAATCCCAAAATCAATTTTGAAATCCCTAAACTCGGTTTTCTCTTTCCTTCTAGCGACTATTTTAGCTACTGGCTTGGCGCTGGTCACAACAGCCTTTGTGCTCATGTATGTTTCTGTTTCGCCTGAACTAACCTTGATCTCTGTTTAAAGAGTTGAGAAAGTTTGGGATCTGGCTAAGGCGCTTGGGTTTATGCAAATTGCCACTATCTCGTTTCTTCTCAGCCAACCAATTGCTGCTCTTGGTTTGATTTTTGTAATCTTCATTTTATATTCCAATGCTCTACTTTGATTATTTGGCAAAGGTTGTTTGATTCACTGAAGGGTCAATAATTGCTTACATGTATTGAAATTAGTGATGCTTGTTATGGTACAAATGAATTATATGATAGTGGTTTGGATTACTGATCTAGTAACAACTCTTTATACGAATTAAGCATAGGTCAAGCTGCGAACTCCAACTATTTGTGGAAAAGTCTCAAAGAATTTCTTGACACAAATCCTGAGCATATTTTTTGGTCTGTTGTGTAATATTCGTTGTGTATGAGATTGATCCATAAGTTAATTGCGTTTCTCTCTAGGATTGTGAATAAGTATTGAATTATTCTGATTCACGGTTACTCTAGTTGGTTGTAGCATACTTGTTAATGAATTTTAGTTGAGTATTCGTTGATAATTAAGTTTTGGGAAGCTTCAATGTCATATTTTCTATTTATGCCTCTCTGACTTGTTAAATATCGATCGTTTCTTCTGGAATCGAACTCTGATTTTAGAAATCTGATTTGGACTTTCATAGCCTCATCGTGTTGACTTGAAAGATGTGTTATTTGAGAATCTGATCTTTTAGTTTAATTTCTGAATGCATATTCTCTTGAGAGCAGTCTCTTCTAACAGAGCAAAAATAAAGAATAATGGAGAATGCGATATGATTTGCCAGGGAAGCATCAGACGGGTGAAAAGATTCGTGACAAAGGGAATTCGTTGTGAACTGGTGAAGGGAAAACTCACAAAGAAGCTCGTATCAACTTCCATAAGTTCGTTCTCTCAACCCAATTGTTGCTCCTGTCTGACTTCTCTAAATCTCTCATTTATTACTTATCACTCCAGCAGTTATTTGATGGTCAGTTATCTTGTATTGGTTGATTGAGTGAATTAGTTAGTAATGGATCACTACATGTGCTTGAATTATTAGTACCTGGTTGTTACAAGTGAATTGTCTAATTTTTCTAGTTGCTGCTTATTTGGTTTCTTCTTTTGAATTGAGTTGGAATCGGACTGCATCTTAGCTGTTTGTAGTACAGTCGTATAGAATCTTTTAGATAAATTCTACCATGCTTTTTGTATGCTCCCTATGCTAAAACTCACTTAGCAACTTTTGAAATTTAGTAGCTCTTGCTATTTTGATCGATTAGCTTGAGGAATGCTTGTTGCCGGCTCATTTGCTGTTTAATTAGAACTACGATAAAATGATCATTCTGTTATGCAAGGAGGTGTTCTTTTATTGTTGATTGCAAGTTTTGTCTGTATTAATGACTTTTACTGGTGCTTCTATAAGCTTGCATAAACGCAAGATCTGTTTAAAAAGGGTTAATAATGACGATATGCATTCCAGAAAATGAAAGCTTGTATGAAAACTATAAGTATTATCAATGTTAATTTCATTGGTATAACCTTTTTGGAGTTATCTTTCATTTACATCAATATGTGCTTGATCTTAGAATTAAGTGAGAAAGAATGAACCTGAAATTGCATGGAAATGTCTGTTTATGGTAAGAAATAAGTACACAAAGACTTGTGAAGGCTTCCATGTTTCGTTAGAAAGGGTGAATTCATAATTAGAGCTATGGCTATTGTAATGGCATGTTTATGGAAGGAACTCTCATAATATATTTAGCAATAAGTTTGTGGATGTGTCCTTGGCTGCTCTAAAAATTGTTCTCTTTTTTCGACTCTTTGTGATGACTGCACTTGATATTTTATGATTATGGAAGTCTTGAATTGTGAGATGAAAACTAATACGAGCAAATCTATTTTAACATCTCACTTGATTATTTGAGAATGATTGTAGTGTTCATGCCCTTACGTGATTAGCATGCTAAGTATACGCAAAAAATTGATAAATGATTACTCCAAGCCCCAGAAAGTTCTAACATGTTTTGTAGATAGCAATCAGAAGTAAATTCAGAAACTAAGCATCAAGGTCGAATCCAGGGGTCACGAAGAGATCCTGAGGACTACGCAATCCTCCCAATAAAACCTCGGCAACCTCGAGTGTAGCAGCCTAGCGCGTGATGGGTTATCGCTTCAACAACTTGAGCTCTAGTCCTCACGTCTATAGCATGACAAGCTCAAGCTTATGAAGTGAATGTAAAACCAACCTTACTCTGAATGACAACTTAAGAATGAAGTCAATCGGAGTAAGGGAGAGTAAGATGTCCATCTACACTTTTGCACAATAAATTCAAGATGATTGATTTTTCTAGATGACTTGAATGATGATTTTGTTACCTACTTCATTGATTGAGCAGATTATAATTTTTAAATATGAACGAGACCATTAAAAGCATGTGCGCAGGAGAGAGCGCAATACGTGATCACTCACATTGAAAATTAGGTCTCTCGTCAGAAACACGTGAAAGAGCATGTTATGTGATTACTCACATTAAGAAGCCTCTTAGCTTGCACGAATTGCAACAAAGAGCATGTTATGTGATTACTCACATTAAAAAGCCTCTCAACTTGCATGAATCGCAAGAGAGAGCATGTTAAATAATTACTTGTGATGAAGTACGAGCCTCTCAGCTCATGAGAAGGTAGAATGCGCGTCTACTTCGCGAGGAGCCATCAGCCTACAAGAATTGCAGCAGATGGCATGTTACATTATTACTCAGTGTAAAACAGCTCTCTCAAAGCGCCTGAGAGAGTAGGAGAAATGATTACTTCACGATATAAAATTATTATTATCAACATACATCGAATGCAGAAGAGAGCTCTCGAGCGTATACTTGCCCAGGCTGTCAGGGCTAAATTGTGTGCTTTCCAGATTACTCTAGCCATAGCAAGGACAGTACTTCCAATAATTCTAGATTGATGTTGCTCTTTTTGCCCATGGTGGCTCATTGTTTCAGCAATCTGACTCTAAGTCATCAGCTATACGGTAAGAGAAATGTTGACGAATACATGTGAAACTAATTTTACTCCGAATGACAAAAAAGACCTCCAGTCACTCGGAGTAGGGAGAGTAGGGGTGTACCCTACACCCCTAAGGGTTGTCCAAAATATCTCATGAAAATGAAATTTTTTGAAAAATGACCACTACCGAATTTAGAATCAGGGTAAAAAAAATAAATAAATAAAAAATAAAAAGCATAACACTTGCGGATACAGGTAGATACCTTGCTGCTAAAGATGAACTTCACGAGAACTCAATAGAAGCTTGAGTCCTCAGCCTAAAAAATGAACTACAACAAGAGGTGAATTCTGAATATGGATTAAGGTTAAAAAGAGACCTCAATCCATAATTAGTAAGAAAAACTTCAGCATTAGATAGGGTTTAAATTGAATGAATTAATATCAGCGAGAACTAAATTCTGAATTTGGATTAAGGTCACGAAGAGACCTGAATCTAGAATTTGTAAAATGAACCTCAGCATGAGCTGATGTAAAAATTGAATGAAGTAAAATCCAGCGAGAGTTAAATTTAAAATTTAGATTAAGGTTCTGAAGCAACCTGAATCAAGAATTTGAAAGATGAGTTGCAACAGTAGCTGAGCTAAATATTGGATAAAATGAGAATCAATGAGAACTGAATTGTGAACATGGAATAAAGTCAAGATGAGACCTAAATTCGGAATTCAAAGATGAGCTTCTGCATGAGCTGAGCTAAATATTAGATGAAGTAAAATTCAATGAGAAGTGAAAATATAAGGGATAAACTTCAGTAAAAGCTAACTCTAGCGTGGCTAAAATGAATTTTCACAAGAGCCAAAGCTCATCATTCGAGATATGAGGTCCATGGAGTCCCAAATTGAAAATTCAAAAGATGAATTTCAGGAAGACAAGTCTATAGAATGAATGACATATTGCTTATAGAGAATAAAACTCATAAGTAACTACTCTCATATTAACTATTACACTAGCTGCAATTTGAGTGTGCTTTATCATAAGTAAAGAATTAAATGAAGAAGATTCAATGAGTGCTGAATTGTGGATTTGAGAATAAGGTCGAGAATTAAGAGATCTATATTTAGAATTTAAAGGATAATTTTCAACATAAGTTGAGCTTAAAGTTGAATGAAGGTTCGACGAAAGCTGAATTCTGATTTTTAGATTAAGGTCGGGAAGAGACCTGAATCCACAATTCAAAAAGAAGAGCTTCAACATGAGCTTAGCAAAAGATTGATGAATTAGGGTGTAGTATAAGCTAGACTCTGAAGCTGAAAAATAGTCGAGAAGAGTCCTAAATTTAGAAATTGAAATGCAATTTTAGCATGAGTTGAACTCAGAGAGAACTCAGTAAGAGCCCGAGCTCTTAGCCCTCAGAAGAAGCTCCAGCGTGAGTTGAACATTGACTAAGCTAGGCATGAGCTTGAGCCCTCAGCCTATTAATCTAGCTCGAGTGTGGGTTGAGATCTGAGAGATCTCAGTAGGCGCCTGAGCTATCTGCTTGAGATATGAGCTCCAACGCGAGCCAAGCTCTGAGTAACGAAATCAAAGTATTAGCATGAGCTGAACTTCGAGAGATACCGGCAAAAGCCCAAGCTCTTGACCACGAAAGAAGCTCCAGTGTGAGCTAAACTTTGAATGAACTAGGTAGGAGCTAAGCTCTCAACCTAAGAAGTCAGCTCCAGCTAGAGCTATACTCTACTTATTATAGTTAAGCTCCAGCGCGAGCTAAACTTTGAATGAGCTAAGGAGGATCTGAGCTCTTAGCCTAAGAAGTTAGCTCCAACAAGAGTTGAACTCTAAATACTGAAGTTAAATATCGGCATGAGATGAACTTTGAAGAAAACTCGGCAGGCGCCTGAGCTCTCAGTCAAACAAGTAAATTTTAGCACGAGCTGAACTCTGAATAGTCAAATCAGGTGTCAACAAGAGTTAAACTTTGAGAGAACTCGGCAAAATCCTGAGCTCTTAGAGGTAAGTTTCAGCACGAGCTGAACTCTAAGTATTAAAGTAAACTGTCAGCAAGAACTAAATTTTGAAAGAAATCAGCGAGAGTCTGAGTTCTCATTTTGGAAAGGGGAGCTGAACTCTGAATATTTAGGGTCAATAAGTTGAACATGGGATGAACTCAAACTTGAGTTCCATGCCTAAGAGATAAGCTTTGGTGAAAATCGATGATAAAATGAACCTCTACAAGATAAGGAGCGGCCAAGTACCGAGCCATTAGCCTGAGCTGCAACATAAGTTAACACGAGCATCGACTTGGCCTAAGCCAATAGAAGTAGGCCTAATCATGACGGAGTACCATGAAATTTAGAAACAAGCCTCATAAAAGACTGATCCGTGAAAGTGAAGTTTAGGTATTAGCAAGAGCTGAAATTTAGAGATAGCTTGATTTAAATTCCGATGAACTAAGGATCAACGAGAAGCTGAACTCTGAATCTAAGTTAAGATCACGAGGAGATCTGAGTCCAAAATCTGAAGGATAAGGTTTAGCAAAAACCAAACTTTGTAATTGAGGAATGGTTTTCGGCATGCTGTCGAACATGCTGAATGAAGTAAGCTTAAGCGAGTAATTTGAGAGATAAACTTTAAGGTAAGGGGAGTAAAGTAAGCTCAAGCACGTGCTTAGTAAAATAGCTTTGAACATAAGCCGAACGATACGATTCTTATAAATCAGGGCTCATAGTTTGTAAATGGTTCAAGCAAGATTTGAACTAAAGAATAAATGAAGTGTGATTCCACGAATTAGAAACAACTACTCCGACTTTCTTCTTGATGAAGAATCAGTCAGAGTAGGAGGAGTAGATAATGTGGCATAAAATTATTAGGTCTCGGTTAGAAGTCGAGACCTGGATCGAAACTTGGACCAAGACCTGGATTGAGACCTGGAAAAGGGATCGCACACAGAAAGTATGAAAATATAAATGCAACCGGCCTCAATTAGAGACCTGAGAAAAATACAATTCGTTAGGATATAGAGAAACAACTTAGTACACTTGTTAAGAGACCTAGCTAGCATCACGTAGCGCAAGAGACCTGATTAGGTCTCCCGTGTCCTTTCTTGCCAGCCTGACACCACATACAATCGCATCCCGCCATGTGGCAGGGAGTAAGTACTGACAGCTAGAAATATAGCTTATTCTCCAAGCTATTCATTTCTCCTATAAATACCCAACCTCATTCATATTTACTATCAGGTTCTACTACTTTTACTCAAACACTCATTCACTCTCCTTTCAGTAAACAAATACTGACTTTGGCATCGGAGGTGGTTAGTCGAAAAACCCACCGGTGAACCTTCTTTTGCAGATCTCATGGCTGTCACGAAGCAGCCCAAGAATTTAGGTCTCGCTCCAATGGCCCAAGTCTCTGATCCACCAAGAATATGCTGCATTTGAGTTTATCCATTTATTCAATGTATCAGTTTCATAATACATTAATTTTGGGATGTATTACTCATGATAATGAGGTGGCATAGAAAAGTAAAACACTCAAAATGGTTTAATAAGAAATGAAACCATCTAGAGTAGGGGGGAGTAGGGGTGTACCCCACACCCCTAAGGGGGTCTTCGAATACCTCATGAAAATGCAAAATAAAATGGCAAAATATTGTCTAAGAACAAGTATAATATAACGAAGACTGCCAAAAGCAAGCAGATAGTAGTAGATGAAGTGCTAATTATTCAGAAAGTAAACAAAATAAAAGTGAAAAAGGCAAATAAAAAGAGTCAGGCTCTGGTAGTTATACAAAAAGCAACATTATTTAGAAATTAACCGTAGAAATCATGCCAAGTAATTGGCAAGATCTTCATCCATGGCTTGAGGGGAATTACTAGCATCAGGTGTTTGAGAGGCATCACCAGGGATAGGAGTATCTACGAATGAAAAGGAATTATTAGTATTTCGAACTCTCAAAAGCGATTATGAAAGATATATAGAGGAATATACCCCGAAGAGCAGCGGGCTGGCTGAAGTCCTTAGGGAAGCAATCATAGAGGGTTTTAGGCGGATTGGAGAAAGCCTTGTTGAGATCACCCGGAGTAGTCAAAGCTTCGAAAGCTGCATGCATCACAGGAAGCCACCACTGGCTGCCAAGAGGAGTGGTAGGATCGCCTTTAAACGAATGAGGCAGTGGCAAGTGCTTCACTATGAGATCTACGTCGAGAGGATCCTGGAAACCTATGGTGCGAGCTTTAGCAAGTACTGTCATACCGCATCTCTTAGCCAAAAAAGCAATATCCTGGCAAATGGTCATCAGATATTCAGGAGACGTTTTGTAAGCTTCCAGGATGCCCTCATGAAGGATTTGCAAAGCTCGTTGGCCCATAGAGGTTCTCAGAGTGAGGTTGCGGCACTCTTGAAGCCCATCAGCATGGCCTGACTGGTAAGAGAGGTTAGCAGCGTGAAGAAGACCCTCAGCCTCAGTGAGCCTCTGAGTAGTTTGGTTGCGCTGATGGCTGAGATCCGCATTCACTGAGCTCAGGGAAACATTTTCCTCTGCAAAAGAAGACATCTTCTATAAGGATTGAGAAAGCTCATGGTTTTTCTTCTTTAAGTCCTCGTTGGCCAAAGATAGCTGATGGCTAGCTGCAAGAATATCATGATTTTGCAATTGTAGTTCCTCATGCGATTTAGACAGCTCCTGCAGTTGCACTTTGTAAGATACCAGAACATTCCTCAGCTCTTCAAGCTCTTCTCCTTGAGAGTCATCCTTAAATTGCAGCAGCTTTCCGTGGGCACTAATCAGCTAAGAACAAAGAGAATAGATGGTCAAAAAGAAAAAGAAAAAGAAGCAAATGTTACTGACAAGACAAGGTTAAGAAGTGATACCTGTATCAAGCAATGAGCGCTATCTTCTTAAAGCTATGTCAAGGTAGGAGGTTTTATCCCAGTATCTTCTTCAGAAGGTGGAAGTGCTAGTAACAGAGAAAGACATTCTGAGGCAGGAAGCTGGCGACGAGAGCTGGAAGTTTGACCCCTGAACACATATCCGTGAGAGTCTGCGGATGGGGGTGGGGAGCTCTCAATGCTGAGAGTCTGTTTGCTTTTCTTGAAGGCCCTGTAGGAGGTCTAGCAGGAAAGGTTTTCTTACGCTTAGTACTCTGATCCATCTTATCTTTGCCTTTGCCTACGGTAGGAGGAAGTTTAGTAAGAGAAAGCTCCTAAGAGCTGGGGTCCCTGAAGAAAATCCCTCTGGTAGTAGATTTCCCCACTTTAAGCTTGGAAAGGTTGCTTGAGGAGACAAGGGAAGTTTGTTGAGCATGAGAAGTAGGCTGAGGAGACGAAGGGGCAAAATGAGTGATACCTACAGAATGGTTGCCTTGAGACTCTTTGTTAGCTTGTTCTTGTAGGAGAATGTCGAAGTCAAACTCATCATCGCCAGGGAGCTTCACGTCCTGTATCCAAGGCATTTCTGTAGAAAAGGAAAGAGACATATGATTGAGAAGGTGACGCATAAAATGGTTAAATGAAAGATAAAATGAGGACATATGTAACCCACCCTCGAGTTTAAAGGAGCACCCTCCGCGAGGGGCCAGTTCAAAGAAAGAAAGAATTGAGGGGTCAGTCAGAAAGGAGTTGAATTTAAAGGCATTCAATCGAGCCTTCTCACACAGCTTAGTTAGTACCTTGCGCTCAATAGCAGATATGTCTTTGATAGCTAGACGAGGTTTTTTCAACTGGAGCTCTTACCATTGGCCAAATGAAAAAGGCCACTGCCCGCTTTTGGGTGTAACAACGAAGTATTTATTTTTCCATTCCTTTCCCAAACTACGGGGTACGCATAAGTGCTGCACAGGACCCTTTGGTCTGGCACTTATATAGTAGAAATTATCAATAGGTTTCATGTCGTAGACGGCTTGAAATAGGGAGGGAGTGAGATGGCCTCCATTCCCTTGAAGTAGTATATAAAAAGTGAGAAGTATTTTGATAGCAGAGGGAATAAAGCGATTAGGCCACAGACCATAGAGGTCACAAACTTCGATAACAAATTCTGGCAAAGAAAATCGTAAATCAGCTTCTACTTGGTGATACCAAAAGGCTACAGAGGGATAATCTAGTAGGTGCGTTCGCTCATATGCTGCGGGTAATCTTACTTCAAAAGAATCATCACATTGTAACCAAGACTTCACTAAGGATAATTCATCATCAGTTAAAAAAGATTCACCTGCAATAGCGTTGGAAGCATAGAGACGAGGGGTATGGTCCTCTATTGGAAAAGAAGTTGCAACCTCGTAAGGATGAGGGGTGATATCTTTTGTGGCCTTCTGAGGGGAGTTGATTCCCCTACCAGATCCAGTACTATCTTTTGGCCAGTATGCTATGCTGGAGAGGGAGGATTTTTTGATGTGATGCGACGCGAACGGCGAGTGGATTGGTGGCAATCCCCCCCCCCTCCCCCTTCCTGAGTATAAGAAGATGTTTTAGAGTAAGAGGCAGCATGAGAGGGAGAGTGAGAATGTGCAGCGGTTGTGCGTGTTTCTGGATGATCGGAAACGGTATCCTCGTCTGAGTGGGAAGGAGATTTCGCCATTAGTGAGTAATGGTAGACAAGAAAGGGAGTAAAAGTAAAAAGAAGAAATGAAAATAAAGATGGAAAAGATAAATAGTAGGGGAGGCGGTTGAAAAAAGATAAAACCGAAGAGTCCCTCACCATTCCCCAAAAATAGAGATAAAATAATACTTGATTGATGGCTGACATCAGCTATGACAGCTGTACTATTCGAAATAGCCAAGTCTCTTCGATGGTAGCTGAACCGTGATAAGCCTTGTTCAAATTATACTCTACATTTCAAAAAAGGGGTCTTTGAAGTCCAGAGTAGGGGGGGGGGGGGG
Source organism: Schizonepeta tenuifolia (assembly GCA_029490685.1). NCBI lineage: Eukaryota > Viridiplantae > Streptophyta > Magnoliopsida > Lamiales > Lamiaceae > Schizonepeta > Schizonepeta tenuifolia. The sequence continues at coordinate 54,414,028 of CM055955.1, read as the reverse complement.
AGTAGATGATATGGTACAAAAAGGCTCAGGTCTCCTGGAGACCTCATAAACTCCCGTCAGTATTTCGTTGGGATCTGTTGAGGAGGTCCTCAGCAATCCCCCGCTAAGGTCTCATGTGAGGTCCCTAGTAAGCTCTCTTGGTAGGTCTTTAGTCAGGGCCTTCGTAAGCTCTCTTACTGAGACCTCCTTTTCGCATGTGCGCCTGATGTACACAGACGCTTTATTTAATGCACCTACAGTACTGTCAGAATGTACATTTCATCATGGCCTATGAAGCAGTAACACGTGTAAAGGCTACAATGGGAGATTTCAGAAGAAAATAACTTCGTCCTCAAGCAATTCCATGAGTATATATATCAAAAATATCCATTTTACAGGGGGATTCGATACTCATTAGCTTTCTATTACATTCGTCTTTTTCTCAAGAAGTAAACCTATAAAACTAACTTGAGTCGGTGGTGGTTTTCTGGGAAACACCCCCGACATTCCTTTTCCTTGCAGAACCTCGTAGAAGACCCACGCACGGGACGCGATTCCAGTAATACAAAGAAGAAGAAGAGAATGGTTTAGGTAGCTATTTGTGCATCTTTCCTTTCTCATTTTTAGTTTTCCATAATGTGTCATTTTCAGTCACATTAGGCTTGGATTGGTTTATTTGCTTAAATCGTATGTGAACTAGATTATGCTCTATCTTATTTTTTTTATCCTATGTTGTGTTAACCTCTATTTGTGTTTTGAGTCAAGCCTTTTGAGTCTTTCTATTTTTCTTTTGTTTGGGCAAGCTATACACCATGCCTGAGGACAGGCATGACTTTAAGTGTGTGGGTATGACGAGCCCATATTTTGAGCTCTTGTCATGTGTGTTTTAGGTCTAGATCAAGTCTATTTTAGTGTCTTTTGTGTCTGTTTTGTGTCTGGGAGGACACTTGAGTTGGCAGGACAAGGAAAGGCAGGAATTGGGCAAGACTGGAGTAAAAACATGCAAAAAGAGAAAGAACTAGCGATACGAGGCAATGACCATAGTAGCCGTGCTCGTGGCTCAAGCTACTGAAGGCATAAGTCCAAATCAAGATGAAGAGCTGCTCCACTTTCAGTGGTATGGTCAATCCAGACGATTGTGTTTTTCACTCCAGAAGGGCAAGGTGCAGGCTATCGTGGGCGAGTGATGGCAGAGAGGGGGGAAGGAAAGGTGCAGAGCTTGGGCAACAGTGCTAGCGCGTGAAGATGCAGCTGTTAGAGTCCTACAAGGAAACAAATTCCTTGCGGCGCAAGATTGAGATCAATGTTTCCTACTACAACAGCAGCACGTTTTAGCGACAAGGAAGGAATTCTTTCCAACCTTATCCATTGATCCTTATATGGAAGTAGCCGGCCCATTTTCTAGAAGGCCCGTTTGTAAGTTTGCCTTAGCTTATGTACTCTATAAATACATTCATGCATGCAAGGCGCGATATACACTTTTTACCACATTCTTACGTTTGAAACACTTTTATTTTCTGTAGTTTATGTTATTAGATACAATTTATGTTTATTGTTAAGTCCCATTAGGGCAAACATCTTTTGCTTATCGTATTAATACAAGTATATTTTTCTTTATCTCTTTTGCTTTCGTTATTTACTTTATGTCTAGCTAAGCTTTTAAATCTAGGTTTAGGATAGATGATATGACGTATACTTTGTAGATCTCGTGAGGTCTAAGTGTTCTTGATAGTTGTATATAAGTGTGTTCCCGAGGTATTGGGCAATGATTCCAAAGAAGTTCGGTGGTCATAGGTAACTCGGAAGGCCAACGAGCCCTGGGCACATAATGATTCCTACATCGCAGGAGGGTTATCAAGTGCTGGTCGTGCTTGCCTTACGTTATTTGAAAGCGGGAAGAACGGGTTGTATGTCTTGGCCTAGATCTGCAATGATGTGTCAATGGTGGTGAATGTCGGAGAGAGATCCTCGTTATCTCACTGTGCCGGAGTGGGCTCATCTATACCCAAATGCTGCTTGACCAACATGCGCCTTATAAAGTGTTATGTTGGGGACTTTTGGGCAAGCAAGAGGATTGGCTAGGGTGTCCTTTTCAATACCTAAATATAAGGATGAAGTTGGGCGGACTATGTAGCGTACGTGGCGACGTGACAATTGGGGACCCTACATAGTTTTAACCTAACCACTGACACACTTACGCAACTAATATTCTTGAACCAATAATCGAGATAAAGCTATACTCATTGATTCGAAACCTAGATCTGGATTATTTTTGCTACTAATCTTTTTGCTTGTAAAGTTACAGTTATTTACTTTCAGCAGTTTGCCAAAGGTGGACAGTTGCCCATGGCTATAGTAGAGAGATACTCAATACAACCTTTTTGTGCCCCAACAAGAGATTAACGTGAGCAACTCCCTATGGGATCGACCCTGTACTTGCCAACTAGCTATTCCTAGGGGTAGGCATAAAAGTGAAATATAAATTGTATTTTGTCGCAGCTTAAACGACGGCTGCATCACCTTGTTGGGGCAAAAATTAGATAAGTTCTTTCAAGTTATCTATTGTGCTAGCAAGACATTGGGTTCGGCTGAATTGAACTATACCACCACCGAAAAGGAATTACTTTCCGTGGTGTACGCCTTCGATAAGTTCCGTCTATACCTAGTGGGGACACATTCTATTGTCTATACAGACCACGCTGCAATTCGTTACCTGCCAAAAAGGATGCAAAGTCCCATTTGATTCGTTGGATATTATTGCTCCAAGAATTCGACATGGAAATATGAGATAGAAAGGGATGTGAAAATGCCGTTGCCAATCACCTATCCCGTCTTGAGCACCCAATCGAATGAGAGGACTCTTGGGTACGTATTAATGAGTGTTTTCCCAATGAACAAGTTTTGAAGTTAGTGGATTATATACATTGGTTTGCAGATATTGTTAACTTTCTAGTCAATGGTGAACCGCCGGGTGATCTCACTCATTATCAAAGGAAAAAGCTCTTGCACGATGTGAAATTTTACTATTGGGAAGACCCTAATTTATATCGATGCGCCGATGGCATCATCTGGAAATGTGTAAAACAAATCGATTGGGTGAGAATCATGGAGGAATGTCATAGCTCTCCAAATGGAGGTCATTTCGGTGGCCATCAGACCGCTATCAAGGTATTCCATTCCGGTTTTTATTGGCCAACCATCTTTAAAGATTGCATTGCGTTTGTCAAGTCTTGTGATAGATGCCAAAGAATGGGAAACATCTCCAAGAGAGACGAGATGCTGCAAAATATCATGGTGGAAGTAGAGTTGTTCGATGTGTGGGGAATTGACTTCATGGGACCCTTCCCCAAATCCCAAGATTATACTTACATTCTTCTCGCAGTGGAATATGTATCTCGATGGGTGGAGGCGATTTCCACGGCGAAGAATGATTCAAAGGTGGTGCTTAAATTCTTACAAAAGCATATACTCGCTCGTTTTGGAACTCCAAGGGCTTTGATTAGTGATGGAGGTTCACACTTCAATAACAAGTGGTTGGGGATTTTACTTTCTCAATATGGGATGAAGCACAAGATCGCCACTCTTTATCATTATCAAGGGAATGGCCAAGAGGAACTTGCAAATCGAGAGATCAAACAAATCCTTGAGAAGTCGGTGGCGCATTGGAAAGATTGGAAAAATCATTTGGATAATGCACTTTGGGCCTATCGCACCGCATACAAAACTCCCATTGGTATGTCTCCGTTTCAACTCGTTTTTGGAAAGTCGTGTCATTTACCCGTTGAGCTTGAGCATAAGGCATATTGGGCCACGAGGCGGATCAATCTTGAGTTTAAGGAAGCCGGATATACAAAACTTGAGAAGCTATTTGAGCTTGATGAGTGGAGGAATGAAGCTTTTGAAAGTTCTCGAATTTTGTCACAGCCCAAAATCCGGTGTGTAGGAACGACCAGACCCCATTGGATTGTGAAGGTGAAACCATCAAATAAACAAACCACTTATGTCTCAACTCAACTCTAAACACTAACCCGAATGAATTTAAAATGTGAAACCAACAAATAAAACTTGACTCAACAATGAATCGGTCAAGGGAAATAAGGTTTCAACATGACATGACTATAATCATACTTTCGTAACATGGCTCAACAATGAACGAGCTTAATAATTTACAAAGGTTCTCAAAAATAGGGTTAAGTGTAACGACATCATGTCGTTCAAAAGTAGGTATGCAAGCGAAATTCAAAGCATTGTTTTGAGCACACGGCTCATTGTTTTCAGAGTTATCAAAATATTAACATATCAAAAGATTGTTAAGCAGTGGAGACATCACTTGCTCACAACAATTACATGTATGAAGACATGTAACTGTCTACTCAAACTTTCCACAGATTAACACACCACCAAGACCATCCGTACCATCCTCATCTGTAGCTAACCTGCACGTTTAAAAATACATGCAGGGCTGAGTACTTCGTACTCAGTGAACACAATGCCAAAAACAGGTTTAAAAGCTTGCTCTTAGAGCTATATAATTGAACTTGCCTTGCCACTGCATCACAAGTGTTAGAACATTTGAAAACATTTTACTTGTGAATGCATAAATCATTTTATCATTTTCAAATTCACGACTGCGCGGTCAAAACATATATATAAACAGGCATGAATTATCTACCACATCAACTTTGTGTTGAGAAGTAGGCCTCCTTCTCAAACACTGTGACCGGCTAAACCAAAGTAAAGCTCACAGTCACCTCATCAATCAATTTGCCACACGTGGGTTCTTGTTTTCCACAAGATATCATAACATCATGTAGATGATAAAACATACCAAACTCAAATAAATGGCAAGTTAATTAATTTTAAAAGCTCACATAATAATAATCAATAAGTAATAGCATTCATCGGAGTTTTGGTTTCAGAAAAGCCCACCTCACTTCTGGTCTTTTGAAGTCGGGGTTGCTTACTTTACACTTTTCCCGATTATTTGCAGTCCCGCTCGGCCCTTCAATAACAACATCGATTAAACTCGAGCTTTTCGACTCGAAAAACGCATAATAGACTTAGGGCTTGGCTGATGGACTTCTACTTGAATTGGGATTTTCTTAACTTATCTAAACTTTTCTACATCGATAACTTTTCAATTTCTCGTTCTCGAGTCATCGCCTTTACTCGATTTGTAATTACTTCTCAAACTCTGATTCTCGTTTCTAATATATATTATTTCATTCTTTACGTAATTCGATAAGTTACTATTTAACTCGTCTTAAACTTCTCATAAATTTAATTTATATGATCTCGGCAAATCATAACGTCAAATCTCAACTATTTTCATCATATATCCATCATACACAGTTGAGCACTTATTTCAACAATCGAATACTCACATCATAGATCAACACATCAATACTCAATCATCGTCATCATACTAAAGCATCGATATCAACATCTCAAACACTTATATTAAATAAGTAATTAATTAAGTTCTTATCTTACAAGAAAGGTTAATCATACTTAATCACTTAATTACACTCAAACATCGAAGTTTATATAAACAACTCACGTCTTAACATAATCACACAGTCAAGTGTTAAACTTCCATAACTATCTTATATCTTAAACATAATCATACTATAATGAATTATTATTCGATCTTTGACTTTTAAAACTCATAACTTCAACTCTTAACGAAAATTATTTCATTAAACTCATATAATAATAATTTCAAATTTAAATAATCAAACTTATACTTCGTATTTATTGACTAAAAAAAATACGTCATTATTTTTTTCTCAAAATACGTATTCATATACGTCATCATTTTCTTCAAAATACGTACTCATATACGTACAAAATAATCAACTAAATACTTAGAATAAAATAATCATTATTTTATCTTTTTCTTTATTTAAACATCAATTTTCATTTTTATTTAATAAAAACTCGGCTTTTCTTATAAAAACTTTACTGTTCGATAACTTCTACATCTTAACTCCTTTTTAAGCGATTCAAAAAGCAAACTTGCTTAATTCTACTCAATTCACATCATCGAATCACTTAACACATCATATAACATCAATTACTCATCATAAAAATATTTTAAATCTTAAAAATATTATTTCTCTCACATAATATAATTATTTTCTCTTTTTCACCTTCTACTACTTTTCTTACTCGATTAACATCTCGTCACATTAATTAAGCACTCAAAGCTGTCACAGCCCCAAATTCCGAGGGACGGCAGAAGCCGGGGTGCGACTGGGGTTGGATTAAAGAAGCGGGGAAGAAGGGAGCTAACTGACTAAGCATACATATAAGACATCATACATTCAATGAACACGACTTGAATAATATAAAGAAAGAGTTAATCACGGGTGATTACTCGACAAAGTACACAAAAGTAACTAAGTTCAAATTTACAGACTTAAACTACAGTGTATTGTTCAAAAGTACATATTCTCAAGACTTAGAGTTCTGCAGCGGAAGAATCTTAACTAAGGCATCCTATCCTTTCAACTCAACTTCAACCGTTGTCGCTCACGTCGCTTCAACCTGCACATTTAGAAAATAATGTAGGGCTAAGTACAAATGTACTTCGTGGACACGATGCCGAAATCATAATCATAAGTATAGATAAATATGGCATTTCATAATCATAGCACGTCGGGGTTTTATTAAAAAGGGCCCGCGTCTACTAAACATTTTCTTTTCTCATAAATCACTCGCGCGAGCATTTTCTGACTGATGTTACGTTCAATCTTGACCAATTCTCATTCACCGTGGCTGGTACCCCTCAACAGGATATCACATACACCACAGGTTACAAAGTGCACTAACTCTGGAAAGCACTTAGCAGCTAACTCAGAGCCGATCGTTAGTTAACCTAGTTAGATTAACTCTAAATCTGGAAAACACGAATGTTGACTCAGATAGGTACAAGAGAACTCACATAAAACATAAAACAGTTCATGCCATATTATCATTTTGAAAACACAGATATCAAAGCGATAAAGAAAGATTTTCCGAGCATTGCTCGTTTTATTTTGTATATAAAAACCCACCTCGTAATACAGAACTAAGAAGTACTAGCTTCCAATCTTCGGATCTTCTGTCCTTTCTTTACTGCTGGCTTCCTCCTTCATCGTAAAATAGTAATACTTAAAATCGGGTCGTAAAAGATAATCGATCAAAGAAAATCGAAAAAGGCTTTAGTCATTTCATTCTTTAGGCATTTGCACGCTTACTAGATTCATTTTACTTAAACAGGAACGAGACTCGTACTAATCCCGTTTAGAACTCGAAAGGTCTCATACTCAACTCTTAGGTCAGTAGAGAGGGTAGTCGATAGCTTAATATGACTTAAAAGATCATAAGGAACTAAGTTGGAAAGAATCAACTTAGGAAAAATTAAGTTTTAGTTCATTAAACGACTTATGCAATTTCTCGCTTAACTAAACTTCTTTACTTGAACGGATAAGAGATGAGATCTCGACTTGTTTTAGCACTCAAGGCTCCTTCCTTGACTCTAGGGTCAGTAGGAAGATAGTCGTTAGTTATTACGGTTTAAACGATCGAAAGAAACTAAGTTGCGAACGAAACAACTTAGAAGAAATGAAACTGAAATTTCACTGCGCATTACAGTGACTCTGGGGACTGCCCAGAACAGGGGATCTGGAAACAGGGGATGAGCCTTGTACCATTGGAAAGTTTGGGATGTCTATTTTACGCTCCAATTTACGGATCGCAAATCCGATAAACGAGCTAAAAGTTATTACAGTTTCTGGCGAGGGCCGCAAAACTGCCGCTCTAACCCTAGTTGCTCGATAGAATCGACGTATAACGTCTTAGGTTCGTTCTAAGCTCTCGTATTCGATTTCTAAGAAACTGGATCCTCAAGTCAGTCATCACGTACTTCCGTACGTGATGAACTCCTTCTCAAAACTCGTCCAATAGCACAACGTTCTAAACGTCGGCTTTCAACTAACAAGTACTAAACCATCAAGTTATCAATTTCGCGTTCTAGTTCTCGACTATCACTATAGCTCATATTATATTAGCTCGAAAGCTCTTGACGTCAACTACAAAGTTATTCTCAAGTCCATCATAAACAATAATATCAAGTTAAAATTCTCATTTGACTTCTCGGTTATTAGTTACAACTAATTGTTCGTCTCTTACGCGATTTTCAAAGATGTCGGATTTCGTTCAAATTTTACGTCATTAAACTACATCTAATGAGAATCACTTTCATGCATACAATCATTTCATATCAATACTATATTTCAACTTATGACGAGTTCTTCGTCTCTTACATTCCATGAAATATTTTTAGAAAATTCTCAATTAAATCCTATTATCAACTAACACCATTTGCAACCATATTCTATCATCATTTCATCAATTAAATCAAACACATGAAAGCCCCTAATTTCTTAATAATTTTCGGTATTGTCACTAAGGTTAAGAGAGTGATTTTCTTCATTAATCAATACCATTTATTCATTAATCATCCTATTATAACATCAATTAAATAATTGCAAACCAATTACACCCTAACATGCAAAAATCCTCAAATTCAAACTCAAACCCTAAATCGGTTTTCAACATAACATGGGGCTTTCTATTTCTCTTTGTTCTAATCACTAATTAAGCACTTCTTAAGCATGAATTTATCATCAATTGAAGAAATCCAAAAATCCTACTAAATCCCCTAAATTTTCGGTATTGACTAGGGTATTAGGGTTCTTGATTTTATTCAATTCTAATCCCTAATTATCCTATCTAACACATCTAATTTCATTAATTCAAGATCAAAACATCTAATTCATCATCCCCAATTTTTGATCAAAAGAAAAAATAAAAAGAAGAGGATGATGGATGGATAGAATCATGGAGGAGATGAATACCTTGGGATTTAATAAAGGAAGACTTAGGTTTTGATGGTTGGATGTAGTCTTGTGTGATGTCTTGCTCAAGATCTTCAAGTGTCTTCAATGGAGGAGAAAAGATGAAGATGGGAGAGAGGAGGAAGGGTGCTGCCGAAAAATGGGGGAGGGAAGGAGGAGGAGATGTGTTTTAATTGTATTAACCTAATGTTATAACATATTATAAGGTAACAAGTGTAAAGTGTGAATAGTTAAACAATAGGTGTCCTCATAATAACATTATAAAATCAAAATATCATCTAATGAGAGAGAGGTGAGGTCGGTTAGAGGGAGAGGGAGAAGGAAAATACACGCTTTTCCGGCGCGATACGACGTTACGAAAATCGAATGACGAAAAACGTAGCTCGGCACAAAATCGTCGCGGTCCGATTCGTTCAAAAATTCTAACGTACTAAACATAATCGGAAAATAAATTTATAAATTTTATTTTGACAAAAACTCGGGACGACGCAGTCCGAGTTTTGTCCGGAAAATCATAAAAATGAACTTTCTCAGGCGAGTTCGTATCGCGATTTCGTGAATGTAAAAATCAGACGGTTTTCCGTTCTGAGTTCACGAACGAAAAACTTTTCGTACGCGCTAACCCTAAATACAGTAGTCGTCTAGCTGACTTCCGTAATTTATTTTCGGAAACGGATTCGACCGTTAGTCTTAGAATTCAAAATCGTAAACTTAGGCGTGCAAAGCCATTTATTTAATTAACTTTAAATTTTTGAGATCGTAAGGAATTTCCGGGGCATTACAAAGCACACTTTAAGAACATAAACAATCATCTTATAACTCACATTATTCAAACATTTTTATTTTTAATGAAAAATTCCATTTAAATCAATTATTCTATTATTATTATTATTATTATTATTATTATTATTATTATTATTATTATTATTATTATTATTATTTCTTCAATAATAATAATTCTATTAGCTTCTCGTTTGGAACAACGAACTCAAATACGAACATCTTATCTCTTAATCTCATACTCACGTCTTCTATCTCATATTATCTCGTAGAAATTTTATTTTATTTTATTTTATTTTTCTCTTTATCCTCAAATATTAATATTATTTTTCTTTTAACACTAACATCAAATTTCACATCATATTTTCATTTGTCATCATTCCAACATCATCATCAATCAAAGGAATATTTTTCTTTAGACTCATACTTTCATTGACTTCTTTTTCTCATTATTCCCTTTTTATTTTATATATATATATATATATATATATATATATATATATAAATATATATCTCAAAATTCATAGAAAATTTATAAGACTTTATTTCCAATCAATTCATTCAAAATAGACTTAACATCTCATTTATTTTTCAATTCCATTTTTATCAAATGAAATTCCTCATTTTATATATATATATATATATATATATATATATATATATATATATTCATTTTTTTTTAATTAAATAATCAAAAATAATTATTTTCTAATTAATTTATAACATCTTCAAATTTTCAAGTTTCTCTCATGACCTTGAAGAATACATGTTCAAAAACTCATATTAACATCAAAAACATCATATCTTATTTTTATACCTATTTTCTTTATTTTTCTTCGAATTTACTCATAAAAATTCCATAAAAATACTAAAAACCATATTTCTCAATTCCCATGCACAAAATTTACTCAAAAATTTTCTAACACATCTTAACATCATAATCATCATCATCATCATCATCATCATCATCATTATCATCATCATCATATTTCATCAAAAATCATTTTTCCTCATAATATCACATATTTCAAATTTTATGTAAAAATTCATAAAATTCATATTATGACTTAAAAACACATTTAGATCATATTTTCATATATCATCATGCTCATAAACATCATATAACTCAGAAAATTCATAAATTATAATTTATTCATATTTTTTCTATTTTTATTTGAATAAATCCATTAAACATTCAATAAATTCACCAAAAATTATCATCATCTCATATATGCATATAAATCACATGAAAAATCATAATAAGTACATTCATCATATCATTAAATAAGCATAAAAAACTCATCAAGAACTCATTTCCCTATTTTTTTTTCATTTTAGCCGATTTAGGAGTTTTATCCTATCTTAGGTTCTTTCATCTTGTTATTGCCTAAATCATGTTTTTATCTTCATTTTGATCATCATCTCACCATCATAACCCTAAGGTTTGCCTATGCATAAAGTAAACCATGCATCTTTTCCTTATTTTCTTGGTTTACATATACATATATACATCTTATGAATGAAATTAAATCATACTTAAAATAAATAACTTAAGCTCTTCTTTAGCTTGGATTTTGACTTGCTTTGAGGATGAAAGATGATGGATTGTAGCTCCTTTCCTTGCATGAAAAGGTATGCAATTTATTTTTAAACATTACTCAAATGATCTCGGAAAATTCTCTGACTTATCTCAAATGTCTTAAAATAAATTCTAGATTCCAATGAAACTAATTAGACTAAATTCGGAGTCGGTCGATGAATAGGGATTTCTCGGTTTACGTTACTATTCATCTAACATTCAAAGTTCTCAGAAAATTCTGAAATTCATACTCAAGCTTAAACTCATATTAATAAGCTCAATCAATTCATCACATACTCAATTCGAATAATCGAAATGAGAAAAATTACATTAGAGCACATAAGAGCATTTTCATCATTTCACAGAAAAAGTTATTTTTGCGAAAATTTTTAGTGCTCAAAACTCATCATATAGGCATATTAATCAAGTTAATACGCACTTAAGAACTTAGAAAAGTTTGGGGTATTACAGATTTACAAAGAAAGGGCCAAGAAGTTCCATGATAGGGCCATTCGTTCCAAAAATTTTGCTCCCGGAGATGAAGTTCTCCTTTACAATTCTCGCCTTCGTTTATTTCCGGGCAAGTTAAAGTCTAGATGGACGGGTCCATATGTGGTGTATAAGTACAATGGCAAAGGGACTTATGAGCTTCTCAAGTCCAATGTAGAAACTTTCGTGGTGAATGGTCATCGTCTCAAGCATTACATCAATTGTGAGCCGGATCGGAATGTGACAGTCACACTCCTCAATGACCCTTGAAGAGTGACGTATCATCTAACTTTAGACGTTAAACAAAGTGCTTGTTGGGAGGCACCCTAACACATTTACTTGGTTTCGTTTTCGTTTTCGTTTGTCTTCCGTTTTAAGCTTTGGTTTATCTTGTTGGTTGTGTGCTTGGTGGTAGTTTTCATTGTATGTTTGCTTTGGTTTGGTTGTTTTGAATTCTTTGTTGGTGTTAGGTTCGTTATTTGTGGTTTGTTGGTTGAGTTTGTGGTGTCGTTTTTTGTTTTGTGTGTTCGTGTTCGGTTGTGGTAAATTTGTAAGTTTGTTGTCTCGTTTCTTGTTGGTGGTTTTAGTTTGTGTTTCATTTTCGTTTGCCCCTTTTCTTCTTAAAAAAAAAACCTGAATCGGCGACCCGGATCGGCACGTTGGGACTGGACCACCGATTTACGGTCCAGATCGCCGAAAAATCCTCCGATTTTTACTATATTCCTTCTCCCCTTATAATCCGAACTGGCGGTCAAACCGGCGCTCGGCGCCCGGACCGCCGATTCGGGAGTGTGGGGCACCGATTCATGGTTTTCGGGTGCCGATTCATGCATTTTTTTTTCCTTTTCTTCCTTCTTTCTTTCTCTTTTCTCTTATCTCTTTCTCTCCTATTCCCAAAACCCACGAAAATCCTCATCATTCTACTCCAAATTCCTCCCTTAATCCTTCATATCTTCTTAATTCCTTCCACCTAGCTCTTTCCCACCTCCCAATCAACAATTCCATCCAAACAAATTCAATTTTCATCCACCAAATCCCACCAACCCAAGTTTTGGACATTTTGCCATTTTCTTCCCCTCTAATTTAAAATTTAAGGTATTTTCTTCTTTGTGTTTTCGTTTTTCTTGCTTTATATGTTTAGTTTTGTATTTGCTTTGTGTTAATTTCGTTTTTTAGGGTTTGGTTAATTTTCTAGGGTTCGTAATTTCAAAATTTGGGGGGTTTGTGCTTAATTGTGTAATTAATCATGTTACATTATGAATTGGTGTTGAATTGAGCATGCTAGATGATTGTTTAGGGTATTTCTTGATTGTGTTGATATATTGGTACCCTTAAGTGATTTCTAGCAATATATTTAGAGTTTATGGTTTGAATAAGGCATGATTATATGTTTAGAAGGATTGGTGATGATGAACTTTGTTGCACCTGTTTTTGGTTGTGTTTTGGATAGCGTAGTTGGTGCATTTCGAATGATTTCCAATATGATTTGCCTTGTTTTTAATCTTAGAATGCACTAATATTTTGGGTTAAGTTTTCTTTGACAATTGCAAGATTTTTGCTCGCAAGTACAGATTATAAAAGAAAGCAGTCGAGTAATGGCAGAGTCGAGTAGCCGTCGATCGTTGCTATCCGACGCTTGCCCGGCTGTGGTTATCAAGCCGGACGCTCGTCCCGCGTCAACCAAAATGTTGGGTGCTCGTCCGAAATCCGAGGAGGGGGCGAGCAATTGACAGAGAGCTTACGCGACGCTCGACCACCTTCGGCAATTGCCCGACGAAGGGCAAGGGAGGACTCCATCGATCGCCCACTCCCAACGAGCGTCCAGTGTGTGCATGGAAAAGACCTTGGCGGCGACCGTCGGCCTTGGTCGCTTATCCAGGTAGTTGGATCGCGAAGAGTCGGACGCTCATCTGTATCCGACAAGCATCAGGGCTGAGGCGGCGTTTCACTCCTATAAATAGAGGATTGGAATTATTTAGCATATACATTTTTATTTTGTTTTTTTTTCCGCCGCTTTAGAACACAAACAACTTTTTCTTTCTAGTACTTTTCTTCTTCTTCTTCTTCTTCTTCTTCTTCTTCTTCTTCTTCTTCTTCTTCTTCCATGTTCTAGATAAATTTATTGCTTTCAATTCGTACGGATCTTGTGACAGACTTCAACTACGGATTGAGTTAAATTATTGTGAGTTCTTTTTGTTCATCTTAATTTATGTCCATGATTTATTTTGTTCTTGGAATTAGGGTTTATAACTTTGTCTAGATTAATTTGTCTTTTAATTACTTAGAATTAGAACGACAAACTACAATCAATCTTTATTGCTTTCTTTTTATTTTCTGTTTCTTTTCGCAATACAAATATTGCCCTGTTAAGTCTTTCTCGAGAGATACGACTTGGGTTGATTAATTTATACGACTTTGATCTCGTTTAATTGCGGGCAACTTTAGGATAAATTTAGTCGAACAAATTTGGCGTCGTTGCCGGGGAAGGCTTTAGGCGATTTTTGTGTTGCAATTTTATTTTTATTTTTGTTTGGTTATTTTTCTCCCTCTGGTGCGTTTGATCTGTTTGTTAGTGTTGTGTATGCGAGGTCGCAGAAGTCAGAACCAACCTTTAGCACCGTATATTGACAATATCAACAGGAGAAGCGCAATTCTGGAACAAGCAAGGGAGGTAACTATTGGGAAATTTATTAGTAAGAGTTTTGATGAATTCCAAAACCAACTGACCCCAACCGAGTAGATGTTGCCAGAACCTAATGTTAGTAGGTAGGCTCGCTGTTTGAGCATTGTTAAGATTTTATCTTTACAGGTCTCCAGCTGAAGATGGCAACAAGGCATCACTCGGACAGAACATTAGTTGTAAGGAAAACAACTGAGCGTTCATCAGATGAGAAGCAGTAAAAGGGAAGAGAACATCAGATGAAAGGAAGCCATCTGAGCGTTCGAACCCAACTGATCAGATACAAGGAAGACAACTGAGTGTTCAGTTTCAGAACATCAGTTGTAGAACTCAACCGAGAAGATCAACAACTTGAAGATGAAGTCAACTGAGAGTTCAACTGTTAGTTGTCAGATAGAACATCGGCTGAAGAATAAGTTAGTTGAAGATCGAAAGTCTTAACCGACCACTCCTTGTTGGAAGTCTGTTGTTAAGATTTGAATTTCAAAAAGGAAGTCACGTGAGGGTTTGACCGTTCAGTCATTACCCCATTTGGCCCAACACAAGGCTATCTCAGATGGAAAGCAGAAGAGCACAGATGCCATATCGGGAAAGTCTACAGAGATGAGAGACAAGCCATCGCTTTCAAAGAACAGAGATCAACAGGTCCTCCAACGGCTAGTTGATACTCTCCGCCTATAAATAGAGGCCTTCATTCATTCGAAGATTAAAAGACACACACGCGAGAAGAAACCAGAGAGCGAAAGAAAGAGCAATATTCTTCACGAGCTGAACTGAATTTAATTTCTTAGAACATCACTTGTTGAGAGTTCTAGAGTTAGTTAGTTTTTGTGTCTTTAGATCGAACCTTGAGAACATCACTTAGTAAGAGTTCGTAGAGTGTTAGATCATAGCTCACTTCGTGTTCGAGCTTTTAGTTGGAACCCCATTTTGTTTCACCTGAAAAGGTTTAGGATCCTACTCTTCCTGCAACTGAGTAGATAGGTTGTTTAGTACCCGAAAACTAAACTGTAAGGTTGATAAGTACCCGCAAACTTATCCTTAACGGTTGCTCAGCCCGTGTAAGATGAGTGGTTTGTCCAGAAGAACTTGGACATAGTTGTGTGGACTCACAACTCCCCGTGGACGTAGGAGGTTTCTCCGAACCACGTAAATCTCTGTGTGCTAGTGTTTATTTTGTTTATTTCTTGCATTTTCAACTGACCTTCTAACCAGCATACAAACTGATCTTAGCATTATCATTTGTCTTGGTTTTTGACCGACCTTGCACAAAAGCGTGAATTTTTTTACGAGTTGTTAATTTCCACCACATTCCGCACAACACCACTCTTCCAGCTGAGGTTGCATACTCAGCTGTGAGATTCCAACTGAGTCTTTTTACTTGGTTGAAGTATTTTTCAGGAGTTTAGTTTTAAAATCCTAACTGGTGTATTCCCCCCCCCCCCCATACACCAGTAACTCGTATCGAGACCATCAAGTGGTATCAGAGCAGTGGTTCAAAAGACTACTGACTCTGTTTCACAAGGTGTGAATTCGAGAAAGTTTCTTCAGTGGTCAACTGAACAGATCTATTTTTCACGCTAGTGCATATTTGCTTGCATATTTGTTCTGTTGTTGTGTGCAGATGGACGTCAAGGACAAGATCGTTGTCATCTTCTCGGTAGTAAATTATACATCCTGGAGGACACGGATGAAGAAGATCTTATTGTCGAAGCATCATAAGATGCAACAAGTACTCTTTTCCGGACCGATCATCATCAAAGAAAGAATAGCTCGCACTCCTACAAATCCCAATGATGGGGATACAGTTGTGGAGTTTGTGGAGAAGCAGCCGGAAGACTACACTCCAGAGGAAGCCAAGGTGAGCCAGTTGGATATCTGGGCTCAAAGCACGATTATGTCCACTGTTGGACAAGATTATCTCCCTTGGATTGAAGAGTGTGAGACTGCCAAAGAAATGTGGGATATCCTGGCATCGCTGAGTGAAGGAAGCGATGAGACGAAGGAGAACAAGTTCTCACATGCATGCCAAGACTTCGACACCTTTTGTCTGAAGACAGATGAAACAATTGATCAACTAGAGCTCCGGTTTATGGACATCCTCAGAAGAATCCAGTCCATTCGAAGAGGAAAATACACACTAAGAGAAATCAATCTCAAAGTGTTGCAAGCTCTACCGGCTGAGTGGGATACTTTCATCAATATCCACGAGAGCCGAGCTGACTTTAGTGAAATGGGAACTGAAAGACTGTTCTCAATCTTAAAGGGAAATGAGTATAAGGTGAACCGAAGAAGATCTCAGTCCTCGGTTCAGACGAGTCGACTTGAGGATGTTGGTTCAGCCTCAAAGTCAGTTGCTCTTCGAGCTGACTACTGCAAATCGAGAACATCGAGGCCAACCAGATCAGCTGACACAACTGCAAAGGAGCCAAGCAGAGAGAAACTGCAACAGAACATTGCCGCGCTGTCAAAGAAACTAGCCGACATGGACACTCGGTTCGGGAAATACAAGAGATTCTATAAGTCCAACCGAACTCGAGACAGCTCAAAGCCTATGACCAACGGTTGCTTTGAATGCGGCAAGGAAGGTCATTTCAAGGCTGACTGCCCAGATCTATCGAAGAAAGAGAGAGAAGCGTTGAGGGCCAAACAAGCTGGAAAGAACAAGGCCATGGTAGCAGAAGAAGCAGCTGACGACATGGACATCTTCACGGACACTGAAGATGAGGATGAGCTGACTTCTACCAACAACGCCATTAGTCAGGATCAATGCCTCATGGCACTTGGAACCGACCAAGAGGATACTGAGGTACACTCTAATTCTGCTAAGTTAAATTCTTCCAATACCTCTAACATGCAGGAATCTCTGGACGAAGAGTTGGAACCCTCCTGGAGTGATTTTCAAGAACTCAGTGAGGAACTGCATCAGCAATCGGTTGAGTTTAAGAGTCTTCAAGCCCAGTTCGCAAAACTTGAAGATTCCTTAACCGAAAAGGACTATCTGATCAAGAGCCAAACCGAGGAGATTGAGAATCTCAAGAGTCAACTGAACGAGGCTAAGGCTCCAACTGATGAGGAGTTGACAAAGCAGATCAAGGAGCAGCAAGATCAGTTGAAAAATCAAGAGACTCAAATCGACCAGCTGATAAAGAAGTTAGATGGGCAAACCGAGTAGATAACTGTCTTCCTCAAGGAGTTGCAAACTGAGAAGGACATCTAATCAAGCTGTATCAGTCATCCAAGATCATCGAGAATCTTATCAGTTATAGTAGACAGATGGATGACGTGTCAGGACTCGGTTATGATGTGATTAAAGATCGTGGAATTCCTCCAGCAACCTTCGTCAAAGCTGTTGAGGTCAAGGTTGTCGAACCTAACATAGTGGAACCTGAGTCACCACAAAGTAATTCAACCTCCACCTCTCAGCAAGCTCAACCTACGAAGGCAACCACAACTGAGAAGGGAAAAGAAGCAGTAGATGGAGGACAGAATGTTCCATCGGTTGGGACATCAACCGAGGGGGAATGCTCCAAAAGAAGGCATAATCACAACCGAACTCAGAATCAGAACCGACCTCTGCATCAACCTCAGAGTCAACATCAGAAAGAATGGAACCGACCACAGAACCGAACAAGGGTTCAATCATCTGAATCAACAGCGGTTCCAACATCAGTTCAACCAAAGGTTCCAACCGAGTCAACCAATGAAGAACATATCGAACAACTGGAGATATTCATGCCATAATATGAATCACCAACAGGGCATGAACAGCTACAGACAACACTCAGGGAGTTGGAATCAGAATCAGCCATAAAGATTCCAACATGGTGTCCGACCTCACAGACAAATTCAACAGGATAAGAATCGCCATCAAAACAGGGGGAAAGCCTCTCCTCCGAAAGCTCAGAATGGGAGAAATCCAACTCCTCCCAAGAAACAGAACATCACTACTAACAACAAGCCTAAGGATAACCGGGGTGTTGTTATAATTGATGTTGAAGGAAAAGTGATCTGGAATGATAAATCCATCTGAGTATACAGAGAAAAGCGACGCACAGTTCCAGGGGGAACTGGTTCTAACCCTCCAGGACCCAACTGAAATTGGGGACCTAAGCAAGTTTCTCTTTGCAGGTACAGGAGAAACAGCTAAGGAAGAATAAAGCGTCTGCAACAATGTGGGTGATGGACAGTGGATGCTCGAAACACATGACGAATCTGAAGGATTTGCTTGGAAGTTTCGTGGAGAAAGAAGGTCCATCAGTTACCTTTGGTGACAACTCTAAAGGTTACACCAGAGGTTACGGTACACTTGAAACCAATCATGTTTCAATCTCTAATGTTTCTTATGTTGATGGATTGAAGCATAACTTGCTCTCCATCAGCCAATTTTGTGATATCTGTCAAGTTTGATGCACGGGGTTGCAGGGTTAAAAATGTCGGATCAAAGCAGGTGATATTGTTGGGAAATCGATCACCAATCGGGAATGTCTACTACGCTGACTGGAACAGCAACCTTCCTGACACCTGCCTGTTATCAAAAGCAGTTCAGATGTGAGCTGGCTGTGGCACAAAAGGCTCAACCATCTGAACTTCAAGACTATGAACCGACTTGCCAGACAAGAACATGCAAGAGGCATACCAAACCGAGTGTTTTCAACAACACATATCTGCAGTGCATGCCAGTTGGGAAAGCTCGCTAGATCCTCCTTCCGGTTGAAGTCGACTCCCTCAATCGACCGAGTGTTACAGCTGATCCATATGGATCTCTTCGGGCCAGTTACACCAAAGAGCATGAACGGGAACGAGTACACCCTGGTTGTAACTGATGACTACTTAAGATATACGTGGACCATCTTCATGCGCCACAAGAGTGAAACCCGAGATGAGCTACCCAAGCTGATGGATCGGATATCGAACCAACAAGAGATGAAGATCATTTCTATCTGATCAGATCGTGGAACTGAGTTTCTAAATGAAACCATCATCGAGTACTGCGAGAAGCATGAAATTACACATCAAACATCAGCAGCGCGTACTCCGCAATAGAATGGAGTAGCTGAGCGAAGAAACCAAACACTTAAAGATGCAGCTACATCCATGCTGACAAGCTCAGCTTTGCCAAAGAGATTTTGGGCTGAGGCCATCAATACTGCATGCTACACTCAGAACCGGTCCCTTCTGACCAAGCGGTTGGGAAAGACACCATACGAGCTATGGAGACGCAGGAAGCCAAATATTTCTTATTTTCACGTTTTTGGTTCTAAGTGTTATATTCACAACAATGGGAAGACTCAGTTGAAAACTTTTGATGCCAAAGCTTCGAAAGGCATATTTCTCGGATATGCCGCTCGGATCAAGGCTTATAGAGTTTTCAACAATAGCTCTCGTGTTGTGGAGATAACACCTCATGTTAGTTTTGATGAATCTACTTTTGAATGCAGGGAACAGGCTAAAGGATAACAGGGTAATCCACAAGTTCCACCTGTTCTCACCAGATCACAAGCTCTAAGGGAAAAGAATCTAGCTGAACCACTGGTATGGGCAACCGAGGATGAGGATCCATACTCCTCTGAAGATGAATGCGAAAACCTCAGCTCATCTCAAGGGGGAACTTCAGCTGATGCCTCTCCAACTGCATCGGCATCCGAAGCCCAACCGAGTCCGGTTCAAACTAATGTCAATGTTGAGAATCCAGACTTAACAGCTGATCAATCACAAGCTCTGAAGACTCCAACTCAGATCATGGAACAGCCACAGTTGGAAGAAGAAGGAAGACGCAACCGAAGATGGTATGAAGTTCATTCCACTGACAACATCATCGGAGATCCAACTGAAGGTGTGCGTACAAGAAGCAGAGTTGCGACTCAGGATTCAACCGAGGAAGAATCCAACACTTATGCCCAATATGCTGAGGAGTTGGCAGTTCTAGAGGAGTTCGAGCAAGCTGGAGATGTTGCCATGATATCTTGCTTTGTAGCTGATGTGCCAGAACTGAAGAATGTTGGGCAAGCTCTCAACTGTGTTCACTGGACAACGGCCATGCAAGAAGAACTGAATGAGTTTCTACGCAACTGTGTATGGGAGTTGGTAGAAAGACCAAATGGTGTCAAGGTTATTGGATTGAAGTGGATCTTCAAAAACAAGAGAGACGCCATTGGATTCATAGTGAGGAATAAGGCAAGGTTGGTAGCTCAAGGATATTGCCAACAAGAAGGAATTGACTTCGAGGACTCCTTCGCGCCGGTTGCAAGGCTGGAAGCCATCCGAATCTTTCTAGCCTATGCCGCACATCACAAGTTCAAGGTGTATCAGATGGATGTGAAGTGTGCATTCCTCAACGGAGATATCAAGGAAGATGTATATGTTGAACAGCCTCCTGGTTTTGAGACTGGAGATGGAAGAGTGTACAAGTTGAAGAAAACTATCTATGGACTAAAGCAAGCGCCAAGGGCTTGGTATGACTCTTTGTGGTTTTCTTCTGAACTCGGGTTTCAAACGAGGGTCAGTTGACAAAACCCTGTTCACCATCAAAGTTGGAGATGACATTCTTGTTGTGCAAATCTATGTTGACGACATCATATTCGGTTCTAAGTCTGAGGAACTGTTTGAAAAATTTTCAAACCTCATGAAGGAGAAGTTCGAGATGTCGATATTGGGCGAGATGAATTATTTTCTTGGGCTACAAGTGAAGCAGTCAGAAAAGGGCATCTTCATCAATCAGTCCAAATATACAAAAGAGCTCATCACCAAATTCGGATTGCAGACAAGCAAGACAACAAGGATCCTGATGAATACTAATTGGAAGATTGAACCTAGATCTGAAGGAAAGCTCGTGGATGCCAGTAAGTATAGAGGGATCATCAGTTCTTTGCTCTATCTAACCGCAAGTCGGCCAGACATATCTTACGCGGTTGGAGTATGTGCTCGGTTCCAAGTTCAACCAAGGGAAGCATACATGTTAGCAGCAAAGAACATCATCAAGTATCTAAAGGGTACAGTCAATGTTGGACTATGGTATCCAACTGACGACAATATTCAGCTGACCGGATACTCAGATGCAGATCTAGCAGGAGATCGGTTGGACAGGAAGTCCACATCTGGACACTGTCAGTTCATGGGAAGCAAGCTGGTTTCATGGTTCTCCAAGAAACAAGCATGTGTTGCCACTTCTACAACCGAGTTAGAGTATATGGCTGCCGGAAGCTGTTGCATGCAAGTATTGTGGCTCAAGAAATAGCTGAGAGATTATGAAGTTTCAACTGGATAGGTTCCCATTCATTGTGATAGCTCAAGTGCCATTGTTATCTCTCTTAATCCTGTTCACCACTCTCGGACAAAGCATATCGACATCCGTCATCATTTTATCCGAGATCATATTGAGAAGAAGGATGTATCCATGGAGAAGATTCCAACTGAGATTCAGAGAGCTGATATCTTCACCAAACCTCTAGCTGAAGCACGGTTCAAGATGCTATGTGACCTCCTTGGACTATTGGATCCATCAGATGAGGAGTCAACTGAAGTAAAGAAATAGATATCCATCTGAGGGGGAAGCTCAGATGAAGGGGGAATCTCAGATGCGGATCGCCAACTGAAGACATCAGACATCAGCTAAACAAACGAACTTGAGTCAGTTGATGGTATGCCGATCAGATGCAGATTGCCAACCGAAGGAATCAGACGTCAGCTGAACAGACGAATTCAAGTCAGCTTATGGTATGCTGCAACATGGGAACTCAGCTGATTCCAACATCAGCTGACAGGTAATATTTATGGCTGAAGGTGATTTCAAACATTCCTGAACTAGTCAGTTACATTAAAAATAGCCATCATGTCACATTAAATGTAAAGTACGGCTGAACATCCATAGCCTACTTTATAGTGCGATTGGGCTGACAAGATAAACTGTACACCTTCTCACGCGCTGGTTGGAACTCGGATCAAAACGTCAAGTCAAAGATAGTCAACAGTCGCGTAATCTCAGCCGTTGATGGATTCGCGCCATTTAACCCCAGCCGTCGATTTCATCCGAGTCAAAGACCTATATAAGGTGAAAAATCAGGAAGAAATCTCCTACTTTCCTCATTTGTGTATATCTGATTTAACTGTTCATCGTCTTCACAGTTTTTGCCTAACCCGTTTCTGCAAAAAGATCTTCTTTCCTTTCTTCTATATATATTCCCTTTGTAGTGATCATAAATGGCACCAAAAAGTAAGAAAATGGCTTCATCCGGACCATCCCTAGTCCCTACCACATATGAAGAATCGTTCGATATGCTAGTATCGAAGATACACTTCGAGCAAATCCTCTCCGACGAGGATCTGGAGTCGCCGGTGTTCGCCCCCCTAGCCAATACTCTCCGTGAGAATGGCCTCCTGGAATGGGCCAAGCTCTGCCCATCCCATCTTCTCAGGCGACAAGTGGGGGAGTTTTACGTCAACTTGAAGGCCCCCCTTGAATCTACAGAAGGAGTATCTACGGAAGTCTCCTGCCGGCAAAGAGATGTTCCGGCTAGGACCATACGTCGTGTCACCTTCTCCATCGACGTTTCCGATGCCCTCCGATACATTATTCCCGTCAACCACACCGCCACAGAGTTCCTGGAGAATATTACCGACGAGCAGGCGGATGAGTTTCTGCAGAATGCTCTGATCAAGCCGGAGAGATTAAGGAGCAACATGCAACGGACGAAGCTGAAGCCAGAACATCGCCTGTTGTTCGATGCTGTGTCGAAGGTGGTGTTCGATTACAGTGGCGCATTCGGCGACATCAGCCGACCCAAATTGAAGCAGTTGGTGGCCTTGGAGCACCAACACCAGATCAACTGGTTCCAATATTTCTTGAACCAGTTGATAGTGGAGAAGTCAAAGATCACCGAGACGACATCCGAGTCGGGAGAGAAGCTGCTGAGTGTAAAGGGGACACTCAACTTCGGCTGCAAGATCTCTGCCCTCATCTTGCTCGCGACTAAGGACCGCAACATGGTCTGGGCAGACTGCGAGGAGACGCCGCTGAAGAAGTTGCTGTTGTTCCCGACAGCCAAGAAAGCACAGGAGGTGCTCAGGAGTGTCTACACTCCTAAGGAAAAGAAGGAGTCTGGAAAGACAGCTGAGTCAACAGATGAGGGGGAACCAGCTGCCGCTCGTCCCGTCAAGTCCAAAGCTGCACGCCGACGAGCTGAGTCGGAGAAGGAGTCGGCTGAGGAACCTGCCCAGAAAAGGTTGAGGGTACGGTTCAAGAAGTCGACCAAGAAGACAGTTGATGTGCCAGCTGTCGAAACAGCTAAGGAAAAAGCTCCAGCTGAGGAGAAGGCACCGGCCGAGTCTGCGCCAGCTGAGGAGGAGATGCCAACTGAGGAGCAAGCTCCAGTTGAGGAAGATGCACCAGTTGAATCGACACCTGCCGGAGCTGATGAGGTTAAGGGAATAGAGACTGACGTGACGTCGGATGCATCCTCTTCATCTGAGGACTTTGAAAATGTTCCCACCTCCCCCACGGCAGGAGATAATGCCATACCGCCCCCAGAGCCTCTTGCTCTTTCTACCCCTTCTCAACCAGATATTCCAAGCACTCTGCTCGATGCCAACATCGTGACCGCTCCTTCGGCCGATGTTGAGGAAACCATTGAAACTGCTCTCCCAACCGAATCCCAAATTCCGAGCTCTCAGCTCGATGCCGATGTAGCGACCGACTCTTTGGCCAACATCGATGAACCTCTTGAACCTCAGCCATATAATCTTACCCCCTCCCCAATAAATGAAGCGGAGGACCTTCAGGCAGTTGCTCTGGAGCACGAGGGACGGGTGGCCTACTGCTTCCAAAAGCTGCTAGGCATGTTCCCTGAGGCTCGCAACATGCCCGTCTTCGCCACTCTGGGAACCGAGCTCTTGTACCAGTTTCACCTGATCTTCAGCCATTGGTATGTCAAAGAAGATACGATCAGGGTGCAGAGCGGGGACAGGCTGAAGTCAGATGAGTCCCGCATCCGAGCCTACTTCAACTATTCCAACTTGGAGGTGGCTTACAACAACCGGATTGCACTGCTCACTCGTCGGTTGGTCCAGAGTTGAGCTGAAGGGACGCACACCAGGGAAGCAGCTGGAAAAGAGTGCGTCGACTTTCTAGACAGCATGTTGGTTAAATCAGCTGATTTCCTTGAGGATGTGGATGCGGCTGGCGCAGCAGCGAAAGAAGAAGAAGAAGAACTGAAGTTGTACCTGACCAACAGACAAGCCATGGTCACAGCTGAGCCTCTTGCTCTGATTGCTCAAGCTCCTCCAGCTGATCAGCATGCTCCCTCAATTGAAGAAATCTGTGAGCTGGTAGCTGAGAGGGTCAACCAGCTGAGGACTGAACTGCTTGCCAACCTCCAGCATCAAAAAGATGACCAGCTGAGGGCGTTGGAAGCACAAGAAGTCAAGAACCAACAACTGGTGGAGGAGAATGTTGAACTGAAGACCAAGCTGAATGATTTCTCCTCCTCCACCAGTCAAGAAGTGTCGGAGTTGAAGTCAACTCTGTTGGGATTGAAGTCGGAGCTCAACGTCTTCAAATCCTTGGCCGACTCAAATCTTGCCAAGTCCCAATAGACACAGGATGCAGAATGGGAGTCCAGGTTCGAGTCGCGTTGGGCTGAGTTCGCTGCTTTTCAGACAGAGGTCATCGACAACCTCTCTGTCTTGAAGAAGGCTGAACAAGAGCGCCAAGACTCCGAACTGGCGAAGAAGGTCGAGCTGGAGTGTGCGGTTGATGAACTCTTCAACTGTGTTCAACTAACCGAGGATAAAATCAACTCTCTGGATGGTTCAGTAGCAAGCCTTGTTGCTGATTCCAAAAAGGGGGAAGAGAAGGAGACGGAGGTTGAGGCGCAGGAAGTCTTTTAAATACCATGTTATAGCACAGTTATAACATGATATTTAAAAGACTTTGCGATTCAGAGCTTGGACAATGAGGGATTGTTCATCAAGGTGAATCGAATATATATACTTGAAGTTTTCATTACAACTGATGATTATACAGATAGGCACAAAAACCAAAAATTACAGCAGTTGCTTGAAAACTAACTGAGCTAAAATTGTAGCCCATACTTACTAAAGATCCTAACAAAAATCTCTCTCTTGGCATGTGACTCCTTAGAAATGTCCACTCCATGCTCCTTGCAAACCCGCCTCGCCTCAGCTGTGATCTTCGTGCGGTTCGGGTTGCTTGAGTCTGGGAGAAGAGGTGGTCGATAAGTAACCCTCTTGGGAACTGGAACTGTGTTCAAGTCCAGGTTGGCGTCAATCATAGCCCGCCTGAACTGGCTGAACATGCCAGGATCCCCTGAGTGCAACTCGGTCAGCGTTTTCTTGAACGCTTTCCTTGGGTCGTCAGTTACGTAAACCTTCCTGTAGTAGAAGTCGTTCACGAACTCCTGCTTGAACAACTCCCACTCTTCATTCCACTCGGTTGGCATCCACTTGTCAACATACCTGAACCGACTCTCTACCTTGGACTTTGCTGGCAACCTTTGTTGCTTCAACAGAGCTTCCGCCTTTGATTGATGCTTGTTGATGCAGCGTCGGCTGCAGGAGGCAACGTTGCGGTCCAAATTTTGGGAAAACTTCTTCAGCTCATCCTCGAACTGGTTCACCCTCCTCGCCTGGCTGGCGGCAAACTTCCTGATCCAGCTCGGGTTCATGTAGTCCTTCTCCTCTACATCCATAGCCTTGGCCGCTGCAATGCACTCTTCGGTTCAGAATCCAGCTCGGCTGCGATCTCGGCTATGGAGCTGTAGGAAACTCCAAACTTCTCTGTCTGCTCCAAGTCTTTAGACATCTCAGCTCCACCGACTTCGGTTGACTTGGGAGCAGCAGACTTCCTCTTCCTCAGCTGAGATTTGGATAATTGAGCAGCTGGCACTCCTTGTCTTGGGTCTCTTCTTCTTCCTGCGCCTCAACCTCTGTCTCCTTCTCTTCTCCCTTTTTGGCATCAGCAACAAGGCTTGCTACTGAACCATCCAGAGAGTTGAGTTTATCATCGGTTAGTTGAACACGGTTGAAGAGTTCATCGACCGCACATCCAGCTCGATCTTCTTCGCCAGTTCGGAGTCCTGGCGCTCTTGTTCGGCCTTCTTCAAGACAGAGAGGTTGTCGATGACCTCTTTCTGAAAGGCAGCGAACTCAGCCCAACGCGACTCGAACCTGGACTCCCATTCAGCATCCTGTGTCTGTTGGGACTTGGCAAAATGTGAGTCAGCCAAATATTTGAAGACGTTGAGCTCCGACTTCAATCCCAACAGAGTTTTCTTCAACTCCGACACTTCTTGACTGGTGGAGAAGGAGAATTCATTCAGCTTGGTCTTCAGAGCAACATTCTCCTCCACCAGTTGTTGGTTCTTGAGTTCTTGTGCTTCCAACGCCCTCAGCTGGTCATCTTGTTGGTGCTGGAGGTTGGCGAGCAGTTCGGTCCTCAGCTGGTTGACCCTCTCAGCTACCAGCTCGCAGATTTCTTCAGTTGATGGAGCATGCTGAGCAGCTGGAGGGGCTTGAGCGGTCAGAGCTAGAGGCTCAGCTGTGACCATGGCTTGTCTGTTCGCCAGGTACAGCTTCAGATCTTCTTCTTCTTCTTTCGCGGCTGCGGCGGCTGCATCGACATCCTCAAGGAAGTTAGCCGATTTAGCCAACATGTTGTCGAGGAAGTCGACGCACTCCTTTCCAGCTGCCTCCCTTGTATCCGTCCCTTTAGCTCGACTCTGGTCCATCCGTCGAGTGAGCAGCACAATCCGGTTGTTGTACGCCACCTCCAAGTTGGAATAGTTGAAGTAGGCTCGGATGCAGGACTCATCGGACTTCAGCCTGTCCCAGCTCTGCACCCTGATCGTGTCCTCTTTAACATACCAGTGGCTGAAGATCAGGTGGAACTGGTACAAGAGCTCGGTTCCCAGAGTGGCGAAGATGGGCATGTGGCGAGCCTCAGGGAACAAGCCTATCAGCTTTTGAAAGCAGTAGGCCACCCTGCCTTCGTGCTCAAGCGCAACTGCCTGAAGGTCATCCGCTTCATTTATTGGGGAAGGGGTAAGATTATATGGCTGAGGTTCAAGAGGTTCATCGATGTTGGCCAAAGAGTCAGTCGCAACATCGGCATCGAGCAAAGAGCTCGAAATTTGGGA
The DNA here is from genome assembly GCA_029490685.1 of Schizonepeta tenuifolia. NCBI lineage: Eukaryota > Viridiplantae > Streptophyta > Magnoliopsida > Lamiales > Lamiaceae > Schizonepeta > Schizonepeta tenuifolia. Next base: position 54,386,467 of record CM055955.1, on the reverse strand, counting down.
TTCGGTTGGGAGGGAGGTTTCAATGGTTTCTTCAACATCGGCCGAAGGAGCGGTCACGATGTTGTCATCGAGCAGAGTGCTCTGAATATCTGGTTGAGGAAGGGTAGAAAGAGCAAGAGGCTCTGGGGGCGGTACGGCATTATCTCCTGCCGTGGGGGAGGTGGTAACATCTTCAACATCCTCAGATGAGGAGGATGCATCCGACGTCTCCATGCCTTCAACCTCATCAGCTCCGGGGGCTCGAGGGACGATCTCGAACGAGGCGGTGTCGACTCAACTGGTGCCTCCTCCTCAGCTGGAGCTTGCTCCTCAGCTGGTACCTCAACTGGCTCCTCAGTTGACTCATCAGCTGGAACATCAGTTGGCTCATCAGCTGGCACATCAGCTGCCTTCTTGGTCGACTTCTTGAACCGTACCCTTAGCTTTTTCTGGGCAGGTTCCTCAGTTGACTACTTTTCCGACTCAGCTCGTCGGCGTGCAACTTTGGACTTGGAGGGGCGAGCAACGGCTGGTTCCCCCTCAGCTGTTGACTCAGCTGTCTTTCCCGACTCCCTCTTTTCCTTAGGAGTGTAGACACTCCTGAGCACCTCCTGTGCTTTCTTCGCTGTCGGGAACAACAGCAGCTTCTTCAGCGGCGTCTCCTCACAATCTGCCCCAACCATGTTGCGGTCCTTTGTTGCGAGCAAGATAAGGGCAGAGATCTTGCAGCCGAAGTTGAGAGTCCCCTTTACACTCAGCAGCTTCTCTCCCGACTCGGATGTCGTCTCTGAGATCTTCGACTTCTCCACCATCAACTGGTTCAAGAAATATTGGAACCAAGTGATTTGGTGTTGGTGCTCCAAGGCCACCAACTGCTTCAGTTTGGGTCGGCTGATGTCGCCGAATGCGCCACTGTAACCGAACACCACCTTCGACACAGCATCAAACAGCAGGCGATGATGTTCCGGCTTCAGCTTCGTCCGTTGCATGTTGCTCCTTAACCTCTCTGGCTTGATCAGAGCATCCTGCAGAAACTCATCCGCTTGCTCATCGGTAATATTCTCCAGGAACTCGGTGGCAGTATGGTTGATGGGAATGATGTACCGGAGGACATCGGAAACATCGATGGGGAACGAGACACGACGTATGGTCCTGGCCGGAACATCTCTTTGTTGGCAGGACACCTCCGTAGATACTCCTTCTGTAGTGTCAAGGGGGCGTTTGAGGTTGACGTAGAATTCCCCGACTTGTCGCCTGAGCAAGTGGGAGGGGCAAAGCTTGGCCAATTCGAGAAGGCCATTTTCTCTGAGTGTGTTGGCGAGTGGGGCCAAGACCGGCGACTCCAGATCCTCGTCGGAGAGGATTTGCTCGAAGTGTATCTTCGATACTAGCATATCGAACGATTCTTCATATGTGGTAGGGACTAGGGATGGTCCGGATGAAGCCATTCTTTTACTTTTTGGTGCCATTTGTGATCACTTCAAAGGGAATATATAGAAGAAAGGAAAGAAAATCTTTTGCAGAAAAGGGTTAGGCAAAAACTGTGAAGACGATGAACAGGTAAATCAGATATGCACGAATGAGGAAAGTAGGAGATTTCTTCCTGATATTTCGCCTTATATAGGTCTTTGACTCGGATGAAATCGACGGCTAGGGTTAAATGGCGCGAATCCATCAACGGCTGAGATTACGCAACTGTTGACTATCTTTGACTTGAAGTTTTGATTCGAGTTCCAACCAGCGCGTGAGAAGGTGTACAGTTTATCTTGTCAGCCCAGTCGCACTATAAAGTAGGCTATGGATGTTCAGCCGTACTTTACACTTAATGCGACATGATGGCTATTTTTAATGTAACTGACTAGTTCAGGAATGTATGAATTTATTTCAAACATTCTCATTTAAGAACATATCACCTTTAGCCATAAATGTTACCTGCCAGCTGATGTCTAAATCAGCTGAGTTCCCATGTTGCAGCATACCATCAGCTGACTCGAGTTCGTCTGTTCAGCTGACGTCTAATGTCATCAGTTGGCGATCCGCATCTGAGATTCCCCCTTCATCTGAGCTTCCCCCGCAGATGGATATCTATCTCTGTTCCCCAGTTGACTCCTCATTTGATGGATCCAACAGTCCAAGGAGGTCACATAGCATCTTGAACCGTGCTTCAGCTATAGGTTTAGTGAAGATATCAGCTCTCTGAATCAGTTGGAATCTTCTCCATGGACACATCCTTCTTCTTAATATGATCTCGGATGAAATAATGTCGGATGTCAATATGCTTCGTCCGAGAGTGGTGAACGGGATTCAAGGAGATAGCTATGGCACTCGAGCTATCACAATGAATGGGAACCTATCCAGTTACGACTTCATAATCTCTCAGCTGTTGCTTGAGCCACAGCACTTGCATGCAACAGCTTCCGGCAGCCATGTACTCTGACTCGGTTGTAGAAGTGGCAACACATGCTTGTTTCTTTGAGAACCACGAAACCAGCTTGCTTCCCATGAACTGATAGTGTCCAGATGTGGACTTCCTGTCTAACCGATCACCTGCTAGATCTACATCTGAGTATCCGGTCAGTTGGATATTGTCATCAGTTGGATACTACAATCCAACATTCACAGTTCCCTTTAGGTACTTGATGATATTCTTTGCTGCCAACATGTGTGCTTCCCTTGGTTGAACTTGGAATCGAGCACACACTCCAACTGCGTATGATATGTTTGGGCGGTTGGCAGTTAGATATAGCAAAGAACCGATGATCCCTCTATACTTGCTGGCATCCACGAGCTTTCCTTCAGTTCTAGGTTCAATCTTCCATTTAGTATTCATTGGTATCCTTGTTGCCTTGCTTGTCTGCAATCCGAATTTGATGATGAGCTCCTTTGTGTATTTGGACTGATTGATGAAGATGCCCTTTTCTGACTGCTTCACTTGTAGCCCAAGAAAATAATTCATCTCGCCCATCATCGACATCTCGAACTTCTCCTTCATGAGGTTTGAAAATTTTTCACACAGTTCCTCCGACTTAGAACCGAATATGATGTCATCAACATAGATTTGCACAACAAGAATGTCATTTCCAACTTTGATGGTGAACAGGGTTTTGTCAACTGACCCTCGTTTGAAACTCGAGTTCAGAAGAAAACCACAAAGAGTGTCATACCAAGCCCTTGGCGCTTGCTTTAGTCCATAGATAGCTTTCTTCAACTTGTACACTCTTCCATCTCCAGTCTCAAAACCAGGAGGTTGTTCAACATATAAATCTTCCTTGATATCTCCTTTGAGGAATGCACACTTCACATCCATCTGATACACCTTGAATTTGTGATGTGCGGCATAGGCTAGGAAGATTCGGATGGCTTCCAGCCTTGCAACCGACGCGAAGGAGTCCTCGAAATTGATTCTTTCTTGTTGGCAATATCCTTGAGCTACCAACCTTGTCTTATTCCTCACTATGAATCCAATGGCGTCTCTCTTGTTTTTGAAAATCCACTTCAATCCAATCTCCTTGACACCATTTGGTCTTTCTACCAACTCCTATACACAGTTGCGTAGAAACTCATTCAGTTCTTCTTGCATGGTTGTTGTCCAGTGAACACAGTTGAGAGCTTCCACAACGTTCTTCGGTTCTGGCACATCAACTACAAAGCAAGAAATCATGGCAACATCTCCAGCTTGCTCGAACTCCTCTAGAACTACCAACTCCTCAGCATATTGGGCATAAGTGTTGGAATCTTCCTCGGTTGAATCCTGAGTCGCAACTCTGCTTCTTGTACGAACACCTTCGGTTGGATCTCCGATGATGTTGTCAGTGGAATGAACTTCATACCATCTTCAGTTGCGTCTTCCTTCTTCTTCCAACTGTGGTTGTTCCGTGATTTGAGTTGGAGTCTTCAGAGCTGATGATTGATCAGCTGTTGAGTCTGGATCCTCAACATTGACATTATTTTGAACCGGACTTGGTTGTGCTTCGGATGCTGATGCAGTTGGAGATGCATCAGCTGAAGTTCCCCCTTGAGATGAGCTTGGGTCTTCGCATTCATCTTCAGAGGAGTATGGATCCTCATCCTCGGTTGCCCATACCAGTGGTTCAGCTAGATTCTTTTCTCTTAGAGTTTGTGATCTGGTGAGAACAGGTGGAACTTGTGAATTGCCCTGTTGTCCTTTAGCTTGTTCCCTGCACTCAAAAGTAGATTCATCAAAACTAACATGAGGTGTTATCTCCACAACACGAGAGCTGTTGTTGAAAACTCTATAAGCCTTGATCCGAGCAGCATATCCAAGAAATATGCCCTTCCAAGCTTTGGCATCAAAAGTTTTCAACTGAGTCTTCCCATTGTTGTGAATATAACACTTAGAACCAAAAATGCGAAAATAAAAAATATCTGGCTTCCTGCGTCTCCATAGCTCGTATGGTGTCTTTCCCAACCGCTTGGTCAGAAGAGACCGGTTCTGAGTGTAGCAGGCTGTGTTGATCGCCTCAGCCCAAAATCTCTTTGGAAGAGCTGAGCTGGTTAGCATGGATGTAGCTGCATCCTTCAGTGTTCTATTCCTTCGCTCAGCTACTCCATTCTGTTGTGGAGTACGCGCGGCTGATGTTTGATGGGTAATTCCATGCTTCTCGCAGTACTCGATGATGGTTTCATTTAGAAACTCAGTTCCTCGATCTGATCGGATAGAAATGATCTTCATCTCTTGTTGATTTGATATCCGATCCATTAGCTTGGGTAGCTCATCTCGGGTTTCACTCTTGTGGCGCATGAAGATGGTCCACGTATATCTTGAGTAGTCATCAGTTACAACCAGGGTATACTCGTTCCCGTTCATGCTCTTGGGTGTAACTGGCCCGAAGAGATCCATATGGATCAGCTGTAACAGTCGGTCAGTTGAAGGAGTTGATTTGAACCGGAAGGAGGATCTAGCGAGCTTTCCCAACTGGCATGCACTGCAGATATGTGTTGTTGAAAACACTCGGTTTGGTATGCCTCTTGCATGTTCTTATCTGGCCAGTCGGTTCATTGTCTTGAAGTTCAGATGGTTGAGCCTTTTGTGCCACAGCCAGCTCACATCTGAACTGCTCTTTGATAGCAGGCAGGTGTCAGGAAGACTACTGTTCCAGTCAGCATAGTATACATTTCCAGTTGGGGATCGATTTCCCAACAATATGACCTGCTTTGATCTAACATCTTTAACCCTGCAACCCTGTGCATCAAACTTGACAGAGAAACCATTATCACAGAATTGGCTGATGGAGAGCAAGTTATGCTTCAATCATCAACATAAGAAACATTAGAAATCTAAACATGATTGGTTTCAAGGGTACCGTAACCTCTGGTCTACCCTTTTGAGTTATCACCAAAAGTAACTGATGGACCTTCTTTCTCCACGAAAGTTCCAAGCAAATCCTTCAGATTCGTCATGTGTTTCGAGCATCCACTGTCCATCACCCACATTGTAGCACACGCTTTATTCTTCCTCAGTTGTTTCTCCTGTACCTGCAAAGAGAAACTCGCTTAGGTCCCCAATTTTAGTTGGGTCATGGAGGGTTAGAACCAGTTCCCCCTGGAACTGTGCGTCGCTTTTCTCTGTATACTTGGATGGATTTATCATTCCAGATCACTTTTCCTTCATCATCAACTATAACAACACCTCGGTTATCCTTAGGCTTGTTGTTAGTAGTGATGTTCTATTTCTTGGGAGGAGTTAGATTTCTCCCATGTTGAACTTTCGGAGGTGAGGCTTTCCCCCTGTTTTGATGGCGATTTTTATCCTGTTTGATTTTTCTGGATGATCGGACGCCTTGTTGGAATCTTTGTGGCTGATTCTGATTCCAACTCCCTGAGTGTTGTCTGTAGCTATTCATGCCCTGTTGGTGATTCATATTATGGCATGAATATCTCCAGTTGTTCGACCTGTTCCTCATTGGTTGACTCGGTTGGAACCTTTGGTTGAACTGATGTTGGAACTGATGTTGATTCAGATGATTTAACCCTTGTCGGTTCTGTGGTCTGTTCCATTCTTTCTGATGTTGACTCTGAGGTTGATGCAGAGGTCGGTTCTGATTCTGAGTTCGGTTGCGATTATGTCTTCGACGCTTCTAATTTCTCTTCTGACTTTTGGAACATTCCCCCTCGGTTGATACCCCAACCGATGGAACATTCTGTCCTTCATCTACTGTTCCTTTTCCCTTCTCCGTTGTGGTTTCCTTGGTCGGTTGAGCTTGCTGAGAAACGGAGGTTGAATTACTTTGTGGTGACTCAGGTTCCACTGTGTTCGGTTCGACACCATTGACGTCAACAGCTTTGATGAAGGTTGCTAGAGGAATTCCACTATCTTTAATCACATCATAACCGAGTCCTGACACGTCATCCATCTGTCTGCTATAACTGATAAGATTCTCTATGATCTTGGATGACTGATACAGCTTGATTATATTATCCTTCTCAGTTTGCAACTCCTTGAGAAGGACAGTTATCTGCTCGGTTTGTCCATCTGACTTCTTTATCAGCTGGTCGATCTGAGCCTCTTGATTTTTCAACTGATCTTGCTGCTCCTTGATCTGCTTCGTCAACTCCTCATCAGTTGGAGCCTTAGCCTCGTTCAGTTGACTCTTGAGATTCTCAATCTCCTCGGTTTGGCTCTTGATCAGATCGTCCTTTTCGGTTAAGGAATCTTCAAGTTTGGCGAACTGAGCTTGAAGACTCTTAAACTCAACCGATTGGTGATGCAGTTCCTCACTGAGTTCTTGAAAGTCACTCCAGGAGGGTTCCAACTCTTCGTCCAGAGATTCCTGCATGTTAGAAGTATTGAAAGAATTTAACTTAGCAGGATTAGAGTGTACCTCATGATCCTCTTGGTCGGTTCCAAGTGCCATGAGGCATTGATCCTGACTGATGGCGTTGTTGGTAGAAGTCAGCTCATCCTCATCTTTAGTGTCAGTGAAGATGCCCATGTCGTCAGCTGCTTCTTCTGCTACCATGGCCTTGTTCTTTCCAGCTTGCTTGGCCCTCATAGCTTCTCTCTCTTTCTTTGAGAGGTCTGAACAGTCAACTTTGAAGTGTCCTTCCTTGCCGCATTCAAAGCAACCGTTGGTCACAGGCTTTGAACTGTCTCGAGTTCGTTTGGATTTGTAGAATCTTTTGTATTTCCCAAACCGAGTGTCCATGTCGGCTAGTTTCTTTGACAGGGCTGCAATGTTCTATTGCAGTTCCTCTCTGCTTGGCTCCTTTGCAGTTGTGTCAGCTGATCTGGTTGGCCTCGATGTTCTCGATTTGGAGTAGTCAGCTCGAAGAGCAACTGACTTTGAGGCTGAACCAACATCCTCAAGTCGACTCGTCTGAACCGAGGACTGAGATTTTCTTCGGTTCACCTTATACTCATTTCCCTTTAAGATTGAGAACAATCTTTCAGTTCCCATTCCACCAAGGTCAGCTCGGCTCTCGTGGATATTGGTGAAAGTATCCCACTCAGTCGGTAGAGCTTGCAACACTTTGAGATTGATTTCTCTTAGTGTGTATTTTCCTCTTCGGATGGACTGGATTCTTCTAAGGATGTCCATAAACCGGAGCTCTAGCTGATCAATTATTTCATCTGTCTTCAGACAAAAGTTGTCGAAGTCTTGGCATGCATGTGAGAACTTATTCTCCTTCGTCTCATCGCTTCCTTCACTCAGCGATGCCAGAATATCCCACATTTCTTTGGCAGTCTCACACTCTTCAATCCAAGGGAGATAATCTTGTCCAACAGTGGACATAATCGTGCTTTGAGCCTAGATATCCAACTGGCTCACCTTGGCTTCCTCTGGAGTGTAGTCTTCCGGCTGTTTTTCCACAAACTCCACAACTGTATCCCCATCGTTGGGATTTGTAGAAGTGCGAGATATTCTTTCTTTGATGATGATCGGTCTGGAAGAGAGTACTTGTTGCATCCTATGATGCTTCGACAGTAAGATCTTCTTCATCCGTGTCCTCCAGGATGTATAATTTACTACCGAGAACATGACAACGATCTTATCCTTGACGTCCATCTGCACACAACAACAGAGCAAATATGCAAGCAAAAATGCACTAGCGTGAAAAAAAGATCTGTTTAGTTGACCACTGAAGAAACTTTCTCGAATTCACACCTTGTGAAATAGAGTCAGCAGTCTTTTGAACCACTGCTCTGATACCACTTGATGGTCCCGATACGAGTTACTGGTGTATGGGGGGGGGGGGGAATACACCAGTTAGGATTTTAAAACTAAACTCCTGAAAAATACTTCAACCGAGTAAAAAGACTCAGTTGGAATCTCTCAGTTGAGTAAGCAACCTCAGCTGGAAGAGTGGTGCTGTGCGGAATGTGGTGGAAATTAAACTCGTATAACAACTCACGCTTTTATGAACGGTTGGTCAAAAACCAAAACAGTTGAGAATGCACAGATGAGGTTTGTATGCTAGTTAGTCAGTCAATTGAGAATGCAAGAAATAACTAAATAAAGAAAAACACAAGCACACAGAGAATTAACGTGGTTCGGAGATAACACTCCTACTTCCACGGGGAGTTATGAGTCCACACAACTCTGGCCAAGTTCTTCTGGACAAACCACTCAGCTTACGCAGGCTGAGCAACCGTTAAGGATAAGTTTACGGGTACTTATCAACCTTACAGTTTAGTTTCCGGGTACTAAACAACCTATCTACTCAGTTGCGGAAAGAGTAGGATCCTAAACCTTTTCAGGTGAAAGAAAATAGGGTTCCAACTAAAAGCTCGAACGTGAAATGAGCTATGATCTAACTCTCTACGAACTCTCACTAAGTGATGTTCTCAAGGTTCGATCTAAAGATACAAAAACTAACTAACTCTATAACTCTCAACAAGTGATGTTCTAAGAGATTAAATTCAATTCAGCCCGTGAAGAATATTGCTCTTTCTTTCGCTCTCTGGTTTCTTCTCGCGTGTGTGTCTTCTGTATTCTCTTCGAATGAATGAAGGCCTCTATTTATAGGCGGAGAGTATCAACTAGCCGTTAGAGGAGCTGTTGATCTCTGTTCTTTGAAAGCGATGGCTTGTCTCTCATCTCTGCAGACTTTCCCGATATTGCATCTGTGCTCATCTGCTTTCCATCTGAGATAGCCTTGTGTTGGGCCAAATGGGGTAATGACTGAACGGTCAAACCCTCACGTGACTTCCTTTTTAAAATTCAAATCTTAACAACAGACTTCCAACAAGGAGTGGTCGGTTAAGACTTTCGATCTTCAACTAACTTGTTCTTCAGCCGATGTTCTTATCTGACAACTAACAGTTGAACTCTCAGCTGACTTCATCTTCAAAGCTGTTGATCTTCTCGGTGGAGTTCTACAACTGATGTTCTGAAACTGAACACTCAGTTGTCTTCCTTGTATTTGATCAGTTGGGTTCGAACGCTCAGATGGCTTTCTTTCATCTGATGTTCTCTTCCCCTTTACTGCTTCTCATCTGATGAACGCTCAGTTATTTTCCTAACAACTGATGTTCTGTCCGAGTGATGCCATGTTGCCATCTTCAGCTGGAGTCCTATAAAGATAAAATCTTAACAATGCTCAAACAGCGAGCCTACCTACTAACATTAGGTTCTGGCAACATCTACTCGGTTGGGGTCAGTTGGTTTTAGAATTCATCAAAACTCTTACTAATAATCCCAACAAAGTTTGATGAGCCTGAACAAGTTCTAGTATCTGAAAGTGCTAACTCAATTATGCAGCAATCTCTACCTCAAAAGCAACGAGATCCTGGGAGTTTTGTGATCAAAATTGCCATGGGGAACGGGAAGGAAGCTTCTAGAATGCTGGATTTAGGAGCATGGATCAATCTGATGCCTTACTCGATTTTCAAACAGTTGGAATTGGGAGAGTTGAAGCCGACACGGATGTGTTTGCAACTGGCAGATAGATCGATTCGCCACCCTCGAGGAGTTATTGAAGATGTTTTGGTTCGAGTGGGAAAACTTATTGTGCCGGTGGATTTTGTGGTTTTGGAAATCGGAGACGTCAAGGAAGATGGACGAGAGCATACACTGGTATTGGGGAGGCCATTTATGGCCACAACTAACACTCTCATTGACGTCAAAAATGGCATAATTAAGATGTCAGTTTTGGGTGAGTCAGTTTCGTACGATGTTCGAGCCAATAAGGGGATTTCTTCTGCCAACAACATTGATAATTGTTCTTACATTGATGCTATTGACACACTTGTCGAGGCCTGTTTTATGGAAGAGAAACAGATTGAGGAGGTTTTTGAAGGCTCAGCTGACTTGGAGGAACGGCTCAGAGAGGAAGCAGCTATGGAAGCATTGCTGCCAACCAATCTACCCGTTGACGAGCCAGTGATAGTAGAGGCTCTTAAACGAGAGAAGGAGGTAGAGCTTGAGCTCAAGGAGCTTCCTGCCAATTTGAAGTATGTTTTCCTTGAAAAAGGAAGGAAGAAGCCTGTCATAATCTCCTCCGAGCTCAAGGCAGACAAAGAAGAAGCATTAGTCGAGGTGCAAAAAAAGTTTAAGGCAGCTTTTGGATGGTGTTTGTCCGATATTAAGGGGATCAGCCCTACCACATGTATGCATCGGATTAACTTGGTAGAAGGAGCTACCCTGAAGAGGGACGGTCAAAGGCGATTGAACTCCGTGCTAATGGAGATTATGAGGAAGGAGATTTTTAAACAGTTAGCAGAGGGGATTATCTTTCCCATTGCTGACAGTGAATGGCTTAGTCCCGTGCATGTGGTCTCGAAGAAATGGGGCATCACAGTGGTTTTGAATGACAATGATGAGTTAGTGCCTATGAGACCTGTTACTGAGTGGCGGATGTGTATAGATTTTCGAAAACTTAATACTGCCACAAAAAATGATCACTTCCCACTGCCTTTTATTGATCAGATGCTCGATAGATTAGCGGGGCATGAGTTCTACTGCTTTCTAGATGGATTGTCTAGCTACTATCAGATTCCGATTGCACCCGAGGATCAAGCTAAGATAGCCTTCACATGCCCCTTTGGCACATATGCCTGCAAGAGGATGCCATTCGGACTCTGCAACGCACTAGGTACCTTCCAAAGATGTATGATGTCCATATTTTCTGATATGATTAATGATTTTGTTGAGATTTTCATGGATGATTTCTCTGTGTTTGGGTCATCTTTTGACGATTGTCTTAGGAAAATTGCGCGGGTCCTAGAGAGATGTGTTGAAAGTGGTTTGACTCTTAGTTGGGAAAAGAGTCATTTTATGGTTCGTCGGGGGAATGTGCTAGGTCATATTGTTTCAAAAAGGGGTGTAGAGGTCGACAAAGCTAAGGTGGATGTGATTGAAAGATTGCCTCCACCTTGTGATGTCAAAGAAATTAGGAGTTTTCTTGGTCATGTCGGTTTCTATCGGCGTTTTATTAAGGATTTTCTAAAATTAGTCAACCTCTATGTCGTTTGCTGACTCAAGATGTGCCATTTGCTTTTGATGATGCTTGTCTTCATGCTTTTAATTTACTTAAGGAGAAGTTGAGTACTGCACCGGTGGTTATTGGTCCTATTTGGTCAGAACCTTTTGAGATAATGTGTGATGCCTCTAATTCTGCTGTTGGTGCTGTTTTGGGTTAACGTATAGATAAAATGCTTCGTGTCATTTATTATGCGAGTCTGACTCTTACTTCTGCTCAAGTAAATTATACCACTACAGAAAAAAAGATATTTGCTGTTGTGTTTGCATTAGATAAATTCCGTGCATATATCATAGGGTCTAAGGTCATCATTCACAATGATCATGCTGCATTACGTTATTTGTTGACCAAATCTCAGGCTAAACCAAAACTTATTCGTTGGGTGTTGTTATTGCAAGAGTTTGATTTAAAAATTCGTGATAGGAAGGGTAGTGAAAATGCTGTAGCTGACCACCTATCTTGTCTTGATAATTTACCTTTTCCTGCAATTTGTGATGATTTGCTTGAATCCTTTCCTTTTGAACAAGCTTTGAGTGCAGGGATTGTACCTTGGTATGCCGATATTGTCAATTACCTTGCATGTGATGAATTGAGGCCTGACCTTACTTCCCAAGAAAGGAAGTGTTTTGTCTCTGTGTGCAGGCAATATTTTTGGGAAGATCCATATCTTTTCAAAATTGGGAAGGACGATGTGATCCGAAGGTGCGTGCCGGATGAGGAGCAAGCCAAGGTCTTGCAATTTTGCCATGAGACACACTGTGGAGGCCATTTTGGAGGTCAGAAGACAGCACACAAAGTGCTACAATCAGGTTTATTCTGGCCTACATTGTTTAAGGATGCTCAGTCTTTTTATACTTCTTGTGATCGTTGCCAAAGGGTGGGGTCAGTTGGTCGTAGGAACGAGATGCCCCTTAATACTATTCTTGTTGTTGAGATTTTCGATGTGTAGGGCATCGATTTTATAGGACCGTTCCCCAAGTCTTTTGGCTACGAATACATTCTTTTAACGGTTGATTACGTGTCCAAGTGGGTTGAAGCAATTCCCACTAGGACTTGTGATTCTCATGTCGTGTTGAGATTTGTGCAGGAGAATATCCTTTGCAGGTTCGGATTTCCAAGGGCGATAATCAGCGATGGGGAAAAGCACTTTTGCAATAAGCTTTTTGAGAAGCTTATGAAGAAGAATGGTATAACGCATAAGGTGGCTACTCCCTATCATCCCCAAACCTCGGGCCAAGCCGAGACGAGTAATAAGCAAATCAAGGGGATCTTGGAGAAGACTGTCCAACCATCTCGGAAGGATTGGTCTTCAAAGTTGAATGATGCTCTATGGGCGTATCGCACTGCCTACAAGAGTATTTTGGGGATGAGTCCGTACCGTTTGGTGTTTGGGAAGAATTGTCATCTGCCTGTCGAAATCGAGCACAAGGCGTATTGGGCAATTTGGGCAACAAATCTCGACCTTGATGCCGCAGAGAAGCAACGGATGTTGCAAATATCATAGTTGGATGAGCTTCGTAATGAGCCATACGACAACGTCAAAATTTACAAGGACCGATTGAAGCGGTTGCATGACAGCCGGATTTTGTTCAAGGAGTTGAAGCCCGGGATGAAAGTCCTTTTGTTCAACTCGAGGTTAAAATTGTTTCCGGGCAAATTGAAGTCCCGTTGGACCGGTCCATACCTTATAGAAGAAGTTCTACCATTTGGTGTTGTCCGTTTGCTCAATGAGCAGACTCAAGAGTCTTTCCAAGCCAACGGACATCGAGTGAAACCGTATCATGAAGAAGAACATATTGTGAAAGAAGTCGAGTCAATTTGGCTCGTGGATTCGGAATGAAGGTCTCATGTTTGTATGTCAAGCTAATGACGTTAAACAAGCGCTTCGTGGGAGGCAACCCACTGTCCTCTATGTAAAAAAAAAAAAAAAGAGTTACTGCGGCCTAAGGGCGACGCTCGTCCAGGCCGGGTGAGCGTCTGGCATCGCTAGCTCTCATCTCGTGCATCTTCTGAGGCTCAAGGGGGTGATCGCCCGAGCTCGATGAGCGCCCATCACAACTCGGCCCCCACTTAGTCTATTTTAGAGAGGTAGCTGCGACGATCGCCCGTGTCGGGCGAGCGCCCGGCACAACTCGTTTTCGACTTTGTTCCGCTTCTGAGGCTCAAGGCAACGCTCGTCCGTGCTCGATGAGCGTCGGGTCTGCCTTAACTTCTTCGCTTTGTGATCGTTCCACATAGGCGAGCGTCCGACCCTTGCCCTATAAATACTCGTGCCCTAATTGTTTTCATTCCGCCGCACACTTTTAAGGGTCCTCTTACTCTCCTCGTCTCTCTCCATCTCTTGTCGCCTTTCACTGTTCCTCGGGACTACACCTTGTCTGCTCCGTCTTCCATTGCCGCTTCGCCGCCCACCTCGGCGAGCGTCGTTGCTCGTTCCACTCCGAGCGAGCGCCCGCCTTCAACCTTGTTTTCTTCGCCGCACGTCTCGCCGTCTCCGGCGCGCTGCTTCCGATCGCTCCACTCCGGCGAGCGTCTCCCACTTTCTCTTGTTCCAACCGAGCGAGCGCCGACCCTTCATCACATCCAGCGAGCGTCTCTCTCGTTCGCCCCACTCCGGCGAGCGTCCACCTTGCTCGCCTGTGATACCCCGAGTTTTTATCCCTTTAGAGAGCGTCTAATTAACCGAGTAAGATTCAAAGATGAAATTTAGGAGTAAAATTTTTCTTTTCTAATTGAAGAGATTTGAATAAAACGTTTAAATTGTCTTGTGAATCTTGTGTGAATTTATCTGTTCTATTTATCTGAGATGATGATGATGTGATATGCTTGTTGAGTTGTTTATATGAAAATGAGTATGAATTTAAATTCTGGAAAAATCCCGAGAAGTTTGTTGATTGAGAAAACATAACGTTAATCGCCGAGAAATATGTTTACGCCGACGAGACTAGAATAGAATTGGATTAACACCTTCGAACCTAGAATTCCTTTTAAGATCACTGAGATAGGGTAAGAACTTATCCGAGAATTGAGAAGAGAAATGAGGCATTAGTCTTGACAAGGATTAATAAACGGATTAATAAGCCGATTAAATTCTTTTAAAATTTAAAGGACTAAAATGATCGAAACCTTTAATCTTTTAATTTGAAACGTGAAATAGGATTGAGATGAGTTAGTGTCAAAAGTGAGACGAGAAAAGGATAGACCCGTTAAGAGAACAAAATGGAATTAATACAAATCGTTTTACCCGGAAAACATTTACGACCGGATAATTAATACCCGTAACGACACGACGACGACACGTGTCACCCACCTCTCTCCCTCTCACGCCACCTCACACCTCCTCTCCAATCATCCTTCAATTTCCAAGGCTAAGACATCATGATTATGTCTTATGCATGGATTACCTAAAGTGTACATGCAAGTTAATATCACATCACCTATCAAGTCTAGTCTTTTACAACTTCCAACAAGTACACCTTTTCCCTTTGTTGGATTTCAATTTTATTCATCTAAGACAAAAAAAGAAGACAACAATTCATTCATCACACTCCATCTATCTCTCTCCATTTCGATCTCTCTCTCTATAGCAAGAAAGAAAATAATCTCTCAAACTCTCCCAAGCTCTCTCTCCCTCTCGGCAATACCTCTCTCTCCCTCATACTTGATTTTTCTTCACATGCAACCATGGATTCAAGCTCTCCATCCATGAAAATGAAGTAGAAGTTATCAATCTCCATCCATTTCATCCATATTTTCAAAGAAAGGTAAGAATCTTCCAAGTTCTTGAAGTTGAATTCAAGAATTATCCAACACTTTTCTTTATTTTGATTCTTAAAACCTATGGATGATTAATCCCATATTATTTCTTTTTCTTTGAGGATTCAAGAAGACATCCTTCTTCCTTTCAAGATTCAAGCTTTGAAGCTACCATTTCCATCCATTTCAATTCCAAGAGCCAAGAGAAGGATTCCCATTTAATTAAGTATGAAATTCATTTGATTAGTTGTAAATATGTATGTCTATAAGTCCTAAAGGAAAGATCTATGCATGCATGTTATTTAATTTATGTTTAGGCAAACTTAGGATATGCATGTGCTAATCGAGTGAGAAGAATTCGTTAGGAGAATCGAGCATTAGATATTAATCGGTGAAATAAGAGAAGAAAAAGAAATTAAAACCCTAAAACTAAGATGAATACCGAAAATTATAAGAAAAATAGGAAAAATGTGAATCTTTGAGTTATTGTTATTTTGATGCTTGATTTGTTATTTTTATCATGTTAGTAATGAGATTATTTGCATGAAAAATTGAGAAATAAAATGCACAAAATGAGTATGTGTGTGCCATGACTTTTAAGGAAAAATAGAGGTTTTATTTTGTTAATTTTGTTGACGAATTGAGTGTTGTTTTGATCAATGGAAGGATTATATGTTATGTTAATATGATTATACATGTGTGTAAGTTAAGAAAATAAGTTTGCATGTTGAAGTTTTGAAAGAAATTAATTGTAGAAATAATAAAAAAGATTAGATGTTTAAGTATGTATTAATGTTAATTTGAATATGGAATAAAAATAGAAGTTTTGATAAAAAAAACTCAAAGTTGAAAAGCTTTTAATTAAATAAAAGATGAAAAGATGTATGAAAAGATAAATTAAATGTCTTGCATTAAAATTTAAAGACTTGAAATTTTACTAAAACTACAACAAAAAGATCTTTTATAATGTGATTAATAAAGTGAGTTAATTCATAAAAATGTGTATCAAAAGATAAAGAAATTATTTAGTAAGAAATGGCTTAAGTTAAAGACAAATAAAGAAGAAATTATTAAAGAAATAAACAAAAATAGAGAAAACCGAGTTTAAGAAGAATTAATCGATAAGAAATAAAAAGGAAGTTAAATTGAGTAAAGGAAAGATGCTAAACGAGTTAAGATAGATACTCGTATAAGTCGATTGAGGAAATAAGAATAAAGTAAGAAGTCGAGAATTAAATGGAAAGAAGATTAATAAATTGAGCACATTATTTCCAACCAAGCAAATAAAAAGATAAACCGAGATAATAATTAAAGGAACAATAGTCGAGATAACAAATAAGGATCGAGTTAAAGAGGAATAAGAAAATCCTAATTTTTATACGAGTTAATAATAATTAAAGAGAAATCTTGTTAATTGAATAAAAATTATAAAATATCTTATAAGATAACGGATGTAAAGTAAAGCATTGTCTATAAATAAGAAAGCTAGAATTAATAGTTTAAGCCTCCATAAAAAGAAATGCATAATCGAGTTAGATTTTAAGATCCAAATTGAATGCATGTTAATGTGTCTTGAAGTATGTTTGATTTGTATGATTTCATTATGTGTTTCAATAAGTGTTTAAATGCAGATAGTGTTACAATGTGAAAGATGATTGAACTATTATATGCGAGATGATTGGTTGTTAAGTTGAGAATAATTAAACCCTTTGAAAGAAAACTCAAATAATAGAATGATAATAATGAAGTTATTAATTAGAACGAGAAAAGTATACAATGTTGAGTAGTAAGGTTAACTAATTCGAATAGAGTTAATAAAATAAAGACGAGAACGTAAGATCCTTTAGAAAAGTTAGAGCGAAGAGAGAGACGACTCAAATAGAAGTTCGTCAGTTAAAGTCCAACGCCTTTGTGTCCGTCTTTCATATATCTTATCTATCGATGTCGAACTATGAAGGATCGAGCCGGACGGATCGTTAAGCGAGGACAAATAGCCCTAGACCACCTAGCTAGTTCTTCGGAAGTCAGGTGGGCTTTTCTGAACCAAAACTATCGATGAAAAGTAGTTATGCTATTGAATATTATGTTATGATTTTCAAATGTGATTGACTTGCCATTTTATTGAAGTTAGTATGTGTTATCATCTATTCATGTGAAGATGTGATTATCCTGTGAAAGCAGGAACCCACGTGTGGTATATGATGAGGTGACTGTAAGCCTTGCTTCGGTTAGGCCGGTCATAGTGTTTGAGAAGGAGGCCTACTTCTCGGCACAGTGAAGTTATTGGTGATAGATGATACATGCTATTATATTATGCTATTTGACTGCGCAGTCTGTTTTAAAAAGAAAAATGTTTTGACATGCACAAGTAAAACCGTTTTTAAAACTGCTTATATACTTGTGATGTTTGGCAAGGCAAGTTCAATTAATATAGCTTTAAGAAGCATCTTATTTCAAATGTTTTGGCTTGTGTTCACTGAGTACGAAGTACTCAGCCATGCGTGTGTTTCTAAACATGCAGGTTGACTGGATGGCGATGACGTGGGTACTTGGTGGTGTGGTTTGGTTTTGTTGGTTAAGTTTAGTAGAATTTCGGACTGGCATTTGTACGTCTTCATACGTGCAAGTGTTGGGAGTTGATGTTAATTTCCGCTGCAATCCTTTTGATCTAATGTCTGTTGATGCCAGTACTTTAATATTCATGTTTTTTATTCCGAGCGTTGTGCTCGAAGACTTTGAATGCTTGTTGAATTCGTAACCCTTTAACTTGTAATCCCGAGCGATGGGCTCGTAACTTGGTTTGTTGTTGAACATGATCCCTTATCTTGATGTACATATTCGTATGTTTCTCTTTTTCTTGGAATTCCTTTCCCATCAATATAAATTACTTGTTGAATTCCTTTTAAAAGTGAAGTTAAGATGCTCGATTATTAATTCATTATGCTTTTGAAAAACCAAATTCGATTGTCTTATATTTCATCTTTGTTTTCCCCGAGCATGTTCCCTTTATTTGAGTTAGTTGTTAGTTGTTTAGGTTTGTTGTTGTTCGGAAGTCGCACCTCAAGAGTCGGGGCGTGACATCGCCCCACTCAAGCAAGCATCTCTCTCATTCGCCCCACTCCGGCGAGCATCTACCTTGCTCGCCCCACTCAAGCGAGCGTCGTCCATTTGTTTTCATCTCCGGACGAGCGTCCGCCATTTTGCTCACCCATCCTCAATGGCCCGAACCAAGCACATTGGGAATACGGGCGAATCCAGCAGTTCCGCCCCACGTACTGCTGCAACAGAGGCCATGGATACTGATGCGGCTACCCCACGGGACATCTCCAGGACATATGATGCTCTTTTTCCTATTGACACGCATGCAGAAGGTAATAATTATCTTCATTTCAAAAGCAAAGCGATTACAGTGCCTCGTTTTATTGATTGGGAAGTTATTGAATCGTTGGGGGTGACGGATCAGTTGGATAAGTATCTTAAGGTGCTAGGATTGTTTAAGTATGCTCATGCCGAATGGCCTTCTTTTGTTCCATTGTGTGTAGAATTTCTGGTTTCTATGCACTTTGAAAATGATCTTGCGAGTATTACTTTCCGTTTGCTGGGTACTACATATCATGCTGGGTATACTGCTATGCACAAAGTTTTTGGATTCCGGAAGTCTCAGGGGGTGTTAGCCGTTCCTGAGACGTTTGATGCTAATACCGCTTGGCGAGATTTGACGGGGTGTGACAATTGGGGAGCTGGTGGTTTGTCTAGTGGATTAATTCGTGATCCGGTTTTGGGTATTTTACACAAATTTCTTGTATATAATGTTAAGGGGCGTGATGAGGCTAATAAGGTGCATTTGCTTGAGCTCTACTTACTTGATTGTGCGGTGCAGAAGAGAAAAGTCTGCCCGGATCCTTTTATTTTCGCCACTCTGCAGAATATTGTTCGAACTTCAACATTTCGCGCTGCTTTGCCTCACCTAGCTACTGCTCTGGCTTATCACTTTAAAGTTATTCGGGCGGATTTTCCTCCTTCTAATCAGGTTCTTCTGGAATGCAAATATTTGGGATTTACTGAATTGAAGCATGGGTTTATTGCCCGTGATCTGGTGTCTTTTCTTCCCTACGAGGAGCACCCGGCGGTTAAGCACCAGCGTGATGCCGAACTCACAGGACCTCGCGTCCCTCTACCTACTGCCCCCGTTACTTCCGATGCTGAGTCTGACCAAGACGTTGATGCTGCTACCACGGTGGAGAGTGAGGATGCATCTCCTCGTGAGGTTGAGTCTGCTTCTCAACCTTCCGGTTTTGTTCCTTCCGCCTCTATTCCTCCTGGTTCAGTCCCTTATGATTTTCGGCAGGATTTTACTTCTTTTCGTGGCGAGTTGGGAGCGCAGTTTGGGCAGCTACAACAGCAGTTAGTTTTGCAGAGTGCACAATTACAGCGTCAAGATCAACGGTGGGAACAGAATGATCAACGGTGGGAAAGGAATGATCAACGATGGGCTGTTAATGATCAACAATAGGCTGTTTAGACTCAGTATTGGGAGACCCAGAATCAGCATTGGGTGGAGCAAGCGCAACATTGGGCTACTAGTGCGCAGTATTGGGATCAACAACGATAGCATATGGCGTCCCAGACTCGCCAATAGGATTTTTTGGAGCAGCAAATGGCTCGTTGGAATTCCACCCCAGGTGGCCCGTCCAATCCGCCTTCGGATCAACAGTGATTCTCACTGTTGAAGTGTACACTTTTCTTTCCTTTTCTTTCTCGTTTTAGTGGTTGTTGCTGTTTATTTTGCTTTTATGTTATTGTGCTTGTTTTGCATTGCTTTGGTTCTTTTACTAGGTTGTTGGTGTCTATGTTATGCCTCGGCTTCTACTCTGGTTTGCGCTGTTATCCTCCCTTCCTTCTTTTTTTACTTCTTAATTGCCAATGGGGACATTGTCGCGTACTTTTCGTGGGGGCGGGGGTGTGTTTGTCGGAATAATTATCTTGTGCGTCCTCGGTTATTTCTTAGTTGGAATTATGATGTAGAAGTTGGGCTTGAAGTTCATAATTCATGCTTTGATAGATTTTATTGATCAAGATGGTTTTATTATGTGGTCATTGCTTGTCAATTGTAGGGCGATTCACGCTCGGATTATTGAAGCTTGACTTTTGAGTGTGGGTGAAAGGTTAGGGAATAATGTTTAATAAGTGTATCCCAATTCAAAATAAAATCAATAAAAAAAAACCAAAACATCAGAAAATTAATATATATATATATATATATATGTATATATATATATATGTGTATATATATATATATATATATATATATATATATATATATAAAACGAGAAGTCATTTAATGGTTCAATAAGTTGAGTTACTTTGGGAGGCCTCTGCTCTTCTGGGAACCATGAGCATGGAAAACCACATGAGGACACTTTAGATGACCTCTAAATGTTCACACCTCATGAATTATGGCCATATAACCCAATTCGATTTGACAATTTGTTAATATGTCTGTTTAATTTTGTTGTGTGGTGAAGGGCTCTACCCCTCTTTCTCATTGTCTTGAATTCGTTCTTAATGTTGAGGAATGGGTATGAGAAACCACACTAGGATGCCGGAATTTCCGTGAGTAACCCTAGTGAAGATTGCCCGGAATTCACATTTTTTTTAGTGTAATTTAAGAAATGGTTCAAATTTGGGATACTCTTTGTTGTTGTTGTTGTTTTGTCTCTTTGATCTTGTACTCGGATGTTAGGTTGATTGAGTTCTTGCGTGGAGGGCAACTCATTTGTTGTGTGATGACTGCTGTCAGTTGATGAGTAATCAATTGTTTGGTGATTGAGAGTTTATTGAGATATGAATTATTTGGTTCAAGTTTTCACTTTCTTCATTTTAATTCTTAATAAGATTTGCTTGAGGACAAGCAAGGTTTTGTGTGTGGAGGGGTTGTTGCACCTATTTTTGGTTGTGTTTTGGATAGCGTAGTTGTTGCATTTTGAATGATTTCCAATATGATTTGCCTTGTTTTTAAACTTAGAATGCACTAATATTTTGGGTTGAGTTTTGTTTGACAATTGCAAGATTTTTGCTCGCAAGTACAGATTATAAAAGAAAAGCAGTCGAGTAATGGCAGAGTCGAGTAGCCATCGATCATTGCTATCCGACGCTCGCCTGGCTATGGTTATCAAGCCAGACGCTCATCCGGCGTCAACCAAAATGTTGGGCGCTCGTCCATAATCCGAGGAGGGGGGCGAGCAATTGACAGAGAGCTTACCCGACACTCGACCACCTTCGGCGATCGCCCGGCGAAGGGCAAGGGAGGACTCCGTTGATCGCCCACTCCCAACGAGCGTCCAGTGTGTGTGTGGAGAAGACCTGGGCGGCGACCGTCGGCCTTGGTCGCTCGTCCGGGTAGTTGGATCGCGAAGAGTCGGACGCTCGTCCGTGTCCGACGAGCGTCGGGGCTGAGGCGGCGTTTCACTCCTATAAATAGAGGATTGGAATTATTTTGCATATATGTTTTTATTTTGTTTTTTTTTCCCGCCGCTTTAGAACACGAACAACTTTTTCTTTCCAGTACTTTTCTTCTTCTTCTTGTTCTTCCATGTTCTAGATAGATTTATTGCTTTCAATTCGTACGGATCTTGTGACAGACTTCAACTACAGATTGAGTTTAATTATTGTGAGTTCTTCCTGTTCATCTTAATTTATGTCCATGATTTATTTTGTTCTTAGAATTAGGGTTTATAACTTTGTCTAGATTAATTTATCTTTTAATTACTTAGAATTAGAACAACAAACCCCAATCAATCTTTATTGTTTTCTTTTTATTTTCTGTTTCTTTTCGCAATACAAATATTGCCCTGTTAAGTCTTCCTCGAGAGATACGACTTGGGTTGATTAATTTATACAACTTTGATCTCGTTTAATTGCAGGCGACTTTAGGATAAATTTAGTCGAACAAACTTGTGCTTTAATGTTTAAGTTTTGGAGTTGTAGTTGGATATGAGCTTGCTATGATGAATTTAAGTGATGTGGTTGTGTGGTAGTGTTTTATTAAAGTGTGGTTCAATGTTGGAAAGCTTGTTATAGTATGTTGAATGCTTGGAGCTTGTCTTGATGTTGTGTTGATGTTGGGAGACTAATCTATGTTGTGTAGAGTAGGTACAATGGGAAAGAGCAAGGACAAACGCCCACGCATTGAGGAGCCACCTCCAAAGGAGAAACAAAAGGCATCTACATCCCGCCAAGGGAAATGCCAAGCCGAGTATCTAAAGCACTTACCTTCGGATCCGGCCGCTCGACATCGACAAGAGAATAGTGGCCCGTATAAACCCTCGGTGTTTAATGTGGTGCTCTTCCAAGATGATCACAATGAGCTATTTATTAAACTTGTAAAAAGAGGTCTTGGTTCATGCAAATACCTGGATAAACAAAATCTTGAGGATCTCGGGCTTTGGGACAATGTGAAGGAGCTTTTTAACCAGATTGGTTGGGGATCGATCTTGACCGGAATGTGGCCTACATGTCCAAGGGCCACATTGAAGTTGCTTTCCACCTTGAAAATCCCCATCCATCAATCTAAGCTTCCTGAAACGGTATACTTTCGATTGGGGATCGCACTCACACCATGTCAATGGAGCAAATTAATGCGATCTTCAATTGTCCGAATGGGGGACAATGTCAAAAGTCACGGGAGTTTAAGCGAGGGAACTATGAAAGGTGATGACCTATTCCACGAAGACCTATGAATCAGGGAGATCCAAGGCCACACTACTCCGCAACCCCATCTTCCGAGTGATCCAAAGGATCCTTGCTCACACTATTTTCCAACGGGGGGAGAATAGTTCATGTCGGAATGTTAAGCTTCAAGTTATTTAGGCAATGCTTACTCATACGCCCCTTAACTTAGGACAATTTCTCTTTCGCCAATTGTATGCCCAAAAGCATCAAAGCAAAGGCGTTCTTTGTTGTGGTGGCCTTATCACTTCTATTGCCATATCGCTTTGTCCTCAATATCACACATGGACGAAGCTTTCAGATTCTCTTGTCATCGATGCAGTGACATGGAAGAATATGAGGGTGTTTGTCTCGGCATCTCGCCCCTACTTATTTCGACAACATAAGGAGAAGAAACCAATGCCGGAAGAAAAGGAAGTGGTGGAGATCTACCCTTTGCCCGACCTTACGATTACAAGGGTGACTAGTTGTTAAACAAAGCGAATTGAAAAATGGATACCCCTTTCCACGAGGTGGCCATACTAACGGCCGGGAACCCTCGGGTTGAGATGGATGCAAGTATAGTGATGGCGGGGAGGAAGTAGAAGGAGATAATGATGTCGGCGATGGTGATACGAACAATGAGGAAGAAGGAGAAGAAGGCTAAGCGAGAAGAGAAGAAAGCCATGCGAGGAGAGGTAGAAGGCAACAAGTCGTTGATAGAGGGCAAGCCTCATTTGGGGGGTACCAAGATTGTGGAGGGTGGTCGGGACTCTCTAACTTGTATGGAGGACCGTCGAGGTCCGAGGGATTCTATGGTGATGAGTTTGCCGGCATGGGGGAGAGAGTGGAGCATTTTGACAATTACTGCACTCAATGGGATAGCGAGTTTGCAGTGATGTGCCATGATATTCAAGCTATCCACCTACACCAACAAGAGATGAACGAGATTCAACAGCAACAAATCGGGAACCAACAGTGCTTCCAAGCCGAGATGTTCCAAAGATACGATGAATTTTAACAAGACTTGTACGCTCGGCAAGAGAGCTTTCAACAGGTTTTGTATGCTCGCCAAAATTCCTTTTCAACAAACTTGGTTCGACTGGCAAGACGCATTCCAACAGGAGCTTTTTGCTCACCAAGATCGATATCATTAAGAGGATCAAGTCAACCAACAAGAGATGTTGGAGCTCGTTCACCGTTTCCAAGTCCACCAACTCGAAGAAGGCCACAATTAGCCCCCGCCTCCTCCTCCCCAATGATTGTTGAGGTATGGTTGTATTTGTATTCTTTTCTTCCCTCCAAACTTATTCGTTTACCTTCATTTAAACAAATAAGTTTGGGGGATGGGGGAGATGGATACAAATACATATGTAAATATGTGTGTGTTAGTTTGTTTGGGTTTGTTTGCTTTAAGTAGTTGTTTGGTTGTTTGTTAGTTTGGTTTGTGTTTTTGGAAACTTTTTGGGAAAAATTTTGAGTTTAGTTGTTATGATATGATTGTTTGTGGCTCGATGTGACTTTGGTAAAATGCCGATGAGGATAATGTTATGTTTTTTTTGCAAAATTTGCTTAGAATTGAGCATTTCTCGATTGGTTTTGCATGTGTTGATCTCGACTCTTTGACCTTTGAACGAACCGGTGAGATTTGAGCCTTATATTGCTATATTTTGTGTTTCATTCTTGTGAGATTGGTCATGCATGCATTTCTACTCCTAGAACTTGCCTTGGTTCTATATTGAGAATGCTTAATTGTGCAAGAACTTGGAGATGATCTTAGGCCATTGTTGTTAGCCACCTCAAATCCTAAACACTACCTTGTGCTTTATATTTTCTATTGTTAACCCTTTTGAGCTTGAATAGTCATTCTTTGTTAAACTGGAGAAAATGGGGTGTTGGTTTTGTAAGGGTATCCCGGGGTGGGTTGAAAAATGAAAAATGAATGAAGTAATGATGAATTGGGTAGAAGTTTGGGCTCGTTGATGGTGAAAAAAGAAAAAAATTCCCATAAGCTCAAAGAAAGAAAAGAAATAAAAATGAAATAAAAAGAAAAAGAAAGAAGAAAGTGGAAAGTTAAAGAAAATAAGGTATAAGTCGTTTGTTAGAACACTTTCTTTTGAATTTGAAAGAATGAAATGAGAAAAGAAGAAAAATGAGAGAATAAGGGAATTAACATGTTGATTGAGTAATGAGTAGTGCATGGTGAGGAAGGAAGATGAATTGATTTCATGCTTGTTTTGAAGTAGATATAAGGTTGGTGAATGATTCTGATTAGTCACTTAGCCAAATTTCCCCTCCTAAACCAATGTGCCTACATTATAATCCAAGAAAAACCCTTTGTGATCCTCGTTCTTGCATGATTCATTTTGCAATGGAGATATTAGACGATTTGCAAGCATATGGTAAGTAGATTGCATTGTGTGAATTCGATGAGTGCATAACCATTCACTTGAGGGTTGAGAGATACACTTCCTTGTGAGTTTCAATTGTAGAATTGTTGAGGTTGATATGCTTTTGATTTGTGTGGAACTATGAAAGTCATGCTTGGTTTTGGCTTTCAAATGATTTGTGTAATCTGAGGCATTTAGGACCCAAAGTTGCTACTACATTCGATGTTTATGTTCTTTGTTTGATTGCATTGTTCGGGACGAACAATACCTAAATTTGGGGGAGTGATAAACACCTATTTTCGTAGCAACTAAACATGTTTTCTACCACTTTTTGCCAAGCTTTACCCTCTAAATGTGATGTATTTTGCATTGAGTATGTTATTTTGGATTGGTTTCACATTTGGTGGAGTTTATGCATGTGTGTAGGTCTAACAAGGGTCATTAAGTCGGAATAAAATGGTAAAGAAGAGCGGAATCAAAGAATTAGGAAGAAGAAC
Source organism: Schizonepeta tenuifolia (assembly GCA_029490685.1). Classification (NCBI taxonomy): domain Eukaryota; kingdom Viridiplantae; phylum Streptophyta; class Magnoliopsida; order Lamiales; family Lamiaceae; genus Schizonepeta; species Schizonepeta tenuifolia. Next base: position 54,360,696 of record CM055955.1, on the reverse strand, counting down.
TGAAAAACCGGACGAAAAGGAGCTAAAACATGAATCAGCGCCTTGAAGTATGAAATCGGCGGTCTGCACATCAGAATTGGCGGTTCAGGGGTGAACTGCCGGTTCAACCGCCGATTTTCTCTGTAATCCATTTCACGTTGTAACCAAAACCGGCGGTCGGATAGGCGTCTTAGGCCTGGACCACCGATTTCGGCGGCTGCGGCGCCGATTTGTCACTTCAGACCGCCGGTTTGGGCATTTTCCACCAAAACTTGACAATTTTGCCCTTTTCGCAATTTTAACACTGTTTAGCACTTTTTGTATCCTATATATATGGGACTTCAGCCCCAAAACGTGTATCTTGACTCCATAGCTTATATTTCCCCTTCCCAAAGTTTCCTCTTAGGGTTTAATTCATTTCATAATCATTGTGTTAGTTTGACAAGGTTGGATTTGAAGATTAGTTGAAGATTTCTCCATTGGGTTCTTAGTGTTTCTAATCATGCAATTATTTCTAATTTCTTATGTTTTATTTTCATTCATGTCTAACTAAATTTCTTTGTTGGTTTTGGGGATTTGAGATGATTTGATGGTGGATTTGATCATAGCTTGTTATTTCTAATTGTCTTCATCTATTTGATTGTGGTGTTGGATATTGATTTCATATGGGAATTATTGATCATCTTTCTTGCATGCCAAGTGTTTGTAGAATTTCTTAATAGAATTTTGCATTCATGGAAAACAATGATCACAACATGCATTGCTTTTGATGCTTAGAAAGTGAGAATGCATGCATGGGAGTTTGAATTCTTTATGATTTTGGGAGTTAATTCGTCGTCTTGAGTCTTAGCTGAGAGAGTCGTCAAGTTGATCTACTTTTGCTATCAATCGAGAGAGGGAAATGAATATCTTTGTGAATGCTCCTCATTTAGGTGATTAAAATTGGTTGCATGAAGTAGGAAGTCATTATCAAGCCATCTAGAATCAAATCAAGTCCTTAGATCCAACTCTTGTTCCATTTTGAATCCTTGATCGTTTATTATTCGTTTATCTTTCGAATTTGCCCTTCTTTGCTTGATCTTTTGTTTAAGTGTTTTAATCAATCAACAATCACGATGTTTATAGAGCTTGAATAGTAGGAAGGTGCATAAATTTTATTTCCAACGTAAATTCGGCCTAATAGTCCTTGAGGATACGATACTCGTTGCTAGTTGCTACAATTACCTGATTAAACTACGGTTTATGTTGCTAAGTCAAACTAGTGATCACAATTTCTTTATTAAAAACCTTTGGTGTTCAAGCTCAAGTAAGTGGCAAGTTAAAACTTATTAAGTTCTTAAAACAGAAAAAGCAAGTTTTTGGCATGTGTTCACTGAGTACTTTGTACTCAACCCCTGCATTGGTTTTCTTAAAACGTGCAGGTAATTTTGGGAGGGATGAGGGCAAGTTCAGAGGATTCCTCGTTTGTCTCAGTTTTGTCAAGTTTGGGATTTGAGTCTTCATACTCATTTCTCAACAACTTTATCATTCCGCTGCGAGATTCATTTATTTGATATGGTTGTAATCTTATTATTTTATTTAGGTCTGTAACTTAATCCTTGATGCATGCACCTCAAACCCCTTTGATGCTTGACAACTATCGAAACATGAATCTCTTTCTCAAACTAAAAACCAGTTTTTGGGCTTCCAACGGGCCTCTTGAAAGTCTTTGATAATATCATTCAATTGTTAAATTTTGGCCCTTGGTGTTTGATTCAAAGTCTTAGATCCAAGCATGCTAAGACCTCTTAGATAATCGAACATTCAAGTTCTTTTGATGTTTCAAGATTGAGTTAGTATCAAGCATGCTAAATTTCATTGATAAACATGACTTCTATTTCATCAATGCTTCAAAGTCATGTGAATAACTTAGACTCGAGCATGCTAGGCATCCCTCTTATTCTTTCTTTCAAAAGGGAGCCTTGTTAAGAAAAGAGAAAAGTTTAAGTAGACGTTATGGTTTACCCGTTCTAGTCATCTTCACTCTAAAACCGGTGTAGGATCATGATATGGTTTCAGTCCACCCTTCTAAAAGTAGTAGTTAGGCAGGGTGGGTTGTTACACCACACATCTCAACTCTACCCCAAATCTTGAAGAATGTCTCCAAAAGCTAAGGATGTTAGTGCACTTCGAAGAAACCTTTAGAAGGTATTAATGACTTCACGTCGAAGAACCCTGTGGAAGGTGGTGGCATGATGATGCGAAGTAAAGCTAAGAAGTTGCAAGAAGCTTCGGAAGCTGCCAAAGCTGCCAAGTCAACTTTTGTCACAGAGATAGAGCCGTACGTCAATGATGGCGATGACGATGACGCAAGTGATGGTTCCGAATCACCGAAAGACCGTTCGGCGAAAAATTACTCATCTGAGGTTTCTGTTATGACAACCAATGCTACGGGTTTTAAAGGAGCAGATAGAAAGTCTAGTGACAATGATGGAGGCTATGGACAAGCGTATGACCAAACAAGATGCTATGATCTTAAAGTTTGTACAAGGAAAATGGGTATCCACTTACAAGCATGATGATGAAGATGAAGAGAATGATGAAGCAAAAGATGAAGATGAGGATGATGATGACGATGATGATGATACTTCCAAAAGACATGAAGAGAAGCAGTCGAATGTTAAAGAGTCTAAATTCGCTTCAGGCAGTCTCATCTCAATTGAACAAGTCAAGCAGCTCATTGAAGGGACCATAAAAGACAAATTCAATGGGAGTTTCAAGTCTTCATTGGTTTACTCAAAATCATATACTCAAAGAATCGATAACTTAATGATGTCTCTCGGCTATCAAAACCCCAAGTTTCGGTAATTCGATAAAAAGGGTAATCTGAAGCAGCATATAGCTCACTTCATCGAAACTTGCAATAATGCTGGCACTATTGAAGATCATTTGATGAAGCAGTTTGTTCGTTCACTTAGAGGGAATGCTTTTGATTGGTACACGGATTTAGAGCCGAACTTAATTGATCATTGGGAGCAACTTAAGCACGAGTTTCTTAATCGATTCTATAACATTAGAAAGACTGTTAGCATGGTGGATCTCACAAGTTCCCGGCAGTTCAAAGATGAGTCAGTGATTGACTACATCAATAGATGGATGAACCTTTGCCTTAACTATAAAGATCGATTGTCCAAGTTGTCTGCCATTGAAATGTGTATTCAAGGGATGTATTGGGGCCTGCAATATATTCTGCATGGAATTCAACCCAAGACGTTTGAGGAATTATCCATAAGAGCACATGATATGGAGTTCATCATGGCATCAAATGGAGTTGGAGGACCGCCAGTTCAAGAACCTCGTCGGTTTAAAAAAAGCAAGAATTCAAGAATTGAGGCAACTCTTTTGACAAAGTTCCAAAGAAAGAATCAATGGCAGTAAAAAGCAACTTCTGTTAAGTTTCAAGGAAAGAAGTCAATAAAGAGGATAAGCGAACGCTTTTCAAGACATGGGACAAATGAGGCCGACTCTAAAAGAGCTGCAGCAAAAGAAGTATCTTTTCTAAAAGAGTTGCAGTAAAAGAAGTATCCCTTCGCAGCCAAGGCAGAATCAACCTAGGCACAGGCCAAACAACTCAGTTCAGCATGAACCGCAAAGACACAAAAACTGGGACAATCCAAACTTCTATCATAAGACATTCCCTGTTCAAAGCAAGCGTATCAAGGATATGGAAACTATGGTGATTAGTATCATAGTCCTAGTTATCCACAATACGGATATGTTCAAGGAGCTAGACAGTTTGGGACATCTTTATAATACCCTGATCTTTTATTAGTCTTTGAAATCGCCTTAATTGAGTTTATGTGCCTAAATGTGTGCTTTTATGTGATAAAAATTTTCGAGAAAATAAACTTTCTCGTGAAATTACTAAAATGCCCTTGAGTGCTCTCATGAGATTTTTCTCATTTCGGTTATCCGAATCGAGTGTGTGATGACTTGACTGAGCATGATTATATGAGTTGAGTTTGAGTTTGAATTTCGGAAAATTCCGAGAAGTTTCGTTTTTGGATGAATAGTAACTTTTCTCGAGTAATCACTATTCATCGAACTTTTCTGAATTCCGTCTAATTAGTGTCTTTTGAGTGTATAAATGATTTTAGAAGCTTTAAGATAGGTTTGAGAATCGTCAGAAATTGTCCGAGAGAAAAATTAGTAAAGGACCAAAAAACCTAATATGAATAGTGAATTCCGACTTTTTCTTCGTTTCTCGAAATTTTGATTTGACAACTTGATTTCTGGATTCCTTGATTTATTTGGTGAAGTTTAGGACGGAGTAGAGAGAATTCTCATGTCGAGAAAGAGCCGTGGTGAGTTTCAAATCGTTTGAGAGTTTAATGAGAAATTAGGGATAGATTGCACCGGATAACCTTTTCTTCCGGCGAAATTTATATCGCATTTTTTATCACCGGGTGCAACTAATTCAATTAAAAACCTATCCTACTCTCATTTCACTCACTCTCTCACACGCTCTCTCTCTCTCTCTCTCTCTCTTAATCATCTCTCTCTCTCTCCAATTCTCTCCCTAAACTCTCTCTCACTACCAACCTCTCTCATCTCTCTCTCACTCTCTGCAATCACACACACATACACACTTCATTGAAGATCAAGCTTCAAGCTTCAAGAACTCCAAGAAGATCACCTCCATTTATCCATCGACTAATCCGTTAAGGTATTTGTGATCATCTCGTTATGGTGATCGATTTAAGACTAGGATTTGATCATTTTTCTTTCCCTAAAAAAAAATGGCAGCTCGTACCTCCAAGATGGAGCTTGACTTTTGCTTGTGTGGATCATAGAGTTGCGGGGATTGAAAGCCCTTTGATCGATCAAGCTTTCAAGCTTACGTAAGTCCTCTTGATTCTAGAGATTTAAGTTCAAGAAATCCCTCATTTTCTACTCTTTCTAGTCAATCATAATGATCATTTCTTCAAGAAAATCAAAGCCCCTTGTTCTAGTATGGATTTTTGAGTTCTTGAGAGTCTTTAATCCATGAAAATGGAAGCTAAAAATTGAATCCCTCCCCTCTCTTGAATCTACCGAAATTTTGGGTTAAGGGTAGGATTTTGATTTTTAATTTTTAATGTGATATTCATGATCCTTGTGAGTATATATGTGTGATGAAATTGAAAGAGAAAAATATATATATATATATATATGTATGATGAGTGCCGAAAATTTTTATGATTTTTGGATGATTTTGTGTTGATGATTTTAGTATGATTGTTAAGATTGATTTGTGTTCTAGATTATGATTTAGGAGTTTTGATGTGCATGATTAAATGAGAAAAATGAAGAAGTATATATATGTATGTGCACCGAAAATGAGTATATGTATGAAAAAGATGATGTTCTTGATGATGTTCTTGATGTTCTTGATGATGTTCTTGATGAAAAGATGATATTTTGATGATATATGATTAATTGATGGAGGGATTTGATGAGATTAAGGATGCTAGAATAAAAAGAATTAGAAGAATGAATTTTTATGAATTTTTAGGAATTTTTGTTAATAAAAATCGAAATTAAAGTGATGATCAAGGTTGATAGTTCTTGATGATTCAAGTTAGATTATATGAATGTGATGAATCGATGATAAAGATGGTGTTAAAATAATTAGAGTCTCTTTTCAAAAATTTTGAATTCGATTCAAAACGAAGAAGTTGTCGAGAAATGAAATCGTTAATGAAAATCGAGTTAAATTAATAAAACAAGAAAAATTACAAAGAAAATGAGAAATAAAGAGATAAATCGAGTTAATAAGTAATTAGCGGTAATTAGAATTGTTTCTAATCGAGTTCAGTAAGTTTCCGAGCGATGACATATTTTACGAGAAAAAGACGAAAGACTTATTTGGTAGAGTTAGTTTCGGATTTTAAATTCTGATTAAATGATTAAAGTCTTAAATTATTAAAAGAGAAATGAAATTAATATCATTGAAATTAAAATTTAAGTTTAATAATTTATAGAAACCGAGTAGAGTCAAGTTAACATAATTGAATAGCCGAGTGGTGATCAAATAACCGAGTCTAGAATAAATAATCGAGTTTATAATTATGATTAAAGAATTAATTTAATTTTCTAGAATTTCCTAGAATATTTTATCATAATTGGAAATTTTTATTTTTCCAATTAATTATCGAAGTCGATTGTTTACCTATCTGTGAATGTCCGATTCTTGATGTAAAAGTCTGTATGTGAATGATTTGTGATTTTAGGACTCGAGAATTAATTTCGTAATTTTCTGAGTTTGTCTGACTCGAGAAATTGAGAAAAGACGAAAAACGTGATGTGAATTGTGATTTCTCGCTTTTCATGAATTGTTTGAGTTGAATTTGTCTGATGTTATCGAGTTGGGTTCCCGAGTCTGAAGGTCTGCTAGTTTAGTACATGGGTAGAAACCGAGAAAGATCGAGTTAGATAAGTCGAGATAAGTTAAAGAAAAAATCGAGTCAAATAGAAGTCCTTCAGCCGAGCGTTAGAACTCGTTTTCGTTTTTAGAAACGTAGACTCGACCTTATAAGATGTTATTCTTGAAGGAACGAGTGGAGTAGAGAAGTAGACGAAGAAGAAGGAAGCAGCTACCCAACCGAACCCTAAGCAGTCAGGTGGGCTTTTTAACCAAAAATCAAATGATGAAAGTGATTACTATTATCATATTATGTGAGTCTTAAAGTTAATTGACTTTCCATTTTATCTGAGTATTTTTGGTATGTTTAATCATCTACTTGAGCTATAATATCCTGTATGAGACAGGAACACACGTGTTGTTATTTGATTGACGTGACTGTGAGCCTTACTTCAGTTAGGCCGGTCGAAGTGTTTGAGAAGGAGGCCTACTTCTCGACACATGAGATTATGTGGTAGATTGATTCATACATGTTATCTATATTGACTGTGCAGTCGTTTCAAGAAAAGAAAATGATTTTTGCATGCACAAGTAAAAGTTTTAAATTGTACTAATACTTGTGGTGCAGTGGCAAGGCAAGTTCAATTATATAGCTCTAGTCGAGCAAAGTTTAAATTATTTTGGCATGTGTTCACTGAGTACGAAGTACTCAGCCTTGCATGTATTTCTAAATGTAAAGGCTAGCTGGATGGAGATGGCGGATGGTGTTCGGCAGTGTGTTTATTTGAATTAGTCGAGTCTTCTTTTGGAGTTTAAGCTTGCAATTTCATATCTTCATATATGTAATTGTGGGACTTGAGAGTATATTCCGCTGCAAAACGATGTCTATTTGTTTGTTAAACTTACACTCTGAGTGTCGATACAATGAGCATGGTGCTCGAAACTTATTTTTATTCGATTTTATATTTGATCTGACTTGGTGATGGTTTAGTATTCCAATTCCGACACTTGAGTTTTTAATCATTGCTCGTCTTCCTTTAAGTTAAAAATTGAAAGCATGTTATCATTTGTTATCGCTTTCAATCTATATTCCCTTGTTTTCGAGCATGATCCCTTGATTGAGTTGTGTTTTATTCCGAGGTTTCACCTCACTGCCCAATGGATTTAGTCGTCTTTATACATTAAAATTCGGGTTGTGACAATCTTCCAGACAGTTCTCATCATGAAGGAATCGACCAAGTCAACCGAGTCGAAACCAAGCTCCTCAAAGATAGGGATATCCACCATTGAAATGGACTGCACGAGCTCCTAGGGAATATCAGTGAGTAATTTACATGGATGAAGAAGCAAAAAGTGATTCGAACGCATAACACAATTCGAATCTTCAAGGAAACTCGAGCCATTAATTTGAAAGGACCCACCTAAGTGTGGGCACCTAAAGTTCTTCTTGTATTTTGCAGGACCAGGATGAACTGAGCAAAAGAAGAGCTGCAAAGTCAATCTGGGTGTTGGATAGCGGATACTCCAAGCACATAACACATCAGAAGAATCTTCTTAAAGATGTCAAGTTTCGAGAAGACGGAACTGTTACTTTTGGTGATGACTCCCAAGAAAAAACCAAAGGTTTTGGTACATTTGAAACTAACTCGGTGGCTATAAAAATGTTTCCTTGGTCGATGGATTAAAGTACAATTTGCTCTCCATAGGCCAACTCTTTGATAATGGTTTTTCTGTGAAGTTTGATGCTCAGGGTTACAGGGTGAAAAATGTCAAGACCAAGCAAATTCTCCTATATAGTAGACGATTTTCATCACGTGGCGTATATTACACTAACTTGACAGGCAATCCTCTAGAAATGTGCCTTGTATCCAAAAGCAGTTCAGAGACAAGCTGGTTGTGGCACAAAAGGCTCAACCACATCAACTTAAAAACCATGAACAAGTTAGCTCGCCAACAGCACTCAGATGGAATACCAGACTTGAAATATAGTCTGACGCATCTCTGCAGTGCATGTCAATTAGGAAAAGTTTTTAGAGCATCATTCCGTCTCAAGATGACGACATCAATGGATCGTGTTCTGCAATTAATCCACATGGATTTTTTCGGTCCGATGACCCCCAAGAGTTTAAGTGGAAATGAATATACTCTCATAGTCACAGATGACTATTTGAGATACATCTGGGTGATCTTTATGGCGCATAAGAATGAGACAAGAGAAGAATTGCCTAAGCTGATGGATAGACTTGCGAATCAACAAGGAAATCCATTGTATCCATCAGATCTGATCGCGGAACTGAGTTCCTCAATGAGGCCATCGTTGAGTATTGCGAGAAGAATGACATAACGCATCAAAACTCAGCTGCAAGGACTCCATAGCAGAACATAGTAGATGAGAGAATAAATCGAACACTGAAGGACGCAGCAACGTCCATGCAGACAAGCTCAGCCTTGCCAAAGCGTTTTTGGCCTGAGGCAGTCAATACAACGTGCTACACACAGAACCGCTTCTTCCTAATGAAGAGACAAGGGAAAACTCCATATGAAATGTGGAGAAACAGGAAACCTAATATCTCTCATCTTCATATTTTCGGTTCTAAGTGTTATATCCATAACAATGGAAAAGCTCAGTTGAAAACTTTCGAGCCTAAAGCTGTCAAAGGCATATTCTTAGGATATGCTGCGAAGATTAAGGCTTACAGAGTTTTCAATTCCAACACAAAAATTATGGACATTACACCTCATGTTATGTTTGATGAATCTACTTTTGAGTGCAGGGAACAGGCTAAATTGTAGGCAGTTGAAGAAAGTGCACCGGCACAGCCAGCTCAGACTAAATCTCAAGCTCAACGACTGAAGAACTTAGCAGAGCCATTCATTTGATGAACTGAAGAAGAAGAAGTATATTCTTCAGAAGATAAGACTGAAGACCCAGTCTCAAATCAAGGGGGAACTTTAGAGTCAACAGATCAAGTGCCAACTCCAGCTGATACGCAAACCGTACTAGCAGCTGATCAGCTTCCAAGTCCTGGACTCCCAAGTCCAAGACCAGCCAGCTCCCCAGTTCATCCTCCATCTCCAGCTGAGGATAGAACTGCACCAGAAGCCAGACACCCAAGCCCGACACCTCCAGCCTCTCGAAGACCAGATTATTCCATCATAATCCTTAAAAAAGCTATGTAAGCAAGAAAGATTAAATGATGGTATGAAGATCACATCAAAGATGCGGTGATAGGAAATCTAGAAGTAGGTGTTCGAACCAGAAGAACAGCTCAAGTTGTAGATCCCACAACATATGTTCCTACTTAGTCCATTCAGTCAAGAACTCCAGCTCATAAAGAACTAACTTTGCCAGCACAGTACGCTGACGAACTCAGAGTACTAGAAAAGTTTGAACAAGCAGGAGATGTAGCCATGATTGCATACTATGTAGCTGATGTGCCCAAACCTAAAGAAATCTTGGAAGCTTTAGGTTGTATCCACTGGACTCAAGCATTGCAGGATGAGTTAAATGAGTTCCTCCGAAACTGCATTTGGGAACTTGTTGAAAGACCTAAAGGAGTTAAGGTGATAGGTCTGAAGTGGATATTCAAAGAACAAACGAGACGCCATCGGATACATTGTGACAAAATAAGGCTAGACTGGTAGCTCAAGGTTACTGCCAACAAGAAGGAATAGATTTTGAAGACTCATTAGCTCCAGTTGCTCATCTGGAAGCAATTCGGATATTCCTAGCTTATGCCTCTTTCCAAAAGTTAAAGAAGACGTGTATATTCAACAACCTCTTGGTTTTGGGACCGATAACGGTAGATTCTACAAGTTAAAGAAAGTCATATAAGGATTGATACAGGCTCCGCGTGCATGGTATGACACCTTGTGCGGCTTTTCACTAGAGTCTAGATTCATCCGAGGCTCAGTCGACAAGACCCTCTTTACCATCAAAGTTGGAGAGGACATCCTAGTGGTACAAATATATGTCGACGATATCATCTTTGGCTCTAAGTCCGAAGCTCTATGCAAAAAATTCTCCCAACTCATGAAGGAAAAGTTCGAGATGTCGGTGATGGGAGAGATGAACTATTTCCTTGGGCTGCAAGTCAAGCAGTCGCCAGAAGGAATCTTCATCAATCAATCCAAATACACAAAGTAGCTAATTTCCAAGTTTGGACTAAACTCAAGCAAAAAAACGAAGATCCCAATGAACACCAACTGGAAAATCGACCCAGGCCATGAACGAAAGCTTGTCGATGCAAAGATGTATAGAGGGATCATCAGTTTGATACTCTATCTGACTGCTAGTCGACTAGACATCTCCTACGCAGCCGGAGTCTGTGAAATATTCAAAGTTGAGTCTAGGGAAGCTCACATGCAAGCAGCGAAGAATATAATCAAATATCTCAAAGGGGCAGTTCATATAAGACTGTCGTACCCAACTGATGATAACATAGAACTGATAGGCTACTCAGATACAGACTTAGCAGAAGATCGAGTTGATAGGAAATCAACTTTATTATATTGTCAGTTCATGGGAAGCAAGTTAGTTTCCCGATTTTCGAAGAAACAGGTGTGTGTAGCCATCTCCACAACTGAATCAGAATACATGGCAGCCGAAAGTTGCTGCATGCAAATACTCTGGCTGAAGCAACAACTCAGAGATTATGAAGTCGAGACAGGCATAATACCCATCTTCTGTGACAGCTCAAGTGCTATTGCCATCACGATAAATCCAGTTCATCACTCCTAGAAAAAAATACATAGACATCAAACATCACTTTATTCGTGATCATGTCGAAAAGAAGGACGTCATTGTTGAGAAAATTCACACTTACATTCAGCAAGCTGATATTTTCGCAAAGCCTTTGGTGGAAGCACGATTCAAGATACTATGTCAACTCCTTGGATTGCTCAATCCAACCGAAGAAGAAGCTGTGAAGATGGGGATCACAAGTTGAGGGAAAATCTCAACTTGAGGGGGAACTGTACCAGTTTGATGCCCCCCAGACAGTCCAGAGGAAAGATAGAGTCAAACCTAGACTAAAACTGACGACTTGAGTCAGTCGAGTGTAAGCTGAACTGAAGAGACAGTCGACTTCTACGCCGATTGAGTGGTATCCTTGTGTCAACTTGTTCCTTATCTTTTAAGGCAGGTGTTTTTAAATAAATTGAAACGTCTTTTTACAAGTTATTCAAATATGAAATAGCCCTGCAATTGCATTCAATGCAAAGCGAGTCTAAATCCATAGACTATGCTTTTAGACTACGAGTGGGCTGACATAAAACAACTTACTCCCCTCATGCACGCGAGTGTTGTTCAACGCCCTTGACATATTCCATCATCGTCATTCCTGGAAGCAACTTTTTCTGAAATGATGCATTCAAGACTGCCGTTTATCCCGAAGAAAACTGTGAGAATTTATCTGATTCGTCGATTTGGATCTTATTCCTCCTATAAATAGGGGACTTTACATCTTGTTTTGTATAACAAGATTTTCTACCTTATCTCATGAAATTTTTGTCTTGTGTTTTTCGCTCTTACTAGGGTTTTTCTTCCTCTTCAGAAATTCCTACTCAGGTCGAGAATATGCATTCCCACTCTGCAAAGCAGTTCTCTTCTCCCGCCAGCCCTGAATTAACGTATCAATCGGTTCAACAAGAATTCTATGTTCGTGGCTACATGAGACGCAGATGCATCAAAGGACGACTGATGAAGTGGATGATTCGTGGTGTCAACCAGCTAATGTAGATCCCAATGGTGTTCATCCAATTGCATATCAGGATGAAGATCTGCAATCCCCCATCACGTGAACAGGTCAATAGTAACTTGTGCATCAGGAGTCCCGTTCAGATCTAGGCATTCCCTCCTGAGACTGCTTCGTGCAAGGCCTTTCCTTTTTCACAAGCTCATCTCAGTCGAGCCTCCTTCCATAAGAGCTACAGCAGCTATATTAGCAGAAGCACCAGGAGTCGCAGCTGCTTGTAAAGTCTTGCTAATGTTCTTCCTTACCCTGGAAGTGGAAGAAAAATGGGTACGACTTTTTGCCTCCTCGTGAGTCATTCCCAGAATGCCCTCCTGCTAATTTGCGCTTTATTTTCTTTTTGTTGATGCCAAAAAGGGGGAAGTAGAACAGACAGTCACCTTAAAAGTTTTGTTTGGGTCACCACATCTTGGTTGATGCGACCTCAGGTGAACTGAAGCATGAATGAAGATCAAGAAAGGTTGTTGAAGGTTCAAGAAAAGACGCATGACCTCAGCCTTCAGCCTTAATATGAATAAGTTGAAGATGAAGACCTTCTTAAAGGATAAGAAGGAGTCGAAGATGAAGACGAAGACCCTAGAGTAGATTAGAATGTTAGGACTGTTGTATTTTTCAACTTTGTAGCTTTTAGAAACTCAGTTGTAATAGGTACTCTGTTGTAACTGTAATCACTCCCCAACTTGTTATCTATAATGATAAGTTGCTAGTTTTAAAAGGTCTTATTAACTTCACTTGATGACCACTATCTCATTGAAGTTAATTTTTATTTTATCTTGTGCTAACCCTTTTCCTCTTATATACTAGAACTTAGTTCATCTTTAAGTTAAATGATATCAGTTTTGTGGTATCAATTAGAAAAGTTAGGGGGTGTCAGTTTAGAGTTTTGGCATCATCAAAAAGGGAAAAATTGTTGGGAAAATTAGTAAAGGTTTTTATTTATACCAAAATCCAACTGACCCCAACCGAGTAGATGAAAGCCATCAGTCTGAACTTAGCTAGAGCTCACTGTTTAAGCGTAGGGATTTTTATCTTTACAGGATTCAAGCAGAAGAAGTCAGTCGGACTGAAGAAGACAGTTTGGAGTGAACTTGGACAGTCAGACCACAACTCAGTTGATTCCATAACTGAGCCATGCAGTTCAAGAGTGAAGAGAAGTTGTGTAGAGGTAAGATATCACAAAGCTAAGAAAAGACTTTGAAGACGTTGAAGGCAGAACAGTTGAAGTCCAAAGTCAAATCAACTTGAAAGCACAAGACATCTTGGAAACATACTATAAATGGACCGACCACAGAGACGTGCATAAAGCGAAAGTCGCAGTTACTATTTTAAGAAAGTTAGCAGTGACGCAGGTGGAGTGTCATGCTTTTGGCAGAGGTCAAACGGCTCTTTCCAACGGCTAGTTTAGTCTCTCTCTCATTAAATAGAGGTCTCCCCATGTCGAGCAAAAAGAGAGAAACTCACGCAAAGAAGAAGATTTGAGCAAAGAAGAACTCATCCCTAGCGAAGCCAGAACGAGTTTCTGTCGAAGAACAAGTCGAAGTAGAGTGACCAGTCCTCCTCCTGTTCTTGCCATCTAGCCTCTGAAAAAGCCCTTTCTTTGATCGAGTCTAGAAGTTAGGTTCTTGCACATTATCTAAGCAGGCTCTCTCCCAAAAGATCGAGTCTCTAAGCCTTAGGAAGAAGCTACCACTTCTCTCAGTGTAGAAGATTTCATAGTTGGAAAAACCTCAACCCCAAACCTCAGGTCTGTCTTTGAACCCGCAATCTAAGACTAGATCGTACACTTGCCCGCAAAAGTATTGTAAGGTTTGGTTTGAACCCGTAATCGAACTAGTTAGGTTGTTTGGTACCCTCAAACCAAGTAGAACGTTTGATAAGCACGCGTAAGCTTAGCTAGTGGATTACTTCCCCAAAAAGGAAGTCATGGACGTAGGAGGTTAATATATGAACCACATTAAAATACTGTGTCATTTACTTTAAGTACTTTAGTTTTCAGTTATCTAACCAACTGACTCTGCATACAAACTGCATATATTCAAATTGCACTAAGTTTTGGGAACTTGACCTTCCCCGATTTCATTAGGTTTTAGTTTAAGTAACGAGCTCTTAATTTCCACCAACTTCCGCATTGCTTAACTTTTGAAAACCTTAGTCAAAGTCACATAGCTGACCCTTAGTCAAAGAAGTCAGTAGTGCACCTGATTATGCGACTAGCTCCAACTGTCGATCTCAGTTGTTGAGCGCTCCAACTGTCTTTATCAGTTGTTAAGCTAACTGACTTGAGCAGTTTACTTAGTGAAAAGATTTCAAGTTAGATAAATCACTACTGGTGTATTCCCCCTCCATACACAAGTTACTCATTACTGGGACAATCATAGTAAATCAAAGAAAATGAAGATGTATTGATGATGGCATTTTCCGATGAAGATTTGCAGCTTGGATCTGAGCCTCATAACCGACCTCTATTCATGAGTTGTTATGCTAATGAGCAAAGGGTAAATAGAGTATTCATAGATGGAGGATCTGCAGTAAACATATTGCCATTGAGAACTTTAAAGGAGTTAGGAATCCAAGTTGAAAAAGCTCGCAAGCACTCGGTTGCTGATTCATGTTTTCAATTATGAAGGAAGGTTGAACGTACTAATTGATGATATGAGATCAACCGCATTATTCCAAGTAATTGATGCTAAAACCTCGTACAACATGCTTCTTGGTCGACCATGGTTGCATGAATTGGCGTCGTCCCTTCAACATGGAATCAATGCTTTAAATATTACCAAAATGGTACAGTAAAGACAGTTGTTGATGATCATAAATCCTTTGCAGAATCCGAATCATACTTCGCTGAAGCAAAGTACTACATGGTAAAACCAAAGTTCCAAAAGAAGCACAAGTTGAATGCCCAGAGGAACTTGAAAGAAGCAAGAAGAAGGTTTCACTCACTAAGGTAAGTCGTTGGACGGGCTCACCATGCCTTTGATAAAGATTGATGCTACGAAACTGACTCAACAATCATTTGGAGAATTTGTTAGACCAAACCAAGGTAGTGCTACGGAGCATGGTGAACATACAAGCCCTGAAGTTGTTAGTGTTTTGGACTAAAGGTATATGAGCTTTTTGTGAAAGCTGGATACAATCCCAAGGAGAATTCTAAGTCTAGCTCGAAGGTTATGAGCCAGCATGATCCTGAACGTAAGGTAGGCTTGAAGGTATGACATAAAGATGGTCATGTGATCCAAGGTACTAAGGCAGGCATGGGATTCGTCCCACGAGGTCCAGTTCGTATTGCGATCAAAAGGGCAACTGCCAACTATATCTTTGAAGGAGAGGTGTCATCTACATCAAGTCTCCCCAAAAGAAAAAAAGTTGAAAAGGTGTCAGCCTTCAAGAGGTTAGGAGAAGGATGGGCGAAGCGAGTGTCTGCTTTCAAGAGACTTAGCAAGGACAAGAGAACCAAGCAAGAACAACTCAAAAGTTGAGAAGTATTGTCCCGTCTCGAATGAAAAGAAGTACTATATTGACCGTGTCATGTGAAGACATGTTGAAGGCCAAGATGAAGACGGTCATTTATTGGAAAATTAGTAAAGGTTTTGATTTATCCCAAAACCCAACTGACCCCAACCGAGTAAAAGAAGTCATCAGTCTGAACTTAGCTAGAGCTCACAAGCGTAGGGATTTTATCTTTATAGGATTCAAGCAGAAAAAGTCAGTCAGACTAAATAAGACAGTTTGAGAAAAACTTGATCGATTGAACTTGAACTCAGTTGACTCCAGAGTTGATCCATGCAGTTCATGCATGTCGAGAAGCCATGTTGAAGTCAGACGTCCAAAGTCAGAAGAGAAGACTTAGAAGACGTTTAAGAAGGAAGAGTTCACATTCAAATTCAAATCTACTCAAAAGTACAGGACATGCTGGAACTTTCCATAAATGGGCCAACCAAGAGGACTTGCATAAAGCAAGGGTTGCAGTTACCATTTTAGGAAAGTTTACTGTAGAATAGGTGGAGTGCCATACTTTTGGTAGAGATCAAACAGCTCTTTCCAACGGCTAATTGATCTCCCTCTCTAAAAATTAAGGTCTCCACAATGCAAGAAAGTGATAGATGAGAGATAGAAGAGAGCATACACACAAAAAGAAGTAGAAAAGAATTCAAGCATAATCACGTTCTCCAAGCAAGAACAAGTCAGCTGAAGAACAAGTAGAAGTAGAGTGACCATTCCTCAACCTGTTCTTTATTCTAACCTCTTAGAATTCCCGTTCTTTGATCGAGTCTAGAATTTATAAGTTCTTACATAGTTTCTAAGCAAACTCTCTATACCTGTAATACCCCAAACTTTTCTAAGTTCTTATGTGCGTATTAACGTGATTAATATGCCTATATGATGAGTTTTGAGTGCTAAAAATTTTTGCGAAAATAAATTTTTCTGTGAAATGACGAAAATGCTCTTATGTGCTATAATGTGATTTTTCTCATTTCGATTATTTGAATTGATTATGTGATGAATTGATTGAGCTTATTTATATGAGTTTGAGCTTGAGTATGAAATTTGAAATTTTCTGAGAACTTTTATTTTTAGATGAATAGTAACGTAAATCGAAAAATCCCTATTCATCGACCGACTCCTAATCTAGTCTAACTAGTTTCATTGGAATCTAGAAATTATTTTAAGTTCTTTGAGATAAGTTGGAGAATTTTCCGATATCATTTGAGTGAGGTTTAAAAATAAATTGTTTGACGACTCGTTTAGTCGAACAATTTTTATGAACTTATTCGTTAGAAGGAATCTTGGCATAAAAATTAGATCATTGGATTCCTTAAATTATTTTGAGATATATAAGATGAATTAGAGAGAATTTAGAAGACGAGAAAGAGACGAGAAGGATTATTAAAAGTTTGAGGGAATAAAATAAAATGACGATGATATTTTCTACCGTAAAACTTTTAATTTCGGGTATAATTAACAGATAAAAATCTCATACCTATCTAAAATAGAATCCAATATCCTCCACCACTCTCACTAAAGAGAGAGTGAGCACCACTCTCCCTCTCATTCATCCAAGAGATGTACTATACTTCTCTCTCAAATCTCTCTTTCGATTCTCTCCTCTCTCTCTCTAATCTTTCTCAATCTTTACACAAGTTAAATGTTTCTCAACTTGCATCCATCTATATCATTACATTACTCTCTCAATCACATCACTCTTCCCTCACAAGCAACAAGCAAAGCTCCATCTTTCTCTCTCTGCCGAGAAAGACATAGCAGCAGCAAAGCTGCAAATTTCAGCTTCAATCTCCATGTTTATCACCTTCAACAGCTCATATGCTTCACCATAAACACCAAGAGATCTTTCCCTTCATCTCCTTCATCATCTCCTGCCCTTAAATTCGAAGAAAACCAGCTGCACAGCTCGTTCTTCACAGCCGAACAGCAGCAGCAGTTTCGACAGTTTTCCTTCCATGCATAAACCAAGCTTCAACGATGAGTTCATGCTTCATGCTTGAGGATTCTTTGATGTGATCATCTTCCTTGTATTCAAGATCATCTAAGGAGTAAGTTTCCATCCATTTCATTTCATTTCCAAGCTTGAAACAAGCTTAGAAAACAACCTTATTTCCATCGACTTCTATGGAAAAGAAATAAGGGTTTATTCCTTATTTTTGAAACCATGATCTTGATGCCTTGTATATTGTTTCATGCAAGGAAAGGAGCTATAAATTCATCATCTTTCATTCTCCAAGCTATCCAAAATCCAAGCCAAGAAGAGATAAAGTTTTATTTATTTAAGTATGATTTCCATTTATTCAAAAAATGTATATATGTATCTCTAAACCAAGAAAAGAAAAGAAAGATGCATGTTTACTTTATGCATAGGCAAACCTTAGGGTTGTGATGATGAGATGATGATCAAGATGAGGTTTAAAATATGATTTAGGGATTAAAAAGATGAAAGAACCTAAGATAAGTTAAAAGCCCTAAATCGATTAAAATGAGAAAATTAGGGAAAATGAGTTCTTGATGAATTTTGATGCTTATTTGATAATATGATGATGATATGTGCTTATTATGATTTTTCATGTGATTTATGTGCATATATGTGTTGATGATAATTTTTGGTGAATTTATTGAATTTTTATTGAATTTAATTGGTGAAAAATAGAGAAAATATGGATAAATTATGATTTATGAATTTTATGAGTTATATGATGTTTATGAGCATGATGATATATAAAAATATGTTCAAGATGTGTTTTTAAGTCATAATATGAATTTTATGGATTTTTGCATAAAAGTTCGAATTATGCATATAATGAGGAAAAATAATTTTTGATGATTTTTGATGAAATATGATGATAATGATGATGATTATGATGTTAAGATGTGTTAGAAAATTTTTGAGTAAATTTTGAGCATGAAAAATTTGAAATGTGATTTTTAGTATTTTTATGGAATTTATATGAGTAAATTTGAAGAAAATAAAGAAAATAGGTTTAAAAATAAGATATGATGTTCTTGATGTTAAAATAAATTTTTGAAGATGTGTTCTTCATATTCATAAGAAAAATATGAAGATTTGAAGATGTTATAAATTAATTAGAAAAAAAAAATAGTTATTTATATATATATTTTGAAAAATTGAGTGTATATATATATATATATATAATGAGGAATTTTATTAAATAAAAATGAAATTGAGGAATAAATGAGATGTTAAGTTTATTTTGAATGAATTGAGTAGAAAATAAAGTCTTATAAATTTTCTATGTATTTTGAGATATATATATATATATATATATATATATATATATATATATAAGGGAATAATGAGAAAAAGAAGTCAATAAAAGTATAAGTATAAAGAAAAATATTTCTTTGATTGATGATAATGTTGGAATGATGACAAATGAAAATATGATGTGAAATTGGATGTTAGTGTTGAAAGAAAAATAATATTAATAATAATATTAGTATTTGAGGATAAAAAGAAAAATAGAGTAAAAGAAAATAAAATTTCTATAAGGTATTATGAGATGGAACACATGAGTATGAGATTAAAAGATAAGATTTTCATATTTGAGTTTGTTATTTTAAACGAGAAGCTGAAAGAATTATTATTAAAGAAGTAATAGTGATAATAGAAAGTTTGATTTAAATGGAATATTTTCGTTAGAAATGAAAATGTTTGAATCAAATGAGTTATAAGATGATTGTTTATGTCTTTAAAGTGTGCTTTGAATGCTTAATTGATGTGACGGAATGTTATTCGAGTAAGAAAAATGATAGAAATTGAAGAAACGAGAAAATAACTATATTATGTGAGAGAAATAATATTTTTAAGAGTTAAAAATGTTTTTATGATGAGTAATTGATGTTATATGATGTGTTAAGTAATTCCATGATGATAATTGAGTAGAATTAACAAGTTTGCTTTTTGAATCGCTTAAAAAAGAGTTAAGATGTAGAAGTTATCGAGCAGTAAAGTTTTTACAAGAAAAGCAGAATTTTAATTTAATAAAAACGAAAATTGAGCTTTAAATAAAGAAAAAGATAAAATAAAGATTATTTTATTCTAAGTATTTAGTTGAGTATTAAATACGTATATGTACTTTTGAGTACGTAGTTTGAAGAAAATGATGACGTATATGAATACGTATTTTGAGAAAATAATAATGACGTATTTTTAAGTCAACAAACACGTAGTATAAGTTTGATTATTTAAATAAGAAATTATTATTACATGAGTTTAACGAAATAATTTTTCGTTAAAGAGTCGAAGTTGTGAGTTTTAAAAACTAAAAGCCGAGCAATAATTCATTATGATGAGAATATGATTAAGTTATAAGTTATTAAGTGATTATGTCTAAGATATAAGATAGTTATGAAAGTTTAACACTTGACTGTGTGATTATATTAAGACGTGAGTTGTTTATATAAACTTCGATGTTTGAGTATGATTAAACGATTAAGTATGATTAACCTCTCTAGTAAGATAATTGCTTATTTAATATAAGTATTTGAGATGTTGATATTGATGCTTGAGTATGATGACGATGTTTGAGTATTGATGTGAATACGTGATTAAAATGTGAATGTTTGATCTCTGATGTGAGTATTCGATTATTGAAATAAGTGCTTAGCTGTATATGATTTATATATGATGAAAATAATTGAGATTTGATTATATGATTTGCCGAGTTCATGTAAATTGAATTTATGAGAAGTTTAAGACGAGTTAAATAGTAACTTGTCGATTTATGTGAAGATTAAGATATTAGAAACGAGAATCAGAGTTCCAGAAGTAATTAGAAATCGAGTAAAGACGATGATTTGAGAATGAGAAAAGGAGAAAGTTATTGACATAGAAAAGTTTAGATAAGTTAAGAAGAACCCGACTCAAGTAGAAGTCCATCAGCCGAGCCCTAAGTCTATTATACATTTTTCGAGTCGATAAGCTCGAGTTTAATCGATGTCGTTATTGAAGGGCCGAGCAGGACTGCGAAATAATCGGGAAAAGTGTAAAGTAAGCAACCTCGACTTCAAAAGACCAGAAGTGAGGTGGGCTTTTCTGAACTAAAACTCCGATGAATGCTATTACTTATTGATTAATATTATGTGAGTTTTTTTCAAATTAATTGACTTGCCATTTATCTGAGTTTTGGTATGTGTTTATCATCTACATGAGTTATATCTTGTGGTTAACAGGAACTCACGTGTGGTATTTGAGTTATTGAAGTGACTGTGAGCTTTACTTCGGTTCAGCCGGTCACAGTGTCTGAGAATGAGACCTACTTCCCAGCACAAAGTTATTTTTGGTAGATGATTCATACCTGAGTTTATTATATAAAATTGTGCGCATATATCTTTAATGGGAAAATAATTTTACGCATTCACAAGTAAAATGATTTTAAGTATGCTAACACTTGTGATGCAGTGACAAGGCAAGTTCAATTATATAGCTCTAAGAGCAAGCTTTTAAACCTCTTTTTGGCATTGTGTTCACTGAGTACGAAGTACTCAGCCCTGCATGTATTTCTAAACGTGCAGGTTAGCTACGGATGAGGATGGTATGGATGGTCTTGGTGGTGTGTTAATCTTTTGGAAGTTGAGTCGACAGTTACATGTCTTCATACATGTAATTGTTGTGAGCAAGTGATGTCTCCACTGCTTATCAATCTTTTGATATGTTAATATTTTGAAAACTCTGATAACAATGAGCTGTGTGCTCAAAACAATGCTTTGAATTTCGTTTACATACCCTACTTTTGAACCACATGATGTCGTTAAACTTAACCCTATTTTTGAGAAACTTTGTAAATTATTAAGCTCGTTCATTGTTGAGCTATGTGATGAAAGTTTGTTTATATTCATGTCATGTTGAAACCTTATTTCCCTTTATCGATTCATTGTTGAGTCGAGATTTATTTGTTGGTTTCACATTTTTAATTCATTCGGGTTAGTATTTAAAGTTGAGTTGAGATAAAAGTGGTTTATTTATTTGATGGTTTCACCTTCACACTCCAATGGAGTCTGGTCGTTCCTACACACCGGATTTCGGGCTGTGACAAAGTGGTATCAGAGCAGGTCTATCTGCTCTGAGGTCTGTCTGCTTTCAGATTTGTCTACTCTGAGGTCTGTCTGTCAGTTTGTCTGTCTATTTGTTTGACTGCTCTGAAGTATGAACTTTCATTGAAAGTTGAGTCTAGATTTGTTCTCTAGACTTGTCTGAGTCAATAACACACCAGACATCCCCATCTCATCCAGCTACCAAGTACGTGTATTTTCCTAAAACTTTTGAAGTTGCAATTGATTTTAAAGTTATTCAGTATGATATCTATGTTCGTACAGAAATAAGTCAAGCTAGACATTCTCTAGAACGTTGTCCCTAATTTATGTGCTTTGATGTGGAAAAGGGATGGATAGATTGTGCAAACGATTTAAAGAAATGGAATTACCCAGTAATACGAGCAATAAAACCTCTTTGAAATGCAAAAACGAGCAGGTAGTGGTTGGAAGTTCAAATGTGGTGTATATATATGATTCAATATGTCTAATTCGTTGTTAAATTATATAGGATGGATGAGGAAGCAAACCAGGCCATGATGCAAGAATACTTGCATATTAGGAAAGCTTACGATGAGACAATCGCAAAATTTTTAGCCTGATTTCACAAAATTTGGCTAGTAGTTCAGTACCTGAACGTAAATGCTATAGACGGAATGATTCTTTTAATTAGGGCGTTACCTCGTGAGTGGCGCGATTGGGCAGCGTCGTTGATGCCAAAATACGTTGGAGTTCAGTATATGGGCGATTATCTCTATGGTAGTTGCAATGGTCTTATTGCGAAAATATCCGGTAAATTCATTAAGTATGGTGCTTCTCCTCCAGGACCATACGAAGTTAATTTACCATCAATACCAAATGACCTTGCTTCTAATCAACCTCAGCCTCGTATTGAGCCACTTCCTCCCCGAGTTCCTTCTTTGCCTCATTTTGAGTCGAGAGCTCCTCTTCAGCAAGATCCATACTTGGGAAATGTGTTTCTTGTTCAACCACTTGATCCTTTTCCTTCTTTTGGCTCGTTCGCGACCTAACTAGATGCAGTTTATAACCCTACCGATGTTCCATCTTATCGATTTAATCAACCTGAGATGTCTACACGTCGTGGTCAATCTCTTTCTCCTGCTCCGCCGTTAGCAGAATCGTCTAAGACAAGACGCATGAGGAACAGGCCAAACCGAAGGCCAAGATCTGTAGCCAGTGAAGCCGAAATAGCTCGAAGATATCTTCAATCTGCTCCAAATGGTAACTACGTTTCTCCCTATGAAGATCCAGAATCTTCGTTGGCCAAAATACACCAAGAGAGAGAGCGAGTGGTCAACAATATCGTAGGATCTTATCTTCATCATGAATACGATCAGGAACATCCTCAATGGGATGAATCCGAGTTTGCAAATGTTAATAACTGCTTAGTAAACGATTAAATTCGAGAAGCGACGAGCCAGTGGGATGTCTTAGGGCATACCTACAATGGCTACTACGAGGAGTTGGCCGCCGCAGAAGGCCAAGGAAGCGGAAACGATGATGATGAGGATCCAGAAGAAGATCCTGAGGAAGAACATGATGGAGGAAATAATGCTAGCGACGGAGGATCGCAAACTTAATAGTCAGTTCAAGGAAGCTTGTGGAATATTCGAACAATTTTTATTTTATGCTGAAAAACCAACTCTTTTTATTTTCTGCAGTGATGTAAATTATGAACTTAATGCATATCTATTGAGTAGAACGATAGTAGGAGTAGTATGTGTGGCGAAGTTAGGGTAAATTTCTGATGTAAAGTATAAATCCCTAATCTTCGGTAAAGTCCTCACAATGAGGCCATCGATTTGGATGATAATGTGATGGAGCCATTAGGCTATTAAAATCAACTTTGAGTCTCATTAAATGCCAATAGTATTTTGAGTATCCGAGATATTAAGTATCTTTGAGTCAAGAGTAAAAGAAAAAGTAAGAATTGAGAAAATTAAATGAGTTATTTTATCAAGAATTATTTTATGAAGTTGATATGTGAATAATGAAAGATGCGTCATATTTATATGATGAATGACTGAGTATAATTTGAGAAATGAGTATGTGTCATGATTGACAATATTTGAGTATTTAATTGTCTTGTATGACAAGAATTATTTGATTTGAGCATATGTGAAATTTTGAGTGCATGCTTAAGATAAGAAATGATGAGATGAATGTTATATCTAAAATGATTGTTTTATACGAATTTTTCTTATGATAAGTACCGATTGAGAATCAAATTCCTCTTAGAAGGAAATATTTTCAAAGATCGAGAAAAACTCCTAGTGAGCTAATCCGTCTTGCGGAGAGTATTCTGAGTTATCTAAATTCTAGCGTTTCTTTTAGAATGCCGCCAAGACAAAGAAACGTGAGAGGTGAGAGAAATGAGAAAGAAGAACGTTGAGACCCTACTCTTCCTCCTGCTCCTCAAAATAAGAGACGTGTTGAAGAACTTTTTCTTCAACAAAATCCCCCGACTTTTGATGGCAAAGGCAGTCCGGCAGAAGCCGAAGACTGGATTTGTTCTCTGGAGCGAATTTTTCATTTCCTTCGATGTAGTGATCGAGAACGTCTTGAGTGCATGACGTATCAACTTAAGAGAACCGCCGATTATTGGTGGGAAGCTCGACAGAGGATGTATACACCTGAAGAATGCGAAAATTTGACGTGGGAACAGTTTAAGGAAGCTCTGTATGAGAAGTATGTGCCCCGAAGCTATCGTAAGCAGAAAGCGAATGAGTTTGTGAATTTGAAATAAGGAAAGAAGTCAGTAGCGGAATATGATCGTGAATTCTGTGAGTTAGCCCGATTTGCACCTGACAAGGTGGATACCGATGAGAAGATGTGTGAGCTCTTCTGAGCAGGCCTGAGACAAGATATTCGTGTTGTACTTGCAAGTCAGAGTGGTCTGACTTATGCTGAAGCCCTTAACCGAGCCTTGGATATGGAATTGGCAATGCAACCAGAGAAAGGATCGCAATCTTCAGCGAATCCTCAATTTCAAAATCAGTCGACAACAGCAGCTGCCTCCTATCCGTTCCAACAAGGCCATTTTGCGAAAAGAAAAGGAAAGTGGAGTGGTGGATCCCACCCAAATAAAAAGCCGTGGAAAAAGCAAGGGCAGCAACAACCACAACAATCTCAGAAAGTGAAGGTCCAACATCCTAATCGCAATAACATACCAACCGGACCCCAAGGACTACCTCCATGTTTAAAATGTGGTAGGATGCGTCAAAGCATCTGTAAAGCCGAGAGCAATGTTTGCTATACTTGTGGTCAACCTGGTCATTTCTCTAACCGGTGCCCAAGTAAACAACAAGGAGCGATGGGTGGAAGGACTAATCCATACCAATCCTCTCAGATGAGAGCAATAGAAGCAGCTCCGCAACAAAAATTTCCCCAGAACCAGCGTAAGGCGCAGCCGCCAAAACAACAATCTACCCCGCAAGAACAGCAGCACTACCAGCGAGTCTTTGCAATTGAGCAAAAGCCTGGAGCTAAAGATCAAGGAAATCTCGCAGGTATGGAAAAGTTGAGAGATGTGCCTATTATTGTTTTGTTTAATACCGGTGCCTCGCATTCGTTTATATCTAGCGCGTGCGTAGAAAATTTAGAATTGGACGTAGAAGAATCGAACCAGGCGCTTAGAGTGTCAACCCCTTTAGGCAGATCTTCGTCAGTGTCGCGAGTGTGTTCGAACCTAGAATTCGAATTCGAAAATCGTAAGTTATCCGCAAGGTCCCTAAATCTAATCCAAATATGGGATGTGGATATAATCCTAGAAATGAACTGGTTAACTGAGAATTTTTTGACGATTTGATGCCATCAGAGATAAATTTTGTTTCAACCCCCTGAAAAAGAGCCGATCATAGTCTTTGGAGTAGAGCGAAGAGTAAAGAAGAGTGTGCCGATTAATTCGGCCATGAAAGCAAAGAAGTTGATGAAAAGAAAAGATACCAATGCGTATCTTATTTATTTGAACAAAGACGATGGGCAAGAGCTAAAATTGATGATGTAGCTGTTGTGAGAGAGTTTAAAGATGTTTTTCCAGAAGTCTTACCGGGTTTGCCTCCGGATAGACAATTAGAGTTTACGATTGATCTGGAGCCTGGATCAGCCCCGATTTCGAAAGCTACGTATAGGATGGCTCCAAAGGAACTTCAAGAGTTAAAGATCCAGCTGCAAGAGTTATTGGACTTAGGTTTCATTCGACCAAGTGTTTCCCACTGGGGAGCCCCAATTTTGTTTGTGAAAAAGAAAGACGGTAGTCTGAGAATATGTATAGACTATCGAGAGCTTAATAAGATTACGCTCAAGAACAAGTATTCTTTGCCAAGGATAGATGATCTGTTCGATCAATTGAAGGGAGCTGGTGTTTTCTCCAAGATTGATTTAAGATCGGGATATCATCAACTGAAGATTAGACAAGAAGATGTCCCAAAGACTGTATTCAGAACGAGATATGGACATTACGAATTTGTGGTAATGCCATTTGGATTGACTAATGCTCCAGTCGTCTTCATGGACTTGATGAACAGAATTTTTCATGAATACCTGGATAAGTTCGTGATCGTTTTCATAGACGATATCCTGGTGTATTCAAGGAATAAAGAAGAACACGAGAAGCATCTGCGAATCGTGTTAGAGAAATTGAGATCAGAAAAGCTATATGCCAAATTCACTAAGTGCGAATTTTGGCTAAAAGAGGTGAATTTTCTCGGACATGTTGTTTCGTCCGATGGAATTAAAGTTGATCCCGATAGGTTAAAGTTGTTCAAGATTGGAAATCACCTACATCAGTACATGATAGTTTCCTCGGATTAGCAGGTTACTATCGGAGATTCATAGAAGGATTTTCCAAGATCGCAAAGCCGATGACAACTCTATTGAAGAAAGAATCGAAATTTAAGTGGACAGAGGAATGTGAGAAAAGTTTCCAAGAGCTTACGTCAAGATTGACTACAGCTCCAATATTATCCCTCCCTGAAACGGGAAAGGACTATACAATTTATACCGATGCATCATCTAAAGGTTTAGGATGTGTGCTAATGCAAAATGGAAAGGTGATTGCGTATGCTTCCAGACAACTTAAACCGCATGAAGAGAAGTACCCAACGCATGATCTTGAGTTAGCAGCCGTCGTACATGCTCTAAAGATTTGGAGACACTATCTTTATGGTGTCAAGTATGAAATCTTTTCAAACCACAAGAGTCTGAAATATTTATTCGAGCAGAAGGAGTTGAACATGAGACAAAGACGATGGCTTGAGTTAGTGAAAGATTACGATTGCAAAATTTCCTATCATCCCGAAAAAGCGAACGTAGTAGCCGATGCGTTGAGTAGGAAGGAAAAAGTGAAGAACTCCAAAAGACTGGAGTTAAGTTTTCTTCTATCAGATGAAGAAAAGTTGATTGAGGAATTTGGAAAATTGAGAATTGAAGTAGTTCTGCCTCCCTCAACGGTAGAACAAGTGATTGCTTCATTAGTAGTGATACCAGATTTAAGATCTCGTATCATAGAGGGCCAAAGAAAAGATGAGAAATTGGAAGAAGTAAGAATGAAGGTCAGAAAAGGAGAAGCTGAGAATTTCAAGGAGTCGTGTGACAACGCTTTGTTGTATCAAGAAAGAATTTGCGTGCCAAGTGATGAGAAGTTAAGGAACGAGATAATGAGTGAAGCTCATGAGACCTCTTATACCGCTCACCCTGGTAGTACAAAGATGTACCAGAATTTGAAGCAACAATTCTAGTGGGAAGGAATGAAGAAAGATGTGGTCATATTCGTCGAGAGATGCTTAGCTTGTCAGCAAGTGAAGTCCTTACACCAAATACCTTTTGGATCTTTGCAGCCGTTACCAATTCCTGAGTGGAAATGGGACGATGTCACTATGGATTTTGTGACGGGTTTGCTAAGGACGAGAAAAGGCAATACATCTGTATGGGTAGTTGTGGATAGATTAACAAAATCTGCTCATTTTATACCTATTCCATACACTTATGGATCTGACAAGTTGGCACAGATCTATGTTAAGGAAAACATACGCTTGCATGGTGTACCAAAGATGATCACTTCCGATCGAGATTTGAAGTTTACTGCCCATTTTTGGGAAAGTTTCCAGAAAGAATTGGGAACACAGCTTCAGTTTAGTACCGCCTATCATCCTCAAACCGATGGTCAATCGTAACAACGATTCAAATTCTTGAGGATATGTTGGGAGCCGTATTGTTAGACAAAGGAGACAATTGGGAGAAAATTTTACCTCTTGTCGAATTTGCCTACAACAACACTTATCAGAATACGATAGGAATGGCCCCTTACGAAGCTCTATATGGAAAGAAATGTAGATCTCCGCTCTACTGGGACGAAGTAGGCGAGAGAAAAGTATTAGGGCAAGAAGCGATAGAAGAGATGGTAGAATCTGTTCGTCAGATTCGTGAGAAGATCAAGGAAGCTCAAAGTCAGCAGAAGTCGTATGCCGATAATCGTAAGACCGAGTTAGAGTTTGAAGTAGGAAGCAAAGTTTTTCTAAAAGTGTCCCCGTCAAGAGGGATACATCACTTCGGTGTGCGAGGAAAGCTAAAGCCGCGTTTTATAGGACCGTTCGAAATCCTAGAAAGGATTGGCGCCGTCTCATATAGATTAGCTTTGCCTCCCAGTTTTTGGAACTCGCACAACGTGTTTCATGTATCGCAATTGCGTAAGTATATTTTTGATCCAAAGCACGTGATCCGACAAGAAGACGTAGCTCTAAAGCCAGACTTAAGTTACGAGGAGAAACCCGAGCGAATTCTGGATCGTAAGATTCATCAGCTTAGAACGAAATCGATTCCCCTCGTTAAGGTGATATGGCAACATCATGATTTTGAAGAAGCTACGTGGGAACTTGAGGAAAAGATAAGAGCAAAGTATCCCGAGCTATTCTCTAAAGGTTAGCAAATTTCGGACGAAATTTTTTTTAAGGGGGTGAGGATGTAATACCCCAAACTTTTCTAAGTTCTTATGTGCGTATTAACGTGATTAATATGCCTATATGATGAGTTTTGAATGCTAAAAATTTTCGCGAAAATATATTTTTCTGTGAAATGACGAAAATGCTCTTATGTGCTATAATGTGATTTTTCTCATTTCGATTATTCGAATTGAGTATGTGATGAATTGATTCAGCTTATTTATATGAGTTTGAGCTTGAGTATAAAATTCGAAATTTTCTGAGAACTTTTATTTTTAGATGAATAGTAACGTAAACCGAGAAATTCCTATTCATCGACTGACTCCGAATCTAATCTAACTAGTTTCATTGGAATCTAGAAATTATTTTAAGTTCTTTGAGATAAGTTGGAGAATTTTCCGAGATCATTTGAGTGAGGTTTAAAAATAAATTATTTGACGACTCGTTTAGTCGAACAATTTTTATGAACTTATTCGTTAGAAGGAATCTTGGCATAAAAATTAGATCATTGGATTCCTTAAATTATTTTGAGAGATATAAGATAAATTAGAGAGAATTTAAACGACGAGAAAGAGACGAGAAGGATTATTAAAAGTTTGAGGGAATAAAATAAAATGACGAGGATATTTTCTACCGGAAAACTTTTAATTCTGAGTATAATTAACAGATAAAAATCTCATACCTATCTAAAATAGAATCCAATATCCTCCACCACTCTCACTAAAGAGAGAGTGAGCACCACTCTCCCTCTCATTCATCCAAGATATGTACTCTACTTCTCTCTCAAATCTCTCTTTCGATTCTCTCCTCTCTCTCTCTAATCTTTCTCAATCTTTACACATGTTAAATGTTTCTCAACTTGCATCCATCGATATCATTACATTACTCTCTCAATCACATCACTCTTCCCTCACAAGCAACAAGCAAAGCTCCATCTCTCTCTCTCTCGAAAACTCTCTCTGCCGAGAAAGACATAGCAGCAGCAAAGCTGCAAATTTCAGCTTCAATCTCCATGTTTATCACCTTCAACAGCTCATATACTTCACCATAAACACCAAGAGATCTTCCCCTTCATCTCCTTCATCATCTCCTGCCCTGAAATTCGAAGAAAACCAGCTGCACAGCTCATTCTTCACAACCGAACAGCAGCAGCATTTTTGACAGTTTTCCTTCCATGCATAAACCAAGCTTCAACGATGAGTTCATGCTTCATGCTTGAGGATTCTTTGATGTGATCATCTTCCTTGTATTCAAGATCATCTAAGGAGTAAGTTTCCATCCATTTCATTTCATTTCCAAGCTTGAAACAAGCTTAGAAAACAACCATATTTCCATCGACTTCTATGAAAAAGAAATAAGGGTTTATTCCTTATTTTTGAAACCATGATCTTGATGCCTTGTATATTGTTTCATGCAAGGAAATGAGCTATAAATCCATCATCTTTCATCCTCCAAGCCATCCAAAATCCAAGCCAAGAAGAGATAAAGTTTTTTTTATTTAAGTATGATTTCCATTTATTCATAAGATGTATATATGTATCTCTAAACCAAGAAAAGAAGAGAAAGATACATGTTTACTTTATGCATAGGAAAATCTTAGGGTTGTGATGATAAGATGATGATCAAGATAAAGTTTAAAATATGATTCAGGAATTAAAAAGATGAAAGAACCTAAGATAGGTTAAAAGCCCTAAATCGATTAAAATGACAAAATTAGGGAAAATGAGGTCTTGATGATCCTTGATTCTTATTTGATAATATGATGATGATATGTGCTTATTATGATTTTTCATGTGATTTATGTGCATATATGTGTTGATGATAATTTTTGGTGAATTTATTGAATTTTTATTGAATTTAATTGGTGAAAAATAGAGAAAATATGGATAAATTATGATTTATGAATTTTATGAGTTATATGATGTTTATGAGCATGATGATATATAAAAATATGGTCAAGATGTGTTTTTAAGTCATAATATGAATTTTATGAATTTTTGCATAAAAGTTCGAATTATGCATATAATGAGGAAAAATGATTTTTGATGATTTTTGATGAAATATGATGATAATGATGATGATTATGATGTTAAGATGTGTGACACGCACCCGTCGTATGGTACGATCAAAATACCTGTGTATGCCCCAGACGGACAGTACACGCTCCTATGCCCACTACCGGACTGGTTAGTCTTAGCGGCAAGCTAGGGTCGATCCCACGGAGAGTGATGAACCACCTTACTCTTCAGTATACAAATCGAGTTGCCACTATCTCAATCTGTGTATCTGCACAATAAAATAGACAGAAATCAAATATAAAAGGGGGTAAGATTTGGGGTAGGTCGTGATCATCGTTGACATGTAAATTCGGTCATGTGCACACTAAGAATCCGTCCATGCTTCGTATAAACTCAAGGCGTGGCCCAAAGACATTGGGGCGTTTCAAGAGTTCATACTCCACACTTGGGATGGTTGAATTCCTTGTTGTCGTCTTGGTCCGAAGGTCACGCTTCACCCCGGTCACAAGGTCGTGCTTCACTCCTCCTTAGATAATAGTCATACCCGATCTCTCCAAGTATGACCCTCATCAACCTTCTCTTCCAAACTTCCCATGTCCGTACCTACAGAGTAGACACCACTCGCAGGATACTCATTTCCGGGAACACGTCCAACCGGTCATTGCAATGCCTACGATACGCGAGATGAGTCCTTTGGTCGATAACCATGGCTTGATGCCTCGTCACAGTTGATGGGTGATTGTTAGAGAAGCCCAAGACTGAAGAAGGACGCAGTATCCCCTTGTCCAATCCTCACCATCCAGATCTACAGCACCATGCCAGGTGCTGCTTAGCTACTCGATCCTGGCACCTCAAACGCTGCCGTTTGCCATGCCCTGCCTTTGCTTGACATGGTACAGCTCCAACCGAATGGAGATCACCCGTTAGATTGGAACTGCCCATGAGTTCAGCTCCAGTCCTTCCGGAACTACTGGACTCAACCGATGGCACAAGTGCCTCACGAATATTTCACATGTCAACAGTCAATCATTTCCCTTGCCCAAATCTCACCAGGTAAACTACTCACACATAATTGAATATATAATGATAAACGCAAAAGAACGCATTAATAAGAGAAATACGAAATACTCGAATTAAAAGTACCTAAGGCAACAGCCTTGGATTTGTTCTTCACAGCGGAATATAAACAAAAGCAGGTAAAGATTGTTTTGAGCAGAAAATATAAAAGTGTTTCTTCGGACTAAGAACTGTAGGCTGATAAATTCTCCAACATTGTGCCAGCCGCCTTGGCTGGACTTTTATAGCATGCAGTGGTAGTGGCAAAACCCTAGGCGGGTGGATTGAAATGGCATGATTGGCAGTTTCCATGTTGAGCGAGATTTTGAATATCTGCGATTGGTTGGATGGATGATTGGCGATCTCCGATTGATTTGATTATTTAAGGTAGGGCGCTGACCTCCAAATCCTTCCTTTCATGAATGCTTGGCAGATATTGGCGAATCCTCTCCACGCGGCTTTCCTTCTTGAGCTTTGGCGACAGACTGGAAATCTTTGCAGTGGTCAAACTGGTTGCATGCTTCATGGTTGATTTCCTCGTAGGCAAGGCAGCTACAAGATCTTCTTTGTTGTTGGGTGCATTGTGTTAATACCTCGAATGCGAATGATGAACAACAACTTAGCTTCAGGGTTCACATGGACTCCTCCTTTCAACCTCGTCTCTCGCTTCAATTCATCTCCTGCCCTGCATACTCATTTGCGTAGTTCTTGCAACCGACTGGATTCACTCCAGTTCTGCTCATTCTGACCACCTTTCCTCTGTTTGACCTGGACTGAGCTTCCTTCCTTCGAACAACAGTTTCCTTCCCTTGGACAGACTCTAACGACACAAAAAGACATGAAAAATAGGGCCAAACGGCCCAAAAGTCGAAGACGCATCACACCTACACACTTAAACCATACTTGCCCTCAAGTATGATGGTGGATTCACAAAGACACCAAAAAAGATGAATGAAAAAGAAAGAAAGAAACTACAAGACACGAAAGTGCGCAGTCAAATGAATCAGTTCGTGCATGCATGTATCCACCTGTTACATTCCACATCCCATTGAGCAATTACACCACATGATCGTATTAGCAGTTTTTCTCACACCCACTCAAGTGTTTGGCTAGTGTTTACTCTCATTTCATGCTGCATTAGCTTTCCTATTAGCTTGTTCGAGGATTTATGGCTATTAGTTAATCAGGTGCAGATTATCAAAAGGTCTTTATTTGGCTGTAATGGGGCATACGGAGCAGGGTGAGAATTTTCTGGGTAGTGGGTTAAGACTTGATTCCAGCCACATGGACTGCTCTTTCAACATAGGTGCTCTCACTAATCCTAATGCTCCTTTCTTTCTTTGGGGTATATATTTTCCTGAGGCATGTATTGATCTTTGATCGTACTTAGAATTTTCATTCTTTTCATTTCTGCCCCTTTTCTTAAACATTGACTAACCCCCCCCCCCCCCCCCCCCTTTTTTTATTATCGCCCTTCTTCCACTTTTGATTCTTTAGAGCAGCTATGTACCCTTCTTATTTTGTATGGTGTGGGAGACACACTCTTAATCCAATGTCATTACAAGGGCTCATGAAAGAAAGCATCATTTTGACTCAAAGTGGTTAGCAATGGATCATGGTGTTTAGCATGAAAGACTCTGGGGCTTCTAATCACAAATAAACTACCCTTA
This sequence comes from Schizonepeta tenuifolia, assembly GCA_029490685.1. Taxonomy (NCBI): domain Eukaryota; kingdom Viridiplantae; phylum Streptophyta; class Magnoliopsida; order Lamiales; family Lamiaceae; genus Schizonepeta; species Schizonepeta tenuifolia. Next base: position 54,327,318 of record CM055955.1, on the reverse strand, counting down.
TCCTTTAATCTACACCACCAGCTAAAATCCCTTAACAAGTTCTAGGATTACTAAACAGCATGAACACACAAAAGATAGAAGCAATTAGGCTCAATTCTCACAGGTGTGGCTTTCTGCATTTTTTCTACTGCTATACATGTGATGCATGCTCAGCATACCATTCAAACCAGTCAAGCCAAATAACATGCACACATTCCCTTATCCATATATCATGCACACACACAAACTCAAGACTCAATGACTCAATGTACACTAGACTCCTACTGACACAACACATAAAAGAAAAACAGAAACTAAAAGAACAAAAAAAAAAAAAAAAAAACCTAAACTAAAGATAGGGGAAAGGAAACTTATTCGTCCTGGTCGGAGGCATCTTCCTCCTCTCCAGCTGCTTTCGCCATCAACTTCTCAAAGCTCTTCCTCATGTTGGTGTGGATTGTCGTCATCTCCGCCTTCAACATCGCTACTTCTGCTCGTAGCTCCTTCAACTCTGCCAGTATAGCCACCATTTCGCTGTTCGAGCGGCGCGGAACTGCCTGCTCCTTCGCCTTGCTCGATTCTGCTCTGCCTGTTGTTCCTTCTGGATGAACCAGCGAGTAATTTCCATGCTCGTCCACCTCAACAATTCTCCACCTCACGAAGCGCCCCTGGTCCAGAAACCTTGTCTCAGCAGCTGCGAGATCATCTGGCTTCTCCAAGTCGAAATTGGTGAGATTCTTTGCAAGAATCGTCGCCAAAGGGCAGAGTGAGAGGAACTTGTTGTGGTGGGTCACTCCAAACTGAAACTGTTGCGCTCCACGAACCCAAAGTTTACCCGTCTCTTCTCCATCATGCACCATAGAATGAACAGCTCCTGTTGAGTCACCACGTTAGACCCCTCCAACCGCCCATAGATGTTGTAAGCCAACCACCTGTGGCAAATCTGTAGCGCTGGATCTCTGATCTCATTGGACTTGCTGCTGTTCTTCACATAGCGATCCCTGATGGAGATGATTAACCAGTAGTGGTCAATCTGAGACTTCCACTCATCCGAGGCCACCGTCTCTGCCTCCTTATACTCTTCCTCATACACCTCCCGCGGCTCGAGTACTCCGAGTTGGATGTTCAACTCGTTGATGGAGAGAGGGAACATCCTGCCCCTCAGTTGAAAGCGCAGGGTGCCCGGAGTCTCGATGCCGTATTTGCCGTGGGGTTTGAATTCCACTGTCCCCATGAATTCTTCCGATAGCTTCTTGAACGCAGGGTAATTCCATTCCAACACCTTTCCCCAGCCAATACCCTTGAAGTATCCCTCCACTCTCTCTTTGATACCAAAGGCTTCCAAGGTTTCTGTCAACAGGTAGTACCAAGGGAGGATCTCCCTGTTTTGCAAGATGGCATACCGCTGGCTGTCTAGCGGTATGGTTGCTCCAAATGTTGCAGGGCGTAGCACGCCTTTCCTCTTGGCTCCCGATTTCGTGGCGGTGACACTGGGTGTGGACTTCACAGGTGCTTGAATCTCCCCCGAGTTAGAGCTGTCGATGATCTCCACTCTCTCTATTTCTTCTTCTTCGATCTCCTTCGCTTCTCCTTCCTTCTCCTTCCCTTTTTCCTCAGCTGTAACCCTCCTCACCGTGCTCGTAGTACCCACCTTGCTCCCTAATTTGCTCTGTTTGGACTTCTGCGATAGGGGAGGTTTCGAGGCTTCAAGCTTCCTCTTCGCTCCCACCCCTTTCTCCTTACTCTGAGGGGTGACATCCTCCTGGGCCCATACTGGAATGCTCTTCTCTGCCTCTTCCTGTCGTTCCTTCTTCTCGTGATCAGAAGCGGTCAGATCACCCTAATTCGATTGAGATTGAGAACGGGAAGAACTAGGAACTGGAGTAGGCGCCTTACATGAGATGTTAAGTTTATTTTGAATGAATTGAGTAGAAAATAAAGTCTTACAAATTTTCTATGTATTTTGAGATATATATATATATATATATAAAGGGAATAATGAGAAAAAGAAGTCAATAAAAGTATAAGTATAAAGAAAAATATTTCTTTGATTGATGATGATGTTGGAATGATGACAAATGAAAATATGATGTGAAATTGGATGTTAGTGTTGAAAGAAAAATAATATTAATAATAATATTAGTATTTGAGGATAAAAAGAAAAATAGAATAAAAGAAAATAAAATATCTATAAGGTAATATGAGATGGAAGATATGAGTATGAGATTAAGAGATAAGATTTTCATATTTGAGTTCGTTATTTTAACCGAGAAGCTAAAAGAATTATTATTAAAGAAGTAATAGTAATAATAGAATGTTTGATTTAAATGGAATATTTTCGTTAGAAATGAAAATGTTTGAATGATGTGAGTTATAAGATAATTTTTTATGTTTTTAAAGTGTACTTTGAATGCTTAATTGATGTGACGGAATGTTATTCGAGTAAGAAAAATGATAGAAATTGAAGAAACGAGAAAATAACTATATAATGTGAGAGAAATAATATTTTTAAGAGTTAAAAATATTTTTATGATGAGTAATTGATGTTATATGATGTGTTAAGCAATTCCATGATGATAATTGAGTAGAATTAAGTAAGTTTGCTTTTTGAATCGCTTAAAAAGGAGTTAAAATGTAAATGTTATCGAGCAGTAAAGTTTTTACAAGAAAAGCCAAATTTTTATTTAATAAAAATGAAAATTGAGCTTTAAATAAAGAAAAAGATAAAATAAAGATTATTTTATTCTAAGTATTTAGTTGAGTATTAAATACGTATATGAGTACATGTTTTAAGTACGTAGTTTGAAGAAAATGATGACGTATATGAATACGTATTTTGAGAAAATAATAATGACGTATTTTTAAGTCAAGAAATACGTGGTATAAGTTTGATTAATTAAATAAAAAATTATTTTTATATGAGTTTAACGAAATAATTTTTCGTTAAAGAGTCGAAGTTGTGAGTTTTTAAAAACTAAAAGCCGAGCAATAATTCATTATGATGAGAATATGATTAAGTTATAAGTTATTAGGTGATTATGTCTAAGATATAAGATAGTTATGGAAGTTTAACACTTGACTGTGTGATTATGTTAAAACGTGAGTTGTTTATATAAACTTCGATGTTTGAGTATGATTAAACGATTAAGTATGATTAACCTCTCTAGTAAGATAATTACTTATTTAATATAAGTGTTTGAGATGTTGATATTGATGCTTGAGTATGATGATGATGTTTAAGTATTGATGTGAATACGTGATTAAAATGTGAATGTTTGATCTCTAATGTGAGTATTCGAATATTGAAATAAGTGCTTAACTGCAAATGATTTATATATGATGAAAATAGTTGAGATTTGATGATATGATTTGCCGAGTTCATGTAAATTGAATTTATGAGAAGTTTAAGACGAGTTAAATAGTAACTTGTCGATTTATGTGAAGATTAAGATATTAGAAACGAGAATCAGAGTTCGAGAAGTAATTAGAAACCGAGTAAAGACGATGATTTGAGAACGAGAAAATAAGAAAGTTATTGACGTAGAAAAGTTTAGATAAGTTAAGAAGAACCCGACTCAAGTAGAAGTCCATCAGCCGAGCCCTAAGTCTATTATACGTTTTTCGAGTCGATAAGCTCGAGTTTAATCGATGTTGTTATTGAAGGGCCGAGCAGGACTGCAAAATAATCGGGAAAAGCGTAAAGTAAGCAACCCCGACTTCAAAAGACCAGAAGTGAGGTGGGCTTTTCTGAATTAAAACTCCGATGAATGCTATTACTTATTGATTAATATTATGTGAGTTTTTCAAATTAATTGACTTGCCATTTATCTGAGTTTTGGTATGTGTTTATCATCTACACGAGTTATATCCTGTGGTTAACAGGAACCCATGTGTGGTATTTGAGTTATTGAAGTGACTGTGAGCTTTACTTCGGTTTAGCCGGTCACAGTGTCTGAGAAGGAGGCCTACTTCTCAGCACAAAGTTATTTTTGGTAGATGATTCATACCTGAGTTTATTATATAAAATCGTGCGCACATATCTTTAAAGGGAAAATAATTTTACGCATTCACAAGTAAAATGATTTCAAGTATGCTAACACTTATGATGCAGTGGCAAGGCAAGTTCAATTATATAGCTCTAAGAGCAAGCTTTTAAATCTATTTTTGGCATTGTGTTCACTGAGTACGAAGTACTCAGCCCTGCATGTATTTCTAAACGTGCAGGTTAGCTACGGATGAGGATGGTATGGATGGTTTTGGTGGTGTGTTAATCTTTTGGAAGTTGAGTCGACACTTACATGTCTTCATACATGTAATTGTTTTGAGCAAGTGATGTCTCCGCTGCTTATCAATCTTTTGATATGTTAACATTTTGATAACTCTGATAACAATGAGCTGTGTGCTCAAAACAATGCTTTGAATTTCGTTTACATACCCTACTTTTGAACCACATGATGTCGTTAAACTTAACCCTATTTTTGAGAAACTTTGTAAATTATTAAGCTCGTTCATTGTTGAGCTATGTGATGAAAGTTTGTTTATATTCATGTCATGTTGAAACCTTATTTCCCTTGATCGATTCATTGTTGAGTCGAGATTTATTTGTTGGTTTCATATTTTTAATTCATTCGGGTTAGTGTTTAAAGTTGAGTTGAGATAAAAGTGGTTTAATTATTTGATGGTTTCACCTTCACACTCCAATGGAGTCTGGTCGTTCCTACACACCGGATTTCGGGCTGTGACAATACCAGATTTGAGACTCTAAGCCTTAGGAAAAAGTCTCTACTTTTCTAAATGTAGAAGGCTTCAGAGTTGGAAAAACCCCCAACCCCCCAAACCTGAGGTCTTTCTTTGAACCCGTAATCAAAGAAACTAGGTCCATTAAAACCCGCAATCTAAGAAAGGTTGTACACTTGCCCGAAAAAAAGTGTTGTAAGGTTTTGTTCGAACCCGTAATCGAATGGGTTAGGATGTTTGGTGCCCGCAAACCAAACTGAATGTTTGATTAACACGCATAAGCTTATCTAGTGGATTACTTCCCCGAAAATGAAGTCGTTGACATAGGAGGTCAATCTCTGAACCACGTAAAAATATTGTGTCGTTTAATTTCAGTATTTTATATTCAGTTCACTGACCAACTGACCGTGCATACAAACTGCATATTTCTTTAGCACTAAGTTATCTTGGGAACTTGATCTTCCCATATTTCAAATATTTCAGTTTAAGTAACGAGCTTTAAAATTCCACCAACTTCCGCATTACTTAACACTTTGAAACCTCAGTCAGATTACACGGCTGACCCTCAGTCAAAGAAGTTAGTCGTGCACGTGACTGTGTGATCAGCTCCGACTGTCTTTCTCAGTCATTGAGCCAACTGAACTAAGGAGCAATACTCAGTTAAATAGTTTTTAAAGATCTAAAATTGCTACTGGTGTATTGTCTCCCCCCTCCCCCACATACACCAGTTACTCGTTACCGGGACCATCATCTGTAATACCCCGCCTCCTCGATGATTAATTAAGTATGTTTATCTAGGACCTGAATTGATATTTAATTATCTTACTTTATGTGATTTAATTAACTGATGATTAAATGATTATATTTTATTTATGACAAAAAAAATTGCAAATTAAATATAGGAGTAATATATATATGTGTGAAGGTGGTATATAAGAATAGAAAAGGGAGAGAAACACTATACGTGTGCGTATCAGCTTATGTGATGGTGTTTTAATAACAAAGCAAGTAAAATAATTTAATAACTTTAAAACCTTACGATAAGGTTAAACCAAAGTTATTCCAAAACTTCCACCTCATGCTTTGATTTAACGAATCAGCGTACCAAATTAAGAAAGACTGACTTCCTTTTACTCTCATCAAACTAAAAGATAAGATTTTAGAGAGGAAATAGATAGGAGAACAAGAATTCCAGGAGAAGAGAAAAAAAAAAGATAGAAATCACAGAGCTAGAAAGAAGTAGTGAGAGTTCACCAAGAAGAAAAGAGAGAAGGGTTCGACTGGTAAAAGAAAGAGGGAGAAGGAATATTTACGAGGTTTGGAAATATCTTTAATCTTCTGTTATCAGTTTATAAAAATTAAGATAAATAAGATTAGGATTTTACTTTGGAATTTCGTAAAGGTTATGCTTAAATGTTCAATATGATGTTATATTGTTTGAGTTATGATGTTGGGTGGATTTAATCTGAATTGGTTGTGATTATAGATTATGTAGATCGGTGCTTCAAGATAAAGAAAAGGTATAGAAAACTGATTATTTAAACTCAAGCATGCCAATTATTCGACTAAATGCACAAAAGAAAGATGGGAAACTCTTGTTGAAAGTTATGTAAGAATTTGAAGGAACATATATACATGTACATCTGAGTATAGATAAATGACATGTAGATAAGTGTTTATTGTGAAACGTTAAAATTGATAAAGCATGATAACTACATGAGTAACTATTAAAGCTTTAGTGAAGAGTGTGAAATTTTGTTAATTTCTGCAGAAATCTGCCCAACCTAGACAGCTGGTACTAAAACAGCAATAACTTTTGACTCGTTTCATATTTTCGAGTGCCACAAATTTTGAAAGAAAATAGATTCTTGTAGCTTTCTAAAGGTATATAGCACACCTCCTAATTCATAATACATCAAATCAGTTAATTGGTTTAAGTGGACTGCTGTGCAGAAAAGTTACGTGTCAATTGTTTGGTGTCTTAGAGGAATGCTAGTTCTTGGGTATATTTTGTTATTGAAGTATGACATGATGTGATAATATTTGCATCTATGCATGTTGATATGAGTAGAATTTAAAAATAGAAGCTCAATATGACCAAGTTTTGTTAAAGCTTAGGTTTGGAAACCACGTCTAAGTAAGGACACTTTTGTAGGCTCGTTGGAAGGAGAGAAAAAGGGAGTTCTTTGAGACCCAGTGCAAGTTATATCATTACTTATCAAGTGGGTTTTTCTTTCTAAATGTATGTTGAGTTATTGAGCTCAGTTTTAAAAATGACAAATGTTATCCGTGAACAAAATGTTTTAAGTGTCTTCTATATGGTTAAAGCTCTTATATTATCGATTGAGACACTCTGATAACCTAACACGTTAGACGAGTGATGTGTACACTCCCAGAGTCATGACATGCAATGGTCGATCACCATTGTGTGCTTGACACAGTTTTGTGATTTCTTGGAGCTTCGGCTAGAGATTCACCCAGAGAATTCTTGAAGCTTCGATTCAAGGTTCACCCAATTATAAGAGTAACACTAGATCATCACAAGCAGGAGGCCTAAAGTATGAGTAAAAGTTTGAATGAACTTAGAAGTATTTTTATTTTGAAATCTTCTAAGTGTCATTAGCTATTACGGATATGCTACTCTACAATTTATGTTTTTAGAAAATATTTTGAAATGAATTACCCCACTGAGTGCATTAGTGCTCAGTCTAAAGTTTTACAAATGTTTTTCAGGTGTTATAGCACGTGCCGGCGGATTGAACTGAGGTTAGGATTCAAGATTTGCTTCCGCTAGTTTAAGCTTTTCAAGCCTAGTTGATGTATATAATATTGGTAGCATTTCTATTTTCGGATTCGACTAGAACTTCGATCCTGTAAGCTTTTATCTTGTAATTATTAGTGTATAATATACTAGATTACTTGAATAAAGTCTCGTATTCTAAAAGTGGGGTACGACATCATCATTCACACGCAAGTCCCTAAAAAGGATGCAAGTTAAAAAGATAGAAAAAGTGTGGCATCGTCTTACTACACTATCGAGAGATGTACCGAAAATATTCGGTAAGATATAAAGGTATGAGTATTCAGATACGAGGTGTACCGGTGTATACTGTACCACATTATATGCCGAACAAATCAACATATGTAATATACAAACAAAATGGATTGATTTATATAATCGAATGATATATAGTCAATATTAATTACTATTATTTCTGGTCCCCAAGTTTTTTCCTATCCTTTTTAGGATGGTCCCCAAATTTTTTCCTAACTATTTTTGGACATTACCCCACAACAAATTATTATCTTTTACCTTTACTTTATCAACTTATTTACCTAAAATACCACATATGGCTCATCACTATCTCAATTAATTAATATATCACTACCCTCAATGTGGGACCTTTTCTCCACTCACAATAAATTTAATCACTTTTTCTCCACTGACAACAAACTCATCAACTTTTTCCTTAATACCCGTGCCACTTCCTCCTAGAAAGAGACTTGGGGACCGGAGGTAGTATAAAAGATGAGTTATATATAAAACTAATTTATTTTGATATAAGAAAGATAAAAATAGCTACAACTATAAAAATATACTCCAACATAAAATATTATTAATTGAAAATAATTATAAAGTACTCCCTCCGTCCCACCAAATACGGTTTGTTTTCCATTTTGGGACGTCCCACTATACTTGGCATGTTTCCTTTAAAGGAAACAATTAGTTTATAAACATGGCCCACCATCCATCTAAACCCTACTAACCTTGTCACAGCCCCAAATCCCGAGGGACGGCCAAGTCGGGGTGTGACTAGGGGTTGGATTAAAGAGGAGAGGAAGAAAGGGGAATTACTGAATAAATGAATAAATTAACATCTATAACCGAGATAAAAATACTATGAACTGATTCTTATTAGACAAAAGAGAGTCAATCTCGAAAGATCGCTTGACAAAGTTGTGATCAAAGAAGACTAAGTTTAAAGTATGAACAACTTAAATCGAAAAGATTAACATCAATAAGAGAGTTATTTTGCAGCGGAAAAACGTAAAATGATAACACAATTCTTCTTTCTTATAAACGGCCTTTACTCAACCTCCTCCGCCTTCGTCACTCAATCTGCACATTTAAAAATAAACATGCAGGGCTAAGTACATAAAGCACTTAGTGGGCACATTGCCGAAAACATATCATACTTAGTATAGATTAATAGGCATCTTTTCATAAACACTCGTAAGACTTATACTGCTGTACACTTAATTTTGGATAACACACTGAAGGTTAACTCAGAATTCGATCATCTGGATACCACTCTGTGGGCTAACTCAGAATCTGTCCCTCTGGATAACACTCTGTGGGCTATCTCAGAAGCTGATCGTTTAGTTGGAATCTCTGGATAGCACTCTGTGGGCTAACTCAGAATCCAATACTCTGGATAGCACTCTGTGCGCTAACTCAGAGAGGCACAAGAGAATTCACATAAAACAATTCATTATGCACTGATAGTTACTTTAATACCCACTTATTAAAGCAGTAAGTAAACACTTTAAAGCAACACTCATTTTATTTTGATAGAAAAGCCCACCTTAATTGTTTACAGAACAAACTTTAACCTTTTGTCTTCCGTCCTGTCTTCAACTCCGACTTCCTCCTTTTATCGCAAATAAACAAACTTTAACAAGCGGTCGAGACAATAAAAGAAGTAGGAAATCGAATTCGTTTTAGATTTTTAGGCCTTTGCACTTTAACTAATTTCTTTTGATTACAAGAAACGAGACTTGAACACTTCTCGTTTAGAACTAACTTGGTTCCTTACTCGACACTTAGGTCGGTTAATAACGGAAGTCGATAACTCATAACGACTTAAAAGTTCACAAGGAACGAAGTTGAAACGGATTTAACTTAAGAAATTAGGTTTACATAAGTTTCTGCACAAAGCAGAGGTTCTGGAGTTAATACAGAACAGGTTCTTGCGAAACAGGGGATGAAATTTATACCAGAAGAAAGCTACGGATGTCTAGTTTACTCTCCAATTTACGGATCTCGATTTCGTTAAGCGAGTAGAAAGTTATGACAGTTTCCGTAAAAGGTCGCAGTTCAGTCCGGAAAACCCTAGGTGCTCGTATATCTCGACGCACGACTTCCTAGGTTCGACTAATGCTATACCACTTTTATACTCACGACACATTTCTCGATTAAAACTCGACGTATAATTACTCGTCTTTTTCAACTAATCATTTACTATACCAAATCAAATTCAAATTTCACTTTCATTCTACAACTTCTCGTTTATAAACTATAACTTATATCATCTCATATCTCGGATGGAAATATCGTCAACTACAATCTCATTCGTCAAACGACAACAATCATTAATATCAAATTGGTTTTCCTTATTCGACTTTTCTATCGACACTTAGACTTGTTTCTTCGTCTCTTATCAAAATTCCAACTTTCTTAGAATTCGTTCAAATTTTTCGATTATGATCATTAACTAACAAGATTAACATATATTCAAATCATAGACCCAAATCATTATCCAATCTCGACTTATTGACGACTTTTCGTCTCTTACGATTTTTATTTTATTTTTAGAAAAAATCCAATAAATTATATAATCATCCTCAAACATACTACATCTCATTTCTATCATCATCTCATGCAAATCATATCATTTTCTACATCTCATCACTTCTTTCTCTCTTACACTTTTATTTTTATTTTTAGAAAATTCTAAAATAATTCATGCATCAATCTATCATCTTATAGAACATGAATCCACTAATCAATCATTCTAAAAATTGAACCAACATCAAACCCCTAATCCTTCTATTTTTTTTCGGTAATAACAATAATATTAGGAGGGATGATTTCTTCATGATTTCAATCCATAAAATCATTCCTAAGCATACTATAACATGTATTGAACATAAAACATCATGCTTCTTCTTCCTATAAAAAATCGGTCAAGACAAAAACTTGAAGGAAAAAGAATTTGTTCGGTTTAATCCATAGAGGAAGCTCCTACCTTTTCGAATATGCAATCGGAATTGAAATCGATCGACAAACGAACAAGTTACGAAGCTCGAAAGCTTGAAGAACTTGAAGAACTCTTCAATGGTGAGAGAGAGGGAGAGGGTGGCGGTTTGGAGGAGAAGGAAATGAGAGAAAAATGGATGACAACTTGATATTTATAGCAAAAGTAAGGAGGTTTAACTATTCACTAATATCTAGATATTATTTATAAACTTAATTCTTTTCCGGATCTAATACTGCAAACTAAAATGAACAATTACTTTATTAGACAGACACATTATTGACAAAAATGGATACGGCCATTAGTTCCGGAATGTTTTACTTAGTCGGAAAGGACAATTTGTTTTCCAAAATCCGATAAAAACTCGGGACTTCACAGTCCAAATTTCGCCCGGAAAAATAATAAAAACTGACTTTCTCCGGTGATCTGGTATCGAAGAAAAAGTGAATGTAAAGTCTGACGATTTTTCGATCTGAGTTTTCGAATGAAAATTTTATTGGATGTGAAAACCCTAATACAGTAGTCGTTCAACCGACTTCTGGAATTTATTTTTAAAAACGGATTTCACCGTCAGTCTTAGAATTGAAAATCCTTATCTTAGGCGTGCAAAGCCATAATAAATTATCAAATTTTTATTTTTCGACGGAAAAGAAACGCTGAGTATTACAAACCTACTCCCACTACACACTCAACCATTCCATCTATAACTTTATTAATATTATAAAATATTGAAATCATACTACACTAAACACTTTCTTTATACCCAATACCCTTTTTTTTAGTCTCTATGCCTATATGAACTAGGCCGTAATCGGCGGGACGGAGAGAGTACAAATATACAAGTGTAATTGTATAAGGTATACCGTGAAGGTACAGTATATCGAATCTCGATAAGGTATACCGAAATAAAGAATCTCGCTAAGTTATACCGGAATAAAGGTACGGTTTCACTATTGTATAAACCTATACCGAAATAAAGGTATACCAAATTATGGTATATCGAATGTAAAGGTAAGATAAAGGTATCAAATTTCTTCATACCGAAGATAAAAGTATATTCGTAAGGTATACCTTATCGACACATCCCTAAGCATGCCTCACTTGCGAATCAATTTTTATTTCTAACGTTTTTTTTTTAATTTTTTCCCTTCAAGTTCATTTTTTTTAGATGACTGAGAAAAGTTAACTTTAATTTTAGTTATATTTGAAATGGAATATTTGACTCATTCCTTCCTTAAAAGGCCTTATAAGGGAGAGGGTTGTCTCACCATATAAAGGCTTTCATGTCACTATCTCCAAGCAATGTTGGACACAATTTAACACGCTCTCTTACGCGCAGCGTGGATAACCATTGCCATCTGTTGACAACGATATTGGATAGTGCGCATCATTGGATTGGGCTGGCTCTGATACCATATTAGAAATGAAATATTGGGTCTATTCCTTCCTTAAAATCTTAAAGGTGTGTTTATGTAAACCTGTTTATAGTATACACCCGGGTCAGCCGGATCGGGTTTGACCCGCTGACCCGCGTGCTTAATTTATTAAAAAAAATAAAAATTAATGACTGCTGCTCCTTAAAAGAATCGAACCTGCACCTCCTTCAATGGCAAAGCTCTAACCTCAAGCACAAAGCCACTAAACTACCGCTTCCTTCGTTTAAATAACGTAGATTTATTTATTTATACATACTTGCCTTTTATTTTTTAAAGCCTCACTAATTTTCATTTTTTTTTATTATTTTTTCATTTTTTTCTTTAATTACCTGTTATTCATTTTATTTATTGTTTTAAATTTTTTAATATTTTGAAATTATTTATTCTTCATATTATCTTTTTTTAAAGTATTTTTTATTTTTTTTATTTTGATTAATATGTTGTATCCTAATATTCATTTTATTTTTTTTAATTTTTCATTTTTTAAAATTATTTACGTTTCAAAAGTAATATTTTTGAAACATTACTTTTGTTCATATCAATGATTTTTTTCATTACGATAATAATTACTCGATCGAATTATTAAAAGTACAAATTATCGTGAATAAAAGTAAATATTGTCGTGAAGAAAAGTAATATTTTAGAAACATTACTTTTATTCATATCAATGATTATTTTTCATTACGATAATAATTACTTGACCGAATTGCTAAAAGTACAAGTTGTCGTGAATAAAAGTAAATATTGTCGCGAGCGAGAACTTAAGGTAGCCAACACATATACCGCTGGGCTAGCATCCCAATATGCAACACTTATTGGCAAATATTAGTAAGAGTAATATTAGTATATATATTTTATTGGTAGCGAGAAATAAAAAAAAAATTGTTGGGCGTGTAGACGCATCGTGAGGGGCGTGTGTACTCCACGTGCCCGATTTATGGTAGGTGGATGTACGAGTCAAATAAAATCGATTATAATCGATGTATAGAAATATTTGTCAAAATCTTATAAGAAAGAGGATTGTCTTACCATATAAAATGACTCATGCCACTGTATCCTATTAACGTGGACACAATTTAACAGCAACATTATCTATTTTAGATTGAAATTCGTCTGATTATAAATAAGCTCCTCCAAGCCTCCAAGAGTTCCACTCCCCATGGACCCCACCCCCCACAAAGAGTGAATAGGCGTATAGGATTAATAGAAATAGAGAAAATAACATCAAATAGTTGGATTTATAATGGGAAAATTAATTTATAGATACGACTGTCTAGGAGGAGAGGTTAGTAGAAGCTGATCCGAAGAAGAGCCGCCGCTCCAATCGACCCCCTCATAATCACAATTTTTTGGTTTCAACTTTGAAGGTGCAAATCTATCCTAAACATAATTTTAAATATAACTCCCGTTTCTTTTATTATAGCTCTCCTTAATTAAATTAATAATAATAACCATTTTAAATATACTATGATATCCTCATAGTATCTAAATAAACTTTTAATGAAAAATAAATATTTTACTCCATAACACCCAATTTAAAATTTTAATAAAAAAACAAGTACCACTAATTTTGTTCCATCGCGAATCTGCAACACCTTCATAATTGAACTATGAAATTGACAAAATTCTTCTTGCAAATGAATGGTATAAATATCTTGAGTAAAGAGAGAATTGGAGAATTTATATAATAATTACGTTTATTCATTGAACCTTACAACAAATTTTAATTAAGAATTTAATTTTTTATTTTCTTGTTTGATGTCACAAAATATTTGATCCTTCCTCTACATTCAATTTCTTGTATTTCGTGGGCCTGCAAAAAAGTGCATTCACAAGATGAAATATTTTCCATTCTAATATGACTCACCAGTTACAATCTTCTATGTATTTCTTCCCTTTTAATTAATGGATCGCTGATAGCTTCTTTCTCCTCCACGCAACTGCTGCACACAGTTCAAAGAGAATTTCCTTATGATTTTTTTCTTCCTCCATATGCTTCTGATGTGTTTTCCGTGGGGATTATACCAATGGACATGACTTTCTAGGATTTATTCTTGTTATTTTTTATAAAAATTATATGATAAGTAAATAAAAGTATAATTGTACATTTAATATATTATTATTAATTGAAATAGGAACTATAAAGAGAGAAACGAGGGCAATATTTAAAATTAACCTCCTAACAATTCTCTCTTTCAAATTAGAGACACTTTCTAGTTTCTAGCAACCGGTCAATCCATTAAATTTGACTTTGAGTTTTCTTTATTTAGTTTATTTTATTTTTTTTAAGCATTATTAATTTGTCAGTATATACACTAACTAGGGTTAACAAACTCTAATTGGAATTAATAAAAATTAATTGAGATAAGTTTAAAAAATTAGAAGGACCGTGTATCTCACATACCCCGAAAAAAATAAACGATTAATGATGAAAAAGGGTGGATCTACCTATAGCACCGTAGGATATACCACATCGGAGTTTTTATTTTCAAATTATGTGAAGGAAAAATAAAATTTAAGATATTTCTAAACAAAAGTTGATCAAACACTTGATAAACCATGGTCAGGCAATTAAAGAGTCATGTGAAGTAGCTGAACTACTAGAATCCACTTGCAATTAATCAATCGTATAGTAAACTTAATTATGACTTGAAACATTGGCTAGTTGTGATGAGGCTGAATTTGTGTGAGCTTACGATACGACTAAATTCATGCACAATCAAGTGGAAGTCGCCACAGATTCAACAGTCGCATTTATGCATCAAATGTCATGTTTCATGACACTATTTCCTCATATTGATATTCAACTCTCTCTCTCTCTCTCTCTCTCTCTCTCTCTCTCTCTCTCCTAACAAAGTCTATCTGTGGGGACTCTCACCTGTCTCCTTCCAGGTGATATGTTCTTGTAATTTTGTTATCATACTCCCATCAGTTACGTGCATTACAGTAGTTTGATTTTATTCACATTTCTTTACTAATAGAAACTTATTTGCAGAGAATGCGTAAATTGATGATCATCATATACATATACTAAAATATGTACGACAAAATATAGAATTCAAACGTATCTACAATTTTTGCTCAATAAAACCTTTATTCAATATTGTAGATCAACTAGTGCATCAAATTTCTAAGCCTAAGTTTGAGCTCTGAGAAAAATTTGGAGTAACACCAATGATTTAAAGTCATATGGTAATTTATTGTCGGCGCAATTGACCGGTTGACATTTCTAGTAGGTCATTAAATTCAATTAATACCAGTCGTTTAATTACATCTGGCAAACTGAAGGATGAGGTAGAATTTATGGTATTTTTTATAACTTATCCTTTTGAGTCTCTTTTCGTTACATTATAAGAATTTGCTATGTAGCTAAAAATGGAGTAAAGCTAATAAAATTGGAAGGATTAATTTGAGAACTAACAATATATACCATTATATTACTAGCCCGAAATCGTAAATAAAGTTTGGAGGTCATCCTTAGAGATGCTAGAATATCTGATAGAAACTCATCGTTATATATATAAGTATGTAGTAATCAGTAAAAATATCACTTACGTTATGCACAAAATATAATACTTAAATGCAAAAACATGTTAATGCATAAATTACATTAACTTAATGCACAAATTATTTAGCACATTTTTAATGCACAAACAACAATAATCTAATGCATCAATTAATTTGGACCGTAGAATAAAAAAATCAATGATCCAGATTAGTTCCTAGTTCCTACCTAAAGATGAGTTCCTATATGATACTCTTTATATATATATATATATATATATATATATATAGAGAGAGAGAGAGAGAGAGAGAGAGAGAGAGAGAGAGAGTATATGCTACTCACCTCCTGTAAGCACCGTTCGTGGGCACCACCATCGATTTGCATATAGTACTATTATTTTATTTTATTTTATTTTATTTTTAATATTACATTTTAATCTAATACCTTAAAAATATAATTAAAATTATTAAATTAAAAAATTACATAAAAATTAATAATCGATTTGTTTATTTATTAACATTATTTTATTTAATTCTTTATATTTAGCACCGTTTGTGAGCATTGATTTTTATGTAATTTTTTTATTTAATGATTTTAATAATATCTTTTAAGGTTTTTATTGAAAATACAATATAAAAAATTAAATAAAATAATGTTAATATAGGCAAATCGAGGATGGTGCCCACGAACGGTGCTCGCGAGAGATGAGTAGCATATCGACTATCATATATATATATATATATATATATATATATATATATATATAGAATGTGGATCTGGTAGGAACTCATCCTTATATGAATCCGTAGGAACCATGCATTAATATCACTTCGTAAATGTACAAAATGTAGTTTTTTAATGCACAAATATGGCAAATGACACATTATACTAACTCAATGCACAACATGAAATAATTTAATGCACTAACTAAATCAGACAATGCATAATAAAATATCTCAACTTTTCAATTTTTTTATAAATATATATTTAGGCATTCAAATAATATAATTTATGTATTAATTTATGTAATAAAAATACATGGTTCCTTATGGATAATTGTTTTTTGAAAACGCATGAATGGTGCAACCCATAGAGGGATAAAATAATAATAACAAATTTTACTTCTTAAATTCTTAATTATTTTCCCAGTATGTACAATCTTATATAACTTTCATAATTTATATATATATATATATATATATATATATATTTGGTATATTTTTTAATATCGGTTTTGCTCTTGGATGTGTATTTTCGCCCTTATTAGAATTCCTTGTTTATGTATTTTGTTTCGTCAATATGAAGTACTACATTAGTCCGTATAATATAGGCAAAAGATTAACCTAAGTATTACATAACGTACA
The DNA here is from genome assembly GCA_029490685.1 of Schizonepeta tenuifolia. Classification (NCBI taxonomy): domain Eukaryota; kingdom Viridiplantae; phylum Streptophyta; class Magnoliopsida; order Lamiales; family Lamiaceae; genus Schizonepeta; species Schizonepeta tenuifolia. The sequence goes on along the minus strand of CM055955.1, from coordinate 54,310,259 downwards.
ATTTTTTGGAAGAAGACATGAAATAAAACACCACTTAAATTCCAAAGCAAAAATCTCAGGACTATATGCAAATTAACTCAGTGAGGACTCATATAATATTGATTAGCTACAATTTTTGCATGTATTAGTACGCTTTTATTTTCCACGATATCACAATATAGGATTTCATTTAATAAATTATAAAATAAAACTGTCATCAGTTTGTAGGCCACACAACCCCACGTGACGACACCCTTCCCGTACGATAATGACGCAACACCAGAAAATTTCCTCCCAATTTACAGCTCAAATTATCTTAGTTTCTGGAGTTATAAATTCCCAATATTTAGCACTTCGCTATTTCCAGAATTATGCAGCTGCCACCATCATAACTCAAAATGGATCAATTCTCTTATCACGAAATCCGGAAACACCAAAACAAACACAAGAAACGTTTGAGTGAGGAGCAAGTGAGGCTATTGGAGTCCAATTTCAACTTCAACAACAAGCTGGACCCCGAGCACAAGTCGCGGCTCGCACTTGAGCTCGGAGTCCCGCCTAGGCAAGTCGCCATATGGTACCAAAACAAGCGTGCCCGCGACAAAATCCAAGGCCTAGAGCTGGACCACAAGGGGCTGCAGCTGCAACTCGAGAGGGTGTTGGCTGACAATTCGAGGCTGAGAGGAGAGGTGGAGAGGCTGAAGGTGGAGTTGAATAGGATCCAAGGCGCCTTGGGTTCTTTCAACTCCTCCAGCTCCGGGGATAATTTGGAGAGGGACTTGTATGCGTCTTTAGTTGGGGGTGGAGGCCCCTTTGGGGCGCCTGACGGATATGATTTCTTTGGATAGTTGTTCCTGTTTTGAATCCTTCAATCTCGATTAGGATCTCTTGGTAAACAAAAAAAATTGTTGGATGTACAATTTTATATTTTGAGCTGTTTTAGTAGGATTTTCTATAAAGGATGATGTACTTAGTTGTCTATGACCTTTTTACTGAATCAATGTACATGTCATGTCATGTTTCGTATTTACTCGTATATATACGGATTATATGAATTTGAAGACATCATCAAAAGTAGAGTCTTGAAACATGTTGATATATACTAGTAGTAGTATATTATTGGAGTTGAAAATAGAACATCATTTGTAAATAAATGATTACGTATTTCAAAACTGAAATCTAATATGGATCTTCTTCTTCAAATATCGACCACTTTTGAATTGAACTATAGGATTAATCAACTATGATTTGGTATATTGCATTGATTTGTCATCTAATTAGTCGGCAACATGTTCAAATTACTACCAACTATAGATATGATGAATGAAATGAGGTTCCACGTCCAAAGATATATGCTGTGATCATTTTTCATTTTCTTTTCCAAATTCGATTAAATCAAGAGTTCAAAACCCAACTTGAATCATACGCAAAACATAAGAGCCATTTTCAGAAAACTACTCCTGCAACTTATAAAACTATCGTTAATATTGTTGATAGATTTGACCTGAGAGTTTATTTCTCTCCGCATTGATAACATTGTTAAAACTGATATTACGACTGTTGTTGAGAAATGAGAATTAAGAAAACAAAATATTTTCAAAGATCGAGTGAATTTTTACTTCTTTGAATAGTATATAGGTAAAGGAAGTAAATAAAAAGTGGTTTCAAACAGTATATATATGCTGCTTTTACAATATTTTGAAAATAAAAATGTTTCATACGCAAGTAAAAATAGAAGGTATGCTTTTAATTTGATCACAATCAAAAAGCTAAACTTTTTTTATAAGTTTCGAGTGACGAGCGATGTCTAACTAAGGTGAGAAAAAAAAATTGTGCAATCTCAAAAAAATGATGGAAACAGTCTCCAACATTTAATCTCTAAGATATATGTTGATTAACAATTGGGAATTTCTGTCAAAATGTTACAAGTTTTAATAAATTTGTTGTTTCTTACTACTATTATATACTCCATATATATAGAATGCATACAAATACATTGAAATTAATGTAAGAGAATTTGAATAGAAAGTAATCCATTTTCCAAAACAAATAAATAAAAGAATAAATGGATCGCATTTCGAATTTTGTCGATATGAAGCAAAAAAAATAAAAAAAGAAGGAAGTTAGGCCCAAATGCTCTAGGGCATGATTAGGATCTCAGTCTTCCAATTCACATTTGAATTTTGAAAATGAAAATGAGCGGCTATTCGAATTTTAGTTCAGCCCAAGAAAGTAATTTACAAAGCAAAAACATTAAATAAAAAATAAGTTGGGATGAAACTTTATAATTAAAATTTAAAAAGAGTACGTTTATTAATATTTAAACTATCAAAACTATGAAATTAAATTATTAGTTAAAAAATTCCGTCGAATCCCTATTTTTACCATCGTATGTCTGGACATAGTATGTCCAAATAGCACTACCCATTTATATAATAGCGACCAAGATAAAATAATTCTTTGATTTCAACGTCAACAAATTGCCCCATCGCGCTGCCTTCTTATCGTCGGCACCAATAGATCCCGTTCACGTCTCTCTTGCTTTAACTTTAGATTTTGGGGGCTATATTAATTTTTTATTAAGAATTTATGTTGGGGGTTGTAGGGATTAAATAGTAAATGCATCACTGTTGGGAAATTTATTAAAGTTTTGATTGATTCCAAAACCAACTGACCCCAACCAAGTAGATGTTGTCAGATCCTAATGTTAGTAGTTAGGCTCGCTGTTTGAGCATTGTTAAGATTTTATCTTTACAGGACTCCAGTTGAAGACGGCAACAAGGCTTCACTCGGATAGAACATCAGGTGTAAAAAAAACACCTGAGCGTTCAAGATTCAGAACAACCGTTGAGCATTCAAAGGGGGAAGATGCAAAAGTCAACTAAATATTCAAAGGGGGAAGATGCAAGAGAACATCAGTTGTAAGAAAGACAACTGAGCGTTCAAGAGATAGAACATCAGTTGTAAGAAAGACAACTGAGCGTTCATCAGATTAGAATTTAAAAAGGGAGAAGTTGTAAGAAAACATCAGATGGAAGAAAATCATCTGAGCATTCGAGTCAACTGAGCGTTCAAGATTCAGAACATCAGTTGAAGGACTCGAACTGAGAAGATCGACAACTTGAAGTTCAAAGTCAGCCGAGAGTTCAACTGTTCCTACTCAGATAGAAGCATTCAGATAGAACATCAGCTGAAGACCAATCAGATGAAGATCAAACGACTCAACCGACTATCAAATGTTGGAGGTCAAAGGTTAAGATTTGAATTTCAAATAAGGAAGTCACGTGAAGGTTTGACTCTCTGTCATTACCTCATTTGGCCCAACACAAGGCTGTCTCAGATGGAAAGCAGAAGCATTCAGTTGCCAAATCCGAAAAGTCTGCAGAGATGAGAGACAAGCCATCGCTTTCAAAGAACAGAGATCAACGGCTCCTCCAACGGCTAGTTGATTCTCTCCGCCTATAAATAGAGACCTTCATTCATTCACCAAGACGAATGAGATAGACAAGTGCGAGAAGAGATAAAAGAACGAGATAAAGAACGAAAAACTGCACTCAAGCAAAACTGCTGTTATCCTCTAAGAACATCACTAGTTGAGAGTTCTAGAGTGTTAGATTCTGTCTCTGTGTCTTTCGATCCAACCTTGAGAACATCACTAGTTGAGAGTTCGTAGAGGGTTAGATCCTAGCTCACTTTTTGTTCGAGCTATTAGTTGGAAACCCACCTTTTCACACATCCTCTCAAAAGGATTGTTAGGACCCTACTCTTCCCGGAATTGAGTAGATAGGTTGATAAGTACTCGTAAACTTATCTGTAAGGTTGATAAGTACCCGTAAACTTATCTTAATGGTTGCAAAGCCCGCGTAAGCTTTGTGGTTTTTGTCCAGAAGAACTTGGACTGAGTTGTGTGGACTCACAACTCCCCGTGGACGTAGGAGTTCTCTCCAAACCACGTAAATCCTTGTGTGTTGTGTTTATTATTCAGTTATTTATTGCATATTCAACTGACCAACTAACCAGCATACAAACCTGCATCTTTGCATATCAACTGACTTGGTTATTGACCAACCTTGCATTGAAGCGTGAGTTATTTTACGAGTTAATTTCCACCACATTCCGCACAACACTTCACTTCCAGCTGAGTGTTTCTTACTCAGTTGTGATTCCAACTGAGTTGAATTACTCGGTTGTGATATTTTTCAGGGGGTTGTTTTTAAAATTCCTAACTGGTGTATTTCCCCCCCCCCCCATACACCAGAACTCGTATCGGGACCATCAAGTGGTATCAGACCAGTGGTTCAAAAGACTGCTGACTCTGTTTCACGAGGTGTGAATTCGAGGTGTTTTCTTTAGTGGTCAACTGAACAGATCTTTTTCACGCTAGTGCATATCTGCTTTCATCTGTCTTTTTTTTGTGTGCAGATGGATGTTAAAGACAAAATCGTGGTCATGTTCTCGGTTGTGAACTATACATCCTGGAGAACTCGGATGAAGAAGATTCTACTGTCAAAGCATCATAGAATGCAACAAGTACTTACATCTGGACCGATCATCATCAGAGAAAAGGTCACTCGCACTCCTACGAATCCCAATGATGGGGATGCAACTGAGGAGTTAGTGGAGAAGAAGCCAGAAGACTTCACTCCAGAAGAAGCCAAAATGAGCCAGTTGGATATCTGGGCTCAAAGCACTATCATGTCCACAGTTGGACAAGACTATCTCCCGTGGATAGAAGAGTGCGACACCGCTAAGGAGATGTGGGATATTTTCGCATCTCTTAGCGAAGGGAGTGACAAAACAAAGGAGAACAAATTCTCCCATGCCTGTCAAGACTTTGACAACTTCTGTCTGAGAACTGATGAAACCATTGATCAGTTAGAGCTCCGGTTCATGGACATCATCAGAAGGATCCAGTCCATCCGAAGAGGAAAATATACTTTGAGAGAAATCAACCTCAAAGTATTACAAGCTCTACCAGCTGAGTGGGATACCTTTACCAATATCCATGAGAGCCGAGCTGACCTTGGAGAGATGGAAACAGAAAGGCTGTTCTCAATCCTAAAAGAAAATGAGTACAAGGTGAACCGATGAAGGTCAACTCAGTCCTCGGTTCAGACGAGTCGACATGAGGATGTTGGTTCAGCCACAAAGTCAGTAGCACTCCGAGCTAACTATTCAAAGCCGCGAACTTCAAGGCCAACAAGATCTGCGGACACAACTACGAAGGAGCCAAGCAGAGAAGAGCTGCAACAGAGTATAGCCGCCCTATCAAAGAAGCTAGCTGACATGGATACTCGGTTTGGAAAATACAAATGATTCTACAAATCCAACTGAACTCGAGATAACTCAAAGCCTGTGACCAACAGTTGCTTTGAATGCGGCAAAGAGGGACATTTCAAAGCTGATTGTCCAGACCTTTCAAAGAAAGAAAGAGAAGCGTTGAGGGCAGCAAAGTGGAAAGAACAAGGCCATGGTCGCGGAAAAAGCAGCTGATGACATTGACATCTTCACTGACACTGAAGATGAGGATGAGCTGACTTCCACCAACACCGCTATTGGTCAGGATCAATGCCTCATGGCATTTGGAACCGACTAGGATGACGCTGAGGTACACTCTAGTCCTGCTAATTTAAATTATTCCAATATTTCTAACATGCAGGAAACACTAGATGAAGAGTTGGAACCCTCCTGGGATGACTTTCAAGAACTCAGTGAGGAACTGCATCAGCAATCGGTTGAGTTTAAGAGTCTTCAAGATCAGTTTGCCAGACTTGAAGAATCCTTAACCGAAAAAGACGATCTGATTAAAAGTCAAACCGAAGAGATTGATAATCTCAAAAGTCAACTGATTGAGGCCAACCGAACTATTGCTCCAACCGATGAGGAGTTGAATGAGCAGATCAAGGAGCAACATGATCAGTTGAAAAAGCAAGAGGCTCAGATCGACCAACTGATGAAGAAGTCAGACGCACAGACCGAGCATATAGTTGTTCTCCTCAAAGAGTTGCAAACTGAGAAGGACAACCTGATAAAGCTATATCAATCATCCAAAATCATCGAGAATCTTATCAGTTATCAAAGACAAATGGATGACGTGTCTGGACTCGGTTACGACGTGGTCAAAGATACTGGAATTCCTCCCGCAACCTTCATCAAAGCTGTGGAGGTCAAGGTTGTCGAACCTAACACAGTTGAGTCTGAATCTCCGCAAATTAATCCAACCTCCATTTCTCAGCAAGCTCAACCGACCAAGAGAACCTCAACTGAGAAAGGAAAAGGAGCGGTGGCTGGAGAACAGAACATTCCATCGGTTGGAACATCAACCGAGGGGGAATGTTCCAAGTCTCAGAAGAGGAATCAGAGGCGTCGGAGATACAATCGAAACCGAACTCAGAACCGAACTCAGAACCGACCTCTGAATCGACCTCAGAGCCAACATCAGAAAGAATAGAACCGACAGCAGAACCGACAAGGATCCAACCATCTGAATCAACAGCGGTTCCATCATCAGTTCAACCAGAGGTTCCAACCGAGTCAACCGATGAGGAACAGTTCGAACAGATGTCGATATTCATGCCACAACATGAACCAACAACAGGGCATGAACAACTATCATCGACAGTCAGGAAGATGGAATCAGAATCAGTCACAAAGATTCCAACAAGGCGTCCGACCTTATCGACAAAACCAACAGGATAAGAATCGCCATCAAAACAGGAGGAAAGCCTCTCCTCCGAAAGCCCACAATGGGAGAAATCCATCTCCTCCCAAGAAACAGAACATCACTACTAACAACAAGCCTAAGGATAACCGAGGTGTTGTTATAGTTGATGGTGAAGGAAAAGTGATTTGGAATGATAAATCTATCCGAGTATACAGGGAAAAACGACCCACAGTTCAAGGGGGAACTGGTTCTAACCCTCCAGGATCCAACTAAAATTGGGGACCTAAGCGAGTTTCTCTGTGCAGGAATAGGAGAAACAGCTGAGGAAGAATAAAGCATCACGAACCATGTGGGTGATGGATAGTGGATGCTCGAAACACATGACAAATCTGAAGGATTTGCTTGGGAGTTTCGTGGAGAAAGAAGGACCATCAGTTACCTTTGGTGACAACTCAAAAGGTCACACCAGAGGATACGGTACCCTTGAAACCAATCACGTGTCGATTTCAAATGTTTCATATGTTGATGGATTGAAGCATCACTTGCTCTCCATCAGCCAATTCTGTGATAATGGTTTCTCTGTCAAGTTTGATGCACAGGGCTGCAGGGTTAAAAATGTCGGAACAAAGCAGGTCATATTGTTAGGAAATCGATCCCCAACCGGGAATGTCTACTATGCTGACTGGAATAGTAGTCCTTCTGACACCTGTCTGTTATCAAAGAGCAGTTCAGATGTGAGCTGGCTGTGGCACAAAAGGCTCAACCATCTGAACTTCAAGACTATGAACCGACTTGTCAGACAAGAACATGCAAAAGGCATACCAAACCGAGTGTTTTCAACTACACATATCTGCAGTGCATGTCAGCTGGGAAAGCTCGCTAGATCCTCCTTCCGGTTGAAAACAACTCCCTCAACCGACCGAGTATTGCAGCTGATCCATATGGATCTCTTCGGGCCAGTTACACAAAAAAGCATGAATGGTAACGAGTATATCCTTGTTGTTACTGATGATTTTTCTAGGTACACGTGGACCATTTTCATGCGTCACAAGAGTGAAACCCGAGATGAGCTACCCAAGCTGATGGATCGGATATCGAACCAACAAGAGATGAAAATGATCTCCATCCGATCTGACCGCGGAACCGAGTTCCTAAATGAAACCATCATCGAGTACTGCGAGAAGCACGGAATTACTCATCAAACATCAGCTGCGCGTACTCCGCAACAAAATGGAGTAGCTGAGCGAAGGAACCGAACGCTGAAGGATGCAGCTACATCCATGTTGACAAGCTCAGCTCTGCCAAAGAGATTTTGGGCTGAGGCAATCAACACAGCCTGCTACACCCAGAACCGGTCTCTTCTGACCAAGCGGTTGGGAAAGACACCATACGAGCTATGGAGACACATGAAGCTAGATATTTCATATTTTCGCGTTTTTGGTTCTGAGTGTTATATTCACAACAATGGGAAAACTCAGTTGAAAACTTTTGATGCCAAGGCTTCGAAAGGCATATTTCTCGGATATGCCGCTCGGATCAAGGCTTATAGAGTTTTCAACAATAGCTCTCGTGTTGTGGAGATAACACCTCATGTTAGTTTTGATGAATCTACTTTTGAGTGCAGGGAACAGGCTAAAGGACAACAAGCTGATCCACATGTTCCACCAGCTCTCACCAGATCACAGATTCTTAGGCAAAAGAATCTAGCTGAACCATTGGTATGGGCAACCGAGGATGATGATCCTTATTCCTCTGAAGATGAATGCGAGGACCCCAGCTCATCTCAAGGGGGAACTTCAGCTGATGTCACTCCAACTGCATCAGCATCCGAAGCCCAACCGAGCTCAGTTCAAAATATTGTCAATGTTGAGGATCCAGACTCAACAGCTGATCAATCACCAGTTCTGAAGATTCCAGCATCTCCCACAGCTCAGGATTCACCATCAGTTGAAATCCTGAAATAACCACTGTTGGAAGAAGAAGGAAGACGCAACAAGAGATGGTTTGAAGATCATTCCTCTGACAACATCATCGGTGATCCAACCGAAGGTGTGCGAACAAGGAGCATAGTTGCAAATCCAGACTCAGCTGAGGAAGATTCCAACACTTACGCTCAATATGCTGAGGAGTTGGCAGTTCTTGAAGAGTTCGAACAAGCAGGAGATGTTGCCATGATATCTTGCTTCGTAGCTGATGTGCTAGAACCGAAGAATGTTGTGGAAGCTTTTAACTGTGTTCACTGGACAACAGCCATGCAAGAAGAGCTGAATGAATTTCTACGCAACTGTGTATGGGAGTTGGTAGAAAGACCAAATGGTGTCAAAGTCATTAGATTAAAATGGATTTTCAAGAACAAGAGAGACGCCATTGGATTCATCGTGAGGAATAAGGCAAGGTTGGTAGCTCAGGGATATTGCCAACAAGAAGGAATCGATTTCGAGGACTCCTTCGCGCCGGTTGCAAGGTTGGAAGCCATCCGGATATTTCTAGCCTATGCTGCATTTCACAAGTTCAAGGTCTATCAGATGGATGTGAAGTGTGTCTTCCTCAACGGTGATATTAAGGAAGATTTTTATGTTGAACAACCTCCCGGTTTTGAGACTGGAGATGGAAGAGTGTATAAGCTGAAGAAAGCTATCTATGGCTTGAAGCAAGCACCTAGGGCTTGGTATGACACTCTCTGTGGTTTTCTTCTGACCTCGGGGTTCAAACGAGGGTCAGTTGATAAAACACTGTTCACCATCAAAGTTGGAGAAGATATACTTGTTGTGCAAATCTACGTCGACGACATCATATTCGGTTCCAAGTCGGAGGAGCTGTGCGAGAAATTCTCAACTCTCATGAAGGAGAAATTCGAGATGTCAATGATGGGCGAGATGAATTACTTTCTTGGGCTACAGGTGAAGCAGTCATCAAAAGGAATTTTTATCAATCAGTCCAAATATACAAAGGAGCTCATCACAAAGTTCGGTTTGCAGTCAAGTAAAACCACAAGGATCCCGATGAATACTAACTGGAAGATTGAACCTGGAACTGAGGGAAAGCTCGTGGATGCCAGTAAGTATAGAGGGATCATCGGTTCTTTGCTATATCTAACCGCCAGTCGGCCAGACATATCTTACGCGGTTGGAGTGTGTGCTCGATTCCAAGTTAAACTGAGGGAAGCACACATGTTGGCAGCAAAGAACATCATCAAGTATCTGAAGGGAACTGTTAATGTTGGGTTGTGGTATCCAACCGACGACAATATCCAACTGACTGGATACTCAGATGCGGATCTAGCCGGTGATCGGTTGGACAGAAAGTCCACATCTGGACATTGTCAGTTCATGGGAAGCAAGCTAGTTTCGTGGTTCTCCAAGAAACAAGCATGTGTTGCCACTTCTACAACCGAGTCAGAGTATATGGCTGCAGGTAGTTGTTGCATGCAAGTGTTGTGGCTCAAGCAACAGCTGAGAGATTATGAAGTTGCAACTGGACAGGTTCCCATTCATTGTGATAGCTCAAGTGCCATTGCTATCTCTTTGAATCCTGTTCACCATTCCCGGACGAAGCACATCGACATCCGACATCATTTTATCCGAGATCATATTGAGAACAAGGATGTTTCCATGGAGAAAATTCTAACTGAGATTCAGCGAGCTGATATCTTCACCAAACCTCTAGCCGAAGCGCGGTTCAAGATATTATGTGATCTACTTGGATTGTTAGATCTATCAGATGAGGAACCAGCTGAGGTGAAGAGATAGATATCCATCTGAGGGGGAAGCTCAGATGAAGGGGGAATCTCAGACGCAGATCACCAACCGAAGACATCGGATGCGGATCGCCAACCGAAGACATTAGACGTCAGCTGAACAGACGAACTCGAGTCAGCTGATGGTATGCCGCAACATTGGATCAGACGTCAGCTGAACAGACGAACTCGAGTCAGCTGATGGTATGCCGCAATATTGGAACACAGCTGATTCCGACATCAGCTGGCAGGTGAACACAACTGATTCCGATATCAGCTGGCAGGTAACATTTAAGGCTGAAGGTGTTATGATCCTAAATGAGAATATTTGAAATAAATTCAAACATTCCTGAGCATGTCAGTTACATTAAAATAGCCATCATACCGCATTTAATGTAAAGTACAGCTGAACATCAATAGCGTACTTTATAGTGCGACTGGGCTGACATGAAAAACAGTTCACCTTCTCACACGCTGGTTGAAACTCGGATTGTGACATCAAGTCAAAGCTAGCAGTCGTGAAATCTCAGCCGTTAATGGATTCGCGCCATTCAACCCTAGCTGTCGATTTCAACCGAGCCAAAAACCTATAAAAGGCGGAAAATCAGGAAGTGATCTCTTACCTTCTACATTCGTGTTTATCTGCAGTAACTGTTCATTTTCGTCTCCAATTTGTCTCACCATTTTCTGCAAGTTTCTCTCTATATATATATCTTCACAGACTTATTAAATGGCACCTAAAGCTTCTCAAGGAAGGAAAATGGCTTCTTCAGGACCTTCTCTTGTCCCTACTTCATACGACGAGTCCTTTGATATGCTGCTCTCCAAGATCCATTTCGAGCAGATTCTTTCAGAGGATGAACTTGAATCGCCGGTGCTATCTCCCCTTGCTGAGCTACTCAGGGAGAACGGGCTTCTGAACTGGGCGACGCTCTTCCCCAGCTACCTTTTCAGGCGACAGGTCGGGGAGTTTTACCTGAATATACAATCGCCCATCGACAGCAGGGATGGAGTAGTTACAGAAGTATCCTGTCGACAACGGGACGTTCCGGCCAGAACCATCCGTAGGGTCACCGTCCCCATTCCAGTTTCTGATATTCTTCGCCAAATCATTCCTCCAAATCATACCGCCACAGACACCATCGACAACATCACAGATGGGGAAGCCGATGAGTTTCTGGAAAGTGCTCTGATCATTCCAGAAAAACTGAGGAGCAATATGCTGAGGACCAAGTTGAAGCCGGAGCATCGACTTTTGTTCGATGTTGTCTCCAAGGTTGTGTTCGGTTACAGCGGTGCTTTCGGAGACATCAGCCGACCGAAGCTCAAACAATTGATTGCTTTGGAGCACAAACACAAGCACAACGTCGACTGGTTCAAGTATTTTGAACACCAGCTGACTGTGGAGAGGCAGAAGATCTCCGAGACCACAACCGAATCCGGGGAAAGGTTGTTGAGTGTCAAGGGGACTCTCAACTTCGGTAGCAAAATTTCTGCTCTGATCCTGTTCGCAACCAAGGGTCAGAACATGGTCTGGGATGACTGCGAGGAGACCCCGGTGAAGAAGCTGATGTTGTTCTCAAAAGCAAAGAAAGCTCAGGATGTGGTTAGGAGTGTTTATACTCCTAAGGAGAAGAAGGATGCTGTGAAGACAGCTAAAGAAAAGGATACAGCTGAGGAGATGCCACCAGCTGTCAGCCGCCCCTCAAAATCGAAAGCTGCACGCCGACAAAGAGCTGAGTCGGAGAAGGAGAAAGCTGAAGAGCCAGCCAAGAAGAAGCTGAGGGTGAGGATCAAGAAGACGGTTGCAGTACCAGCTGAGGAGGTTCCAGCTAAGGACGCGCCAGCAAAGGATTTGCCAGCTGAGGATGCGCCAGCTGAGGAGGAGGTACCAGCTGAGGAGCCATCCGAGTTGAGCCACTCAGCTGAGGCAGCTGCCTTCGAGATCGTTCCTCGCGCTGCAGGAACTGATGAGGCTGAAGGGATGGAAACGGATCTGACCTCAGATGCATCTTCTTCCTCCTCTGAGGAAACTGAAGATATTCCAACAACCTCCCCCACGGCAGGAGCTGATACCGTACCGCCCAAAGAGACTCTCGCTCTCACAACCGACTCACAACCAGAAATTCTGAGCTCATCGCTCGATGCCAACATTGAGACCATTTCTTCGGGCAATGTTGATGAACCTGTTGATACCCCCCTCCCCACAGAATCCAAAATTCCGAGCTCCCAGCTCGATGCCAACGTTGAGACCACCTCTTTGGCCAACGTTGAAGAAAACATTGAACTGATGCCATATGAAAATCTCTCTCCCTCCCCAATCGATGACGAAGCTGATCGTCAGGCCGTCGCGTTGGAGCATGAAGGCAAGGTGACCTACTGCTTCCAGAAGCTGATCGGGATGTTCCCTGAAGCGCGTGACATGCCGATTTTTGCTACGCTTGGGACCGAGCTGATGTACCAGTTCAACCTTATCTTTAGTCACTGGTATGTGAAGGAAGATACCATAAGGGTAAACAACTGGAACCAGCTGAAGGAGGACGAGTCACGCATCAGAGATTATTTCAACTACACCAATCTGGAGGTCGCCTACAACAACAAGGTGGCACTGCTGACGCGTTGTCTGGACCTCAGCAAGGCGGAAGGCACAGATACGAGGGAAAAGGCTGAACAAGATTGCATCAATTTCCTGGACAAAATGCTTACAAAATCTGCTGATTTTATTGTTGATCTTGATGCAGCCACCAAGAAGGAAGAAGAAGAGCTTCAACTGTACCTGGCCAAGTGTCAAGCCATGGTTATAGTTGACCAGCCAGCTCAATCTGAACACCACGCTCCAGCTGATCAGCCAGCACCCTCAACTGAAGAAATTTGCGAGCTGATCTCTGAGAGGGTGAACCAACTAAGGATGAAGATGCTTGCCAACTTCCAGCACGACAAAGAAGATCAGCTGAGGATGTTGGAAGCACAGGAGGAGAAGAACAAGCAGCTGCTGGAGGAGAATGTTTCACTGAAGATAAAGCTGGACGAATTCTCAACCTCCACCAGCCAAGACATTTCTGATCTGAAGTCAACTGTTCTGGGGATCAAGTCCGATCTAAATGTCTTCAAATCCATTTCTGATTCCAACCTTGCCAAATCTCAACAGACTCAAGACCAAGAATGGGAGTCTCGGTTCGAGTCACGATGGGCTGAGTTCGTTGCTTTCCCAATTGAGGTAAATGAAACATTTGCTGGACTGAGGAAAGCCAAACAAGAGCGCCATGACTCTGAACTGGCGAAGAAGGTTGGAGTAGAGTGCGCGGTCGATGAACTCTTCAACCGTATCCAACAAGCTGAACAGCAACTCACCTCTCTGGATGGCTCAGTCGCAAACCTTGTTGCTGATGCCAAAAAGGGGAAAGAGAAGACTGGGGAAGTTGAGATGCAGGGGGAAGATGAGACCCAGGCTGAGGAAGAGATTCCAGCTGCAAAATCTCAGCCGAAGAAGAAGACAATCCAGAAGAAGAAGTCCGCTCCCAAGCCAACCGACGTCGGCGGAGCTAAAATGGCTAAGGACTTGGAGCAGGCCGAGCAGTATGGAGTTTTCTACAACTCCATAGCCGAGATCGCAGCCGAGGTCGATTCGGAACTCGACGGTATCACAACCGAAGAGTGTATTGCTGCTGCCAAGGCTATGGATGTTGCCGAAAAAGACTACATGAATCCCGACTGGATCAAGAAGTTCGCAGCTAGCCAAGCTAAAAGAGTCAACCAGTTCGAGGAGGAGCTTGACAAAGTGACCAAGAACCTGGACAGGAACATTGCCTCCCACAGCCGTCGCCGAATAGATAAACATCAAGTAAAGGCTGAGGCAAGGCTGAAACAACAGAGGCTGCCAGGGAAGGTAAAGCAGCAAAGTCGGTTCAGGCACGTTGACAAGTGGATGCCAGCCGAGTGGAATGAGGATTGGGAGTCGTTCAAGCAAGAGTTTGTGAATGACTTCTATTATAGGAAGGTATTCTCAACTGACGATCCGAGGAAAGCGTTCAAGGAAGCGCTGACCGAGCTGCACATTGGAGACCCGGGCATGTGCAGCCAGTTCAGGCGAGCCATGATAGATGCAAAACTGGATTTGAACACAGTCCCAATCCCTCAGAAAGTCACATATCAGCCTCCCTTCCTCCCAGACTCTCGAAACCCCAACCGACAGAAAATAGCAGCTGAGGCAAGACAAGTTTGCCGAGAGCACGGGGTTGACATTTCGAAGGAGTCAGAAGCAAAAAGAGAAACTTTTGTTAGAATGTTTAGCAAGTATGGGCTAAAGTTTTAGCTCAGTTAGTTTTTGAGCAACTGATGTAATTTTTAATCTTTTGTGCGTACTTTGTAACCATCAGTTGTAATGAAAACTATTCAGTTATACGATTCAACTTGACGTACAATCTCTCATTGTCCAAGCTCTGAATCGCAAAGTTATTTCAATATCATGTTATAATTGTGCTAACCCTTTGATGTTTTAATCTTATAGACTGTCTAGAATTTCAACTGAGATTTTAGATAGGTCAGTAGGATTTAGATCAGTTTGATCTGTAAGGATTTTATAAAGGTTTTGGCATCATCAAAAAAGGGGAAATTGTTGGGATATTTATTAAAGTTTTGATTGATTCCAAAACCAACTGACCCCAACCGAGTAGATGTTTCCAGATCCTAATGTTAGTAGTTAGGCTCGCTGTTTGAGTATTGTTAAGATTTTATCTTTACAGGACTCCAGCTGAAGACGGCAACAAGGCTTCACTCGGATAGAACATCAGGTGTAAGAAAAACACCTGAGCGTTCAAGATTCAGAACAACAGTTGAGCATTCAAAGGGGGAAGATGCAAAAGTCAACTAAGTATTCAAAGGTGGGAGATGCAAGAGAACATCAGTTGTAAGAAAGACAACTGAGCGTTCAAGAGATAGAACATCAATTGTAAGGAAGACAATTGAGCGTTCATCAGATGAGAATTAAAAAAGGAGAAGTTGTAAGAAAACATCAGATGGAAGAAAGTCATCTGAGCGTTCGAGCCAACTGAGCGTTCAAGATTCAGAACATCAGTTGAAGGACTCAAACTGAGAAGATCGACAACTAGAAGTTCAAAGTCAGCTGAGAGTTCAACTGTTCCTACTCAGACATAAGCATTAAGATAGAACATCAGCTGAAGACCAATCAGATGAAGATCAAACGACTCAACCGACTATCAAATGTTGGAGGTCAAAGGTTAAGATTTGAATTTCAAATAAGGAAGTCACGTGAATGTTTGACTCTCTGTCATTACCTCATTTGGCCCAACACAAGGCTGTTTCAGATGGAAAGCAGAAGCACTCAGTTGCCAAATTCGGAAAGTCTGCAGAGATGAGAGACAAGCCATCGCTTTCAAAGAACAGAGATCAACGGCTCCTCCAACGGCTAGTTGATTCTCTCCGCCTATAAATAGAGGCCTTCATTCATTCACTAAGACGAATGAGACAGACAAGTGCGAGAAGAGATAAAAGAACGAGATAAAGAACGAAAAACTGCACTCAAGCAAAACTGCTGAGAGTTCTAGAGTGTTAGAGTGTTAGATTCTGTTATCCTCTAAGAACATCACTAGTTGAGAGTTCTAGAGTGTTAGATTCTATCTCTGTGTCTTTCGATCCAACCTTGAGAACATCACTAGTTGAGAGTTCGTAGAGTGTTAGATCCTAGCTCACTTCTTGTTCGAGCTATTAGTTGGAAACCCACCTTTTCACACATCCTCTCAAAAGGATTGTTAGGACCCTACTCTTCCCGGAATTGAGTAGATAGGTTGATAAGTACCCGTAAACTTATCTGTAAGGTTGATAAGTACCCGTAAACTTATCTTAACGGTTGCAAAGCCCGCGTAAGCTTTGTGGTTTTTGTCCAGAAGAACTTGGACTGAGTTGTGTGGACTCACAACTCCCCGTGGACGTAAGAGTTCTCTCCGAACCAAGTAAATCCTTGTGTGTTGTGTTTATTATTCAGTTATTTATTGCATATTCAACTGACCAACTAACCAACATATAAACCTGCATCTTTGCATATTAACTGACTTGGTTATTGACCAACCTTGCATTGAAGCGTGAGTTATTTTACGAGTTAATTTCCACCACATTCCGCACAACACTTCACTTCCAGCTGAGTGTTTCTTACTCAGTTGTGATTCCAACTGAGTTGAATTACTCGGTTGTGATATTTTTCAGGGGGTTGTTTTTAAAATTCCTAACTGGTGTATTCCCCCCCCTATATACCAGAACTCGTATCGGGACCATCAATCACTTTTATTATTATTTTTTAAAATAAGGAGGCTACAAAGAGAGAAATGGGGGCTATGTTTAAAATTATCCTTTTTTTTTTTAAGTTAAAACACTTCTACAGTTCCGGTATTTTAGGTGTGCCAAGTCAATATTCTGTTCCTTAATTTCCCTGCTGCTCCTCATGAACTCACCCATTCAAGTTTTTCTTTTTCCTTGATCCTGAAGTGTGGATATTTCTTTTGATTAGGTTTGTGATATGTGTTCAACAAATTGGATTATGATAGAAACAGAGTGTGTTTTTTTTTAAATTGATACAATTTACATAGATCACTAATTCATGAAACTATAAATAATGAATTCTATACAAGTCACAAAATTATCACAATACTAACAAATTATTACATAAAGTAAACACAAATTTACATACATATATAATTAATAAGAAGACAACATACACTTAGTCAGATTTGCACCGTAGATCTCTGAAGAGACTTTTGGTGTATTAACTTTACCATCTGTAAATAGTGTTCGGTTGACGAAATTGTGTGCTTGTTAAAGGGCTATACAACCTCCTCTTCGAGTTGATCTTACGCACTCGCATAAAAGTAGATCACCTCGTGGTTTTGATATAAAACTTGTTTATTGTAATACTTCATTCATCCTCAAATAAATCTTATTACTATATTTGTAGTGGTAAAATTTATTCTTTTAAATCATACTCCCTCCGTTTACGATATATTTGCCATATTTTTTTTTTTTCGATCTGTCCACGCTTGTCATATCTATTTATAGTAGTAAAGTCCATATAACACATTATTTTATTGACCTTACATTCCTTAGAGCATCAATCGATTGAGCGTCAAGTTAGCTCAACTATGCTCCGTGCCCACTTATGAACTAACTAACTGTAGTATTGGTTTGGCTCATCCTGCTGACTCATATAAACAAGTTTTGAGTTTTACAATTTTGATTTAATTATAATTCAAAAATTACATTAATCGAAATGAAATGAACCTATATTAAACATAAATAAGAAAAATACCTTAATTGAAAATAAGAAAATTACATTAAACATAAGATATTATATTAATTTAAAAATAATAAAACAATCAAGAAAACGAAAAAAAAAATTGAAGGAAGACAAAATGGATAAAATATAAAAAAAGCAAAAATAATTAAGAAAAAAAATAGAAAAAAAGAGAAAATAAATAAATAAATAAAGTTCATAATGGTTTTCGTCAACAAAAAAGGTGATGGCTCAACTATCAGGCCACGCCCAGTTTTACAACACATTCGCTAGGTTGGTAGTTGATGTTGTTGTTGTTGTTGTTTTTTTTTTTTTTTTTTTGGAATTATGGCTATTGGTGATGCAGGCTTAGAGCAAAGGCAGCGGGAGTCGAGCGGCAGCGTCGATTGTGGTGTCGAGCGCTGCTCGATCTGGCCTCACTCGACATAGGGTATGTCGATGGCGTTGTGGGTTCTTTGACCCCGCCTAGAACGAGGCATATGTTGATGGTCCATCGACTCCGGCGTGGCAGCAATATGGAGACACGTGGCGTGTCCTCATTGGTCCGATGCAATTCTTTTTTCTGATTAAAAAAAAAAATAAGCAGCAACGACTATATATCAAACGGCTACTCCCTCAAATACCACTATATATACCCCTTCATCATCCATTCATTCTCCACACAAATTCTCCACACAAAATTTCAATCTTTCAATCTTATTTCGTGCAAAAAAAAAGCTGACGAGCAGTTCAATTCATGGTACCAGCAATATTGCAGTTTTTAATTATTGTAATTCTGCAATTTTTAATTATTGTATTTTTTTATTAATTAGTGCATGTTTTAGTTTTTTTAAATTCAATAAAATTGTCATTTATTGATTTTTGAATTTAATTAAGTAATTTTTTTATAATATTTATTACAAATAAAAATATAACAACAAAATAAAATCTATCCAATCATTAAAATCACGCTTCCCGACGCTTCAACCTAAGTCTTACTCAATCCCACCACTGTAAAAAAATCAACCTAGATCTTACTCAACACCACCAATCATTAAAATCACGCTTTCCGACGCTTCAACCTAGGTCTTACTCAACCCCCATTGTGGATGCTCTTAAAAGGTTGGTTTGTTATCGGCGGGCTCATCGCATTGGTCAGCTCGAGTCAGTAGATGAGCCCGTCGATGCTGATGCTCCTATTGCTTAAACAATTTGTCATTATTGGCTCCATTGTTAACTTACAATTTATTCAATAAAAAAATTATGTTTACAGTTGGATATTTACTCCGCTCACAAAAATACTTATACTACCTATTATTACCAACCAATTTCTAAAAACCCGTACCAAATATAATGTGGCGAACATATCGTAGACAAATGGAGTATTATAAATATTGAATAATTAAATAATTTGCATTCAGGATCGGGGCATAAAGGAAACTTTGACATAATTTTACTACTTCGTCCAGATTGGTGTGGTCCTTCCATAAATGAAAATGACGTCACTTAAAATGTTGCCTTTTACCCTTTATTTATATTCTTCATTTAAGGGTAAAAGAGTATTAACACGTTTTTCACTCACAATACTTCTATCATCCACTCTCGCATACTCTTACCTACTCTCATCTACTCTCCATTCTTAAAACACGTGTCACTTCCTCAATTATTTATTTATTTATGTATTTATTTTTTATGTCGTGGGAACCCGCAGCCGCTATTTTCGGTGTTCACTGGGTAAATCCCGTCTCTTCTGCAGTAGCCTGCAAACTACACAGGGCAGATAAACCACACTTTTCAAGTACATGTGTGGCTGACTCGACCTATAGAAGCGTACGCTACAAGAAAACTGGGCAAATGCGACACATAGGCACACGACATTACATGTAAATGTCATAAAATTGCAACACTTATACTCTGTGCGTTGTATATTTGCATCAGTTGTGCATCATATTAATATTGTGTCAGATTTTTGCGACACAAATGCGTCATTTGCTTTGATGTCATTAAATTGTAACGGTTTTCTTGCGACACCTCAATAAAATGTAATAATTATACAACACATATATAATAGTGTTGCATATAGTGTCCTATATTTACGTCACTTAAATAAACTGTGACACAAATGCGACACATTTTTCTATGTCATTTAATTGCTACAATTTATTTGCGACACTGTAATACCCGGAAAATTTCTACTGCGTTAAAAATTTAAAGTTAATAATAATTATGACTTTGCACGCCTAAGATCATGAAATTAAATTCTAAGATTTATGGTGAAATTCGTTTCCGAAAATAATTTCCAGAAATCGGACGAACGACTACTGTATTAGGGTTTTCGCGTCCGTTAAGTTTTTCGCCCGAAAACTCGGAATCGAATTCCGTCGGAATTTACATTCACTTTTTATTCGAGACAAGTTCATCGAAGAAAGTTAATTTTTATGATTTTTCGGACAAAATTTGGACTGTGACGTCCTGACCTTTTTCTCGGATTTTGAAAAACGAATTAGGTTTTCCGAGTACGTAAATTATTTCCAATCTAACGGACGAATTAGATTTCGTCGATTCCGTAACTAACTAGGAAAGTATTTCTCGACTTTTAAAACGGCGTTTAAGAGCCGGAAACGAGTTATTTCGTATAAAATTTCCTCGCCAAATACACCCCTAACGAGTCACACCACTTTGTTAGATATTTCTAATAGCTTTATGACTCACCATAGGTGAGTCATCACCTTCTCTTCATCACCTCCATCCGCCACCTCCATCCTCTCCCTCTCTCTCATTTTCTTCTTCCTTTCTCCTCCATTGAAGCACATTCTAAGCTCTCTCCAAGAACAAAGCTCTTGCATCTACCGATCAAATTCCAATCCGAGTTCATAAGACGAAAGGTAAGAGCTTCACCTTCCTTTTGAACCGAACAAACCTTGTCTTCCCCACCTTTTATTTTTTTCGAAAATTAGGGAATTGATTAGCATGTGATTTCTTATTCGATACATGTTCTAGGATGTGTAGAATCGAGTTCTACGGATCAAATCATGAAGAAAAATCAAGAACCCTAACCCTTATTTATTACCGAAAATTTCAGATTTTAGGGCTTTTGATTCATGCTCGATTTCTTTGTCGATTGAATGTTAGATTAGTGTTTCTTATGATGTTAATTGATCGTATGAATTGTTTTAGATTTTTATAAAAATAAAATCCAAAACCTAAGAGACGAAGAAGGCTCGATTTAGGTTAGTAAATGTTATAAAATGCTCGATTGTTTGATGGAAATAAGATATACGATGCATGAGGATAAATATATATTAATTTGAGATTTTTCTAAAAATAAAACGAAAAACATAAGAGACGAACGACGAGCGATAAGTCGAGAATAGATAATGAGTTAAGGATATGGATCACTTACTAATGAGTCTTGATAGATGTCGAATAATGTTGTAGAATTTAATCGGATTCTAATAACGTTGAAATTTTGGTAAGAAACGAAGCAACGAGCCTAAGTATCGATGGAAAAGTCGAACCAAGAAAATAATTGGATATTAATAAATCTTATCGTTAAGTGAACAAGTTCGTAGTTGACGACGTGTTAATCCGAGTTATGAAATGATAGGTTATAATTGAAACCGAGAAATTAGGAATTGAATTAGGAACTTGAATTGGTTTAGTAATTGTATAGTTTGAACGAAGAGTTTTGATCGTCCAGTTTATAATCGAGAAATGGAAAGGGGTTTATCACGTATAATAATACGAGGTGACTGCCTTGGGTCAGTTTTTGTGCGAAAATAAAAGTGTTTAAGCTTTAATCGAACCTAGAAAAGCGTGCGTCGATTTTATCAAGCCTTAGGGTTAACTCGGCAGTTTTTGCGACGTTCCACGGAAACTGCGATATCTCCTAGCTCGTTAATCGGAATCGAGATCCGCGAATTGGAGAGTAAACTAGACACACGTACCTTTCTTTTGGTATAAGATTCGACCCCTGTTTCGCAATCCCCTGTTCTGGACAGACTTACTGACCTCGTGCAGTGCATGTTTAAAATGTAGTTTCTTAAGTTGAACTCTTCTCAACTTGAACTCTTTCGATCTTTTTTGTCGTTTCAAGTTATCGACTACCTTCTTTCTACCGACCTAAAGTGTCGAGTACAGAACCGAGTGAGCGTCAAACGAGATGCGTTCGTATCTCGTTTCTTTTTTATAACTAAAAGAGTTTAGTTAGCGTGCAAATGCCTAAAACGTCTAAAGAACAAAAACTTAATCCGATTCTTTTCGTATTCGTTTGTCTTGCTGTACATGCTTATGTGTGAAATCTTTTATTTATTTTTATTTTTTCCTTTCTCTTTTGTCTTGGTCTTCTCTTTGATGATGATATGTTAGTCTCTCACCTCATTGTATGGCTGAGGTCCAAATTGATCGAGCTCTATCCTCTAGTGTATCTAACGATGTATTTTTATGAAATAAATGGAGTTCTAAATGGTTATTCTTTACTTCTTATATGTGTCTTTATTCTGTGCTTAAGAATATAAAATTACTAATGATTTTCAAAACAAGCCTTTAATTTGTAATTTATTATGTATGTTTGTTTGTAATTCTACCATGAGATTTTGTAATAGTTGAGAATTTTGGTTGATTTTGCAATGCCTACACCGACTTTTTTATTCTCTTTCAAGATCAGTTTTTGAATTAATTTTCATGTGGTGTTTTTAATTGGCATGTTTTAGAATTCATATCATTAATATAGGCTGATTGTTAAAGCAATCCTGTGTGTTTGACATTGGCAATGATAGGGCTGATTCTCAACGGAAACTTAATTGGAGTAAATCCCAATAGAAGTTGTGCCACTGTCCACCGCCGGAAGCCGCTGCCCGGAACCGTCGCAACCTCGCTGCTCAAGCAAACATGAGAATTCTACATTGATCAGCCTCTTTAATCTAATTGGTACAAATTCTTCTCTTTATTTGTGTATTTTTATGAATCATATACAGTAAAGTAGATTATGAAATGAAGTCATTATATAACTTATGTGATTTTTATGCTAGAGATGATTAATTTGTGAATTTTCATCATAATGTTATAATATTTGCAAATTTGTTGCATCATAATGTTATGTCTTGTCCTTGTGTAAAGTTTGGTAATCTACGTGATCATGACACACAGACCATAAAAGCGTATTCAACTTTTTCAAAACGTATTATATCTGTTTTCTTAGTCTGTTGAAAATGAGAAGGGACCACATTATGATATGATGTGGAGCAAATTGTGATATGATGAATCTTTGTTGCTAAATAGTGAAAATTTCTTTGATTGGAAGTGAACCAAATATAGGATTCAAGATTCTCACTAGTCTTGCACTTGAATGACTCTTAGATTTCAGAGATATATGTGCCTCAAAGTGCAACATTTTCTTGTTCAAAGATCGGATTCTATGTAATTTTGGGATTGAGAATTGAGATATTCCGGTTTCATGAACTCATACTGCTCCTCACTGTGCATGCAGAGTTTATTTATTTATTTATTGAGTTCACATAAACTGCGACATTATGGGAAACAGTGAATCATCACCTGATGATGCATATGAAACTATTTCACGTCAACCGCCTGCACATGGGGGATACCCCGTTGAAACTGGCTACAGTCTCCAGGGCATGCTGCAAGTTCAACACGAAATAATCATCAGCATCACACCCCATCACAAGCATGAACTTCGATGAATACTAACTATAGGAAGAAGCAACACTCTGCATATATAGCTGATAACTTCAACTCTTTGGATGAGGTATCCTTTTCCTCATACTTGTATCGTACTCCCTCCGAGTCACTCATAATTGTCTCCTCATACTTGTTACGTAAGGATATTATTCAAGAAATGAAATTGATGAAGTGCGTATGGAGTGGGCTGAAATGAAGTAGTGGTTTTCATTTTAGATCATGTAGATGGAAGTTACTTGGATGCATGGGTGGATGGATAGGCTTGGTTAAGTTGATAATGGAATTATTGGAGATATTGTTATTGTTTTGGAGAGTAAGACAATGTAAATATTCATATTTTTGTATTTTAAGGTT
Organism: Schizonepeta tenuifolia; assembly: GCA_029490685.1. Lineage (NCBI taxonomy): Eukaryota > Viridiplantae > Streptophyta > Magnoliopsida > Lamiales > Lamiaceae > Schizonepeta > Schizonepeta tenuifolia. Next base: position 54,286,547 of record CM055955.1, on the reverse strand, counting down.
AGTTGGAGACATTGTTATTGTTTGTAGAACATGTAATTAATGAAAGTGATTGTGTGACTTTGAGTTTATAACATTATATTTGATTTTATGATTTGTGATGTTTATGATATCATGATTTGATTGGAAAAAATGAAATATTATTATATGGTAATAGACAACACGGCTTAGTAATATAATAGACAACAAAAAAAATCGATACCTATTAATACTAAGACGACGGGAAATAGCGTTGTGTATATTACAAAAAACTGTAGTCTAAACTGTAAAAAGACAACGGGATTTTTATTATAGACGATGGGACTAACCGTTGTCTATAATACATATAGACGATGGGGATTTACTGTCGTCTATAAGATAATAGACGACAGGAATGTATCGTCGTCTATAACCGCCTATAATAGACTACGAAGCTATAGACGACGGGGTTTTTTGTTATAGACAACGCGAATTTCTCGTCGTCTAAAACCTTTTTCTTGTAGTGTGTCATCTCATTATTATTAGTGATGCACAATGTGTCGTAAATTGACGTGTGTCACTATAGCTAATGACGCATAATGTGTTGTAATTTTATTGTGACGATTATTTTATTATAGTACAAAGTGTCATATATTCGCATCATATCTATAGAAATGTCGTAAAATTGCTACATATGTTTTTTCCGACAAAATCTAAATCGACGCTGAAAAATGTCGCATAATAGGATGCGACTTTACAACAGATGACGTGCAATGTGTCGTAAATTGTGACGTACGTCACCACACTTAGTGACGCATAGTGTGTCGTTTATTTCAAATGACAATTAATTTAGTGTTGCAAAAAGTGTCATATATTTTGTGGCACAATTGAAAAAAAGCGCCGTAAATTTGCTACACCACCCTTTTGCGATGGAATTCAACGTGACGCAGAAAATGTCGCAAATTAGCTTTTGCGACATTAAATCAATCATTAGTGACACATTTCAAATGTCGCATTTGCCCAGTTTTCTTGTAGTGGTATCATGAGGTTCGAACGTGAGACCTTTCAGTCTTAGGCGCCCACTTTTACCACTAGATCATCCTCAAAGGGACACGTATCGCTTTTTCTGGACCATACATATCGTGGACAGATCGTGGATGGAAGGAGTACATAATTTTATTCACATTTTTTAGTAGAAAAATTTTCTTCACATTTTATCGGAATGGATAATGAAAAATGATTTTGTATTGACATTATCTTTGTACAAGACTATAATTAAAATTTAATTATATTTCACGTCTTCTTTTTCTTCTATGGATTTTCATGAATGCTCTGCCATCTTGATTTACGTGATTCCTTTTAATTCCTTTGATGTGCGAAGATGTTATTTATTACTACTCTCTCCATACTTTAAATTAATGCCTCATTTACTGTTCGGTACAGAATTTAAGAAAGCTGATAAAGTTGTTATGAGTAGGGTAAAAGTTCAATAGTAGGGGTAATGGTATTGACAAAAAAATAGTGGTATTGACAAAAGGTAGTGATAAAGTTGTTGGAAGATGGGTCCATCAATAGCAAATGAGTGTAAATAAATGAGATTCTTTAAGGTATATAAGTTCATAAAGTGAAACAGGGCATTTGATAGTGTACACTTGAAATATGGTAAATGGGGTATTACGCGTGACGGAGGACTCGAATCCATGACCTTCGGCCCGTGCATTAACCTCACTACCAATTTAAATAGAACTGAGAATAATTATTACTTCCTTTGTTCTATTATTCTTGTTCCGTTAGTGTTGTCATATTTTTAATTTTCGTAAGACAAATTTTATCGATAATATATTATACTCCCTCTATATATCCACGACATCATTGTCACTTTTGCCATTTAGGTCTGTCCACGATATAATTGTCATTTTCATTTATAGTAGTAGAGTTCACATAATACATTATATTTAATAATATAATCCCACCACTCCGCTCACATTTATCGTGGAACCCTTATTCACTCACAACAATATCCACTATTACGCACTACTTTTTAAAACTCGTATCGTCCACAATGTATCAAAGATATCATGAATGGAGGGAGCATATTATATTGATTATTAGTAAATTCTAGTTGAGAATTAATGAATCCTATTTGAGAAATAATTAAAGATTTTTTTTAAATATTTGAAAATTAGAAAGAAAAGAAAAACAAAAAAAAAAAAAAAAGGTTGGGGACGTGCGATGTGACTGCCCCCACAGAACAAAGAAAAACAAAAGAAGACACAATGCGTACATCTCACACGTCTGCCATAGGCATCTGGTGGGACACTTGCTTGTAGTGCACAAATCTCTTTAAACTGTTGATAAAGCACATGAAAATAAAAAGGCACGTGTCTCGTGCATGAAAAATCAATTGTACCAAGCGATCGGTCATCATTTGTACCAAGCGTAATCAAATATTGTGTCATGTTAACAACATTTTGTTTACATCGTGATGTGATGATTATTAATATAGCGGACTTGGTCCAAAATATAAAATCTCTAATTGAATACAAACATGGCACAAAATCTCAAAATTTTAAGTGACGTATTGAAATTTTGAAGTGGAGAGAGAGAGCGAGATGATTACGTTTGAAATTACGCAATAGTCTCGTTTAATTTTAGTGTCAACAAATCGAGTTTCGTAAGCACATATTGAATGGTCATCTACTCATCATTATCAACTACTCCTATGTATTTACACAGTTTTCTGTTGACTTAACTGCACCACGATTTTGAAAACGGAAATGATTTTTGGACAAAGTTTGTCCAAATGTGCATAGCAATTTTGTAAATAAATGGTTATTCATTTATGATTTATAACTGGGGATAATTAATCTTCAATCAGAAAGGGCTAAAATACCCTTTGGCGCTAAATGAGTAATAATCGACTCAAATTTTGAATTTCAAATTTCAGTTTTAATTTTGAAATATATTTTGATTGATAATTATCTACAACTAAAAACCAAGCCATACGAAAATCATTACCGAATTTCCTATAACTTAGGCAATTTTAAATCTGGTTTGACTATTTAATTAAACACAGAATTTGTTTCCATTAATATACATATATTCCACCTAATTAGCGATTTCATTCTTACTAATTTACACTATAATTATTTTTTATTTTCATATTTTGATTGAATAATACTAGTTGCTCCCATGCACACACTACCCAAAAATCATCTTAGGTGGGAGGCGGATATATTTCTCTTATTTATTTGTACCATTTTATTTTATTTCGTTAATTAATTTTATTATATTTTTATATTAATTTCATTTTGTTTTGATTAAATCAATATATTTTAAATTTTTATATTTCATTTCTTTTTCACACATCAAAACCCTACGTAATATACTTTCAGGAATCCTTTATATATATATATTTCATTCATCTGGTCGCATACTTTTGTTGAACGTACTATTATGGAAATAAAGTCGAGTCGAAATAAGGAGAAGAAGTTATACATTGTTTTTGAAGGTGAACGAATTGGAATCTTTTCAAGTTAGAAAAATTGTGCGCCATATGTTATTGGCTTTAAAGGTAGCTTGTATATAGTCTTTTTCATCACAAAATGAACCTGTGGAGGCGTACGAAAAGTATATGCATATTAGAAACAAATCGGAAGATTTATCCAACTACAATTTGAGTGAAGATATATTTGGCGATTCAAACCAATGCAATGTAAAGTCACCAAATAATTATAGTAATGGAGATGCAGATGAGATAGTGGCAAATAGTAATATCAAAATTAAATTTCATTCATTTATAATTTTTTGTTTTGGCTTTGTAATGAGTATCTTAGTCGGTGTTGTAGTTCTTAAATATTAATTCCGGAATTTGTAATTCCTATGAAAATGTTATTTTTATCTTCGAGTTTCATAGTTGTGCGGTATGTACTTGTTTGGTGTAGCAATATAAATAGTGTTTTCCACTTTAGTGTTTGTGGGGTTATTTTATCATATATGATGCATATGTCAGTAAATTCATAATTCATGGAATTTTGGCATGACATAATTTGATTTTAACTTCAGTTTTAGTACAAAATAACATTGCCATTTCACAACAAAAAATCACTAAGTAAATTGCTTTATACATTGATCCATGAGTAAATTCATTAAATTCAATTTTTTTTTCGACTTATACATCAATAAAATATTTGGTAAGTGTAAATGGAGTATAACTGCAACGCAAGATTTTATTAACCAATCGATATAATAATTTAAAAGTGAAAATGGGCCCTGAACGATAATAACCCATAATTTTATTTGAAAGGGTAGATGGCATATGTATTTTAAGTGACAAATATATTATACAATCGATAAAATTATTAGAGAGATGACTGGGCCGTCACCTTAAAAAAAAATTTAAGTTCGTCATCAATCAAACCCTATATTCATCGGCAATGTCTTTGATATTTTCATTAAAGCATCGATGAAACACAATTCCAATATGAAATTCGACCAAATTGTAAGCGCATGCATTTTTTTTTTCTCACGATTAATTAATTCATAGTATGTTGGAAGAAAACAAAAAATTCCATATTACATTAACTTAACCAATTACAATGCCCTTCCTTGTTTTAGTTACTGTTGGTAAAATTTCTATTTTGTTCGTCTAAGGAAGGTTTAATTGGTTTGTTTTTACATTTTAGTAGACATAAACTTAAGTTGCAAATACCTTTTACTACCCTATTATACTTGCATAAAAAATGCATAAATATTGAAATAACACGTTCAACAATATTGAAGTACGATGGATATATATATTAATACAACAATAAGACTCGACCAAATGAAACTAATTAGACTCGATAATTTTGAACTAAGACTTGACAATTGCATACTTGATCACACTTGAAAAAAAATGGCAACTCGAAGAAGACTTACTATAAAAAATGAAACATGAAACATGAAACAAAAGACTCGACTCATTCAAAAAAGTAAACATGAAGATTAAATAGAATCACTAATTTTCACAATTGACGTAGGCTTTAACTCTGCAGAGTGATCCATCAACAGCACATCATCCAGCTGCTCGTTCGTAACTTTAAGAAGTACGTCCATTAGCTTTGGAAGCGGCTTCTCCAAAAGGAGGTCGGCAATGTGGCCCTCATCGACCTCCGCAACAACAAGACGCGAGAAGAACTTGAATATCTCAGTCTTGAGACCGTGGTAGTCCCTCTACATATCACGGTAAACCTGTACATGGTTTGGGGAGCCCTGCGAAGTTGATGGAGATCGGAAGAGCTTTTAGATGTTGACGTGGATTTGATAGAAGATGGTGTTTTCAGTGCTTTTCCATTTCCGCTCTTCAAGCTTCGTTTTGGAGATTTGGGGATCGACTTTGGCTTTTTCTCTCCGGTCATTTTTTATTTTTCGTGAAAATTAGAAGAAAATACGAATAAAACAAAAGAAATGATGAAGAAGTATGTAAGAGGTGATGATTGTGGATAAAATATCGCTAGCATAGTTATAGATGGTTGACACTAGTAATTTCTATGATTTTTAGGGTTTGGCAAGTTTTTACAAACAATTTACTCGAAATAGATCATGAAAAAAAAGGAAAAAATTGTTTGTAATTCTGGATTAAAATCTTTAAAGATGTTTGACACCACAAATTTTTAGGGTTTGTTAGTGGGTTGTGATAAAATTTTGTCGAAATAATCATTGGAAAAGGAAAAGAAATTATCTAATTCTAGATAAAATTCTCTAAATATGTTTCACACCACCAATGTTTAGGGTTTGTTAGTGTATATCTCGAAAACAAACCAAGTAAATAAAGAAAAAAAATCTAATAGTGTGGACGTGTGTGAGATGTGAATCCCCTATTTTTTGGGGTTTGTTATGGTTTAGTAGGAAGAGAAAATCATTTTGATTCAAATGATGTGACTATAACATTTGCATCTAGAAAATGAAATATATCCATACCTTATAATATATCGATGGAAATCTTGTTGTTGCACATGAAGTGGTTCAATTTCTTTACTAGGTAATTGACCATTGATTTTATCTTTTTGAAACCCCGTCACCATGTTTATTTTAAAACATTGAATGTTGAATTGCACTATATATATTGTAGTAAATTTGAATTGAAAGGCGAATTTGATTAATCTCACACTATTATAGTTCAATGATTAATATTAGTTAATATTGAATAAAGTATATTGTATTTTAAATTGAGATATTGTATTTATATTAATTTCAATATATATAACATATTCAAAATTACAATAATTAGATTTGAGTATTGTGCAATTGAAGTAGCTCATATTCCGAAGTTCATTCTTCAAGAATTCACTATTAGCATGTAGCACCAACAAATTGGCATGAATCTTAACGCAAGTTTTAGAGAATAAAGATATAACATGCTCACACCAAAAATAAAAAAAAAATTCAGTTCAAGTCTTACAGGTATGTTTAGTCCCGTATGATCATACTGTTATCATGAATCCATGTATTTCAAAGCTCATTCAACCTATCATACCAATCAAACCAACATGCTTGCATCCCAAATTAAGTAAAAGTGTAGAAAGACTCAAGACACAAAAGAAAAAAGAAAACAACAAAATACAACAAATGGGAGAGAACTTATTGTTTGGAGAGTGAGGGCTTGGTCTTAAGAGATTGGATCTTCACTCGGTGAAATGCATCCCGAATGTCCATAGTTCATGCCTTGACCATGTACAGATTAGAGATCATGTATAGCAGTTATGGAGTAGTGAAGAGTGGGCGAATGAATTTTTCGGCAGCTTCAATTACAAAAGGTCTCGCTAGTTAGGGCAAGCCCAGACCACATGTCATACTACTGCTTCGGTAATACCGTAACCACCTTGTCGTGTCTCCACCGATCTCACCTACACACTTTGCTTCGCAAAGTGGGTTTTGATCTCCAATGCATAAAATCCAGCTTATCTCATCTGCATGGTTAGTGCACCAAGAAAAACAAAATACTAAAAAATAAAAAGGAACATTAATTTCAAAGCAGTAATAGTCATACCAATGACCTTATTCTAGGTTGCCTCCCAGTCAGCACTCTTGTTTATTGTCTTGAGCTCGACATTCTTCCACCCGTCATGCAATACCGATGAATAGGAGAAATAATTTCTCCATATTCTTCGGTATGCCTTTAGGTTTCAAATTCAGATTAGTCGGTACAGGGTATACCAACTGACAGAGGATCTACGGGATGGCGGCTACCACCCCGCGTCTCGCTGTCCTGCGTTACACAGTATGCGGAAGATGGAATGTGAAGAGTAAAATTGTTGCGCGTCACTCCCCGGCAACGGCGCCAATTTTGACACGCACCCACGTATGGTACGATCAAAATACTTGTGTATGCCCCAGACGGACAGTACACGCTCCTATGCCCACAACCGGACTGGTTAGTCTTAGCGGTAAGCTAGGGTCGATCCCACAGAGAGTGAGGAATTACTTTACTCTTCAAGGGCACAAGTTTGGTTGTCACGATCTAATCCTGTTATCTGCACAATTAACTTAAAAACAATCAAATATAAATGGGGTAAGATTTTAGGTAGGTCATGATTGTTGTTGATATGTGTATTCGGTCATAGGCATACTGAAGATCCGTCCATATTTTGCATAAACTCAAGGCGTGACCCAAAGACATTGGGGTGTTTTAAGAGTTTATACTCCACACTTGGGATGGTTGAATCCCTTGTGGTAACTTGGTCCGAAGGTCACGCTTCACCCCGGTCACAAGGCCGTGCTTCACTCCTCCTTCGATAGTAGTCATACCCGATCTCTCCAAGTATGACCCTCACCAACCTTCTCTTCCAAGCTTCCCGGCTCCGCACCTACAGAGTAGACATAACTCGCGGGATATACATTTCCGGTAATGCGTCCAACCAGTCATCGATATATCTACGATGCGCAAGGTGAGTCCCTTGGTCAATAACCATGGCTCGATGCCTCGTCACAGTTGATGGGTAGTTGTTAGAGAAGCCCAAGACTGAGGAGGGACGCAATATCCCCGTTCCTCGCCATCCAGATCTACAATTCCATTGAAGGCGCTACTCAGCTACTCGGTCATGGGCATACTGAACATTGCTGTCTGTCATGCCCTGATCTTTGCTTGGCATAGTACAACTCTAACCGAACGGAGATCACCCGTTAGGTCAGGACTGCCCATGAATTCTGCTCAGATCTCTTCAGAACCACTGGACCCAACCGAAGGCACAACTGCCTCACGAGTGTTTCACATATCAACAATTAATCATTTCTCCTACCCAAATCTCACCAGGGGAAACTACTCACACATAATTAAAGACATGACCACGAAATAAAATGAACACATGAATAATGAAAATACAAAATACTTGAACAAATATCAAAGGCAAACCGCCTTGGACTTGTTCTTCACAACAGAATTGAAATGAAAGCGATTAAATTGTTTGGTACGAAAATGTAAAGGAAAATACTAAAACTAAAGTGTATCTTGGACTAAAACTAAGTAGAATATGATGAGGAGCTAGCATTATGTCAGCCACACTTGCTGAATTTATATAGTTGAGAGACGTCAGTCTAACCCTAACCGCAGCTGTCTGACAGTATCCCCGTGACTGACTTTCCATTAGTAGATTGACGTGATTGATTTGATTGATGGGGATGATTGGCTTTAATGGATTGAGTTGACTTTATCTCTCTCTTGCTGTTGATATCCCAGATTCGCTAGAACTTTCCATCCTCGGTCCTTCACACGTTTTTCCATAAATAGCCCATATGTGTTGACTGGGACAATCTGTCATGGCCTTACCGACATGAGTGATCACCTTCCATATTTAGCTTGATCCTTGATTGATCTGATTGGTGATTGGCCATCAATTAGTGATTGATTGGGTTGACTCCACCTTTTTAAAGATCCTTCCATCGCTGGGAATCGCCAGAATCTTCTGCAAATCTCCTTCACGCGTCTTTCCATATTTAGCTTTGGCTGCTGACTGCTGCTGTTGGGCATGGTCGTACGGACAACATCCTTCGGTTAGCCTCACACCAGGTGGAATTCTTCTGGAATCGTCACTGCTCAGAGATGTTATGAGTGGTTCATTGTTGAGCTCTTTTCCTGGGGGAATCATTATTCGACAACGGGGTTAATTTTTCTCGGTAATGCCCATTCTGACCATATTTCATCCATATGCCCATTTTCAAGCTTCCTCCTTCAAAATACTTGTTTTCTCCCCTATACAACTCATACAGACACAAAAGAAGAGAAAAATGGGGCTAAAAAACCCAAAAGTCGAAGACGCATCACACCTACACACTTAAATCATACTTGCCCTCAAGTATGCAGGTGGATTCACAAAAGACACTGACAAAAATAAAGGAAAGAAAAGAAATAAAGACTCAAGACACAAAATCTGCACAATTACAAAACTCTGGTCAAACAAGCATGCATCCACCAATGTGGTGAATCCACAAACCCATATGAGCATTAAAATAACATGAATCTCAAACAATCACATAAGAGAGTATGTATAAAGAAAGTGTATTCCTCACACACTCGACCACTCAAGTTTATGGCAAAGTGTATACTCTCATGCAATGCTATTATCGATTCCTCTAGGGAATTGCGTATAGATTCATTTCATATTATGCACATGTTGGTGAAGTCATCAAAGGGTCTTTTATGGTAGTAATGGGGTGTACGGTGATAAGGTAAGAATTTTCTGGGTAAGTGGCCAACTTTCCAGTTTCAGGCATACGAGCTTATACGTCTCAGTAAGAGCATTCCCATCACATTTTTCACCCTTTCTACAGATTCACATTTCATAAGGGTTTTTTTTTTCTTTTTGTTTCTTTCTCTTCTCAATGAATTCATCTTTCACTTATGTTCCCAGACCCTCTTCCCTTGTAGGTTGATCTCTTTCTTGCTCCGTACTCTTTCTCTATAAACTAGATTGTCACAGATCTCCATGCCCAAGACGTGTACTCCTGCCTCTCTTCTGTGCCCTGCCTTACGCCTTGGTCTTATTGTATCTCTTCTTGCTCAAATGACTTGATCTCGCACTGTACTTGATTTGATCAGGTTATGAAGCGAGCAGCTTTAGTTTTGAATGTCTTCTTCCTTGGCCAAGCTGTGAGCATTATTTCCTTGCCCAAAGTGTTTCATATCTACGTCCAAAATGTCTTTTGCGGAATTTGGTCATTTCTTGCCCTTTTATGGCCAGTTTTATCATGGTTTGCCCTGTACGTCCCTGCCTTCACAATGTGTCCTCCCAGACACTAAAGACAAATAAAAATACACAAAACGACTCGATCTAGATCTAAAATAAGACTAAAAAATCATACAAAATTTGGTCTCATCAGACCCCTTTGAAGCGCAAGCCCATTAGGCCTCGTAAAGTGTGTGAAGTTGTTATGCCTGATTTTGTATCGTGGTACGATGAGGTTGAGGCAGATTTAAAGTAAGTTTAAGATATTTTGCATCTCAATTTGCATATTTAAAAGGTTAACATAATTTAATTGCTTCTGATGCTCATATTTGTGCTCTTTAAGTATCTTGTGCTTGACTCATTAAGGTTTAAGTTATGAAATTGTGCTTGAATCAATTTATTCCTTTTTTTTAGTTTTGATTTATATCTACCCTTGTTTAATATCGTAGTTATGGTATTATTGTTACTCAGTTAAATGCGTATCCAAGAATTTATGTGGATTGGTTTAGAGAATTAAAATGTGGTGGAAGTCCTATATCAACTAGCGGAAGTCTTTTAGCATGCATTTATGTTGTATATATTATAGTATATGCTTTTACTATGGTGATCCGTTTGTTATAAACTGACTTTGTGTTTATTTGTGTTTATAGAACTGTGATGTTATTTTAGCATGGTTGCTTGACAAAGTTAAATTGGAACGTCGATTACTTTTGCATAAATGGACCATTTTGGACAGCTATGCATGGGTAATGTGGCTTGTTACTAAGAAGTATAAAAGTATAATGAACAACCTTACATTTGTGAAATTGTTTGAACGTATTGTATATTGTTTTGCAGACATTGTTATCTAAAGAAAAACTAGAGGACTCTTACCTCTTAATGAGAGATTATGTATTGGGCTACAAGCCCAAAGATAGGCCGATGCCTTGGGACGAGGTTGGAATGTGGATGCTCATGATTTTGTTTCTTATTGGATTAACGTATCTCAAGAACAGGTAGTTGTTTATGATAGCATATGCGAAGAGAATAGGTGGACATCGGTTAAGATGCAATTCCTAGGAATGAGCCACTGTCTTCCAATGATATTCCGAGAAATAAAAGGGAAGAAAGGTCCGGCGTTGACTCAGGAAACTATTGGAAACGTATGCGATGTGGTTTCTTTCAAAAATTCACCACAACAGCCCAACATCTCTGAATGTGGAATTTTTGCTTAAAGGTTATTGAATCCCTCGTACTTGGTGCACCATTTCCGCTTGTCGATGAATCCTCCTGTTAGAAGTATCGAGATAACTACTACGTGGAATTCTATAGTCGCTCAAAACCTTTTGAATATTGTTAGATAATGTTTATGTTGTTTTGAATATTTTGATTTGAAGCTTATGTCAATAGTAATCAATTAGCAAGTAATATTGTAGGTGACATTTATTTTGTGACTTTTGGTACAGTTAGCTAAAAAAACTCGTACTTCTAAGTTGTTCTACATTTGTGCTTCTTTACGATGAAATGTACGGTGTTAGGGATTTGCGATGAAATGTATCGCGCAAAACATATATAAAGGTTATTATATGTTAATTTTTGTTTTCGATAAAACAAAAAATATATATAGTAATATTAACATTACTAGTAATATTATTATTAATTATATAGATAATTCACGAAGTATTAGTATTATTATTATTATTATTATTATTATTATTATTATTATTATTATTATTTGGTATTCATATAGATAATTCACGAGATTTTAGTAGGAGAAGATTACCTTGGTTTCTAGGGTTTTTTTGTGTGATAACCGTCGCTATAAAATTCGAAACCAAACACAAAAAACATTGATTAAAAAATATAGGATTTTCTTAAGCAAATCATATCATATCTTTTCAAAACAAATCAGTAAGAAAATATTTTAAAATTTAAATTTAGGAATTCTTATGCAAATCTTACCATATAATTTCGAAGCAGATCAAGCACAAAATATTTGGAAAACTTAATTTAGGGTTTTCGCATGCAAATCATACCATATCTTTTCAAATCCTTTTGACATTCTATTTATATCACTAAAATATTTTCATTATATCATTCAAATAACAATCAATATTTTCATTATCTTCATAATGGCAATCATAGTTGTAGAAACAACCGTCACTGGAATCGGGGCATGGTCATTCGAGTAAGAAGATCATCTTGTGGACTGGTTTCATGCTAACGTGTCTACAGAGTTCAAAGAGGGAACTCATGGAGTGAAGGAACTTGTGATGACGTACAAAGATCTGGTGAAAGATTGTGGCCCCGGTGAAAAGAGAACGTACCATGAGATCGTCCTCAAATTGATGCACATGAAGGAGAAGTTTTACAAATAATGGGTGTATGCCTATAAATGCATGAACGAATTCGACAGGATCACGAGGAAACTATTCGCCGGCGAACCATTCAAGATGAAAGTGGCAACATTATTTGGCGAAGAGAGTGCTTAATTCGTCATAATTTCGCAGCCCACGCTTGCGAAATTGCTTCTCCTCCGTCATCTCCTAAAAAAAATACTTATTATGTTAAATTTTGAAATAAAATACGCGGAGGAGAAGCAATTTCGCAAGCGTGGGCTGCGAAATTATGACAAATTAAGCACTCTCTTCGCCAAATAATGTTGCATGTCCAATGTCGTTTATGTCTGGTTGCTCAAGCCAGTTGGAATGCTAGATAAGGATTGGATGGGAGAGACATCGTTCAAAAGTTAATGTAGAGCGATCGTTTAGGCTTAACATTAGTGTGCACCTTGAACAATTCATCATGCTTTATCAATTTATGTTTTATTAATTATGGCCGATGTGCCAACGAATAAGGGTTTTGCTAGAATAATTATCGAAATTATTTTCTTATCTTTATTGCTATATAATTTGGTGTTTTTTGAAAATTATTATCATTATAATTTTATTGGATGTTATTGCCCTACAAATTTCTGAATGTGTATTTCTTTCGGGATTAATTGTAGTTGTTTATTTATTTATTAAGAATTTGAATTATTGATTTCATCAGCAAAATAAAATGAGGTACAAATCTCACTATGCGCGTTTCCGAAAAAAATGATATATCGATGATTTAATGTTATCAAAAAAAAGAAAGAAAACAATACAACTTCATTTTGAATTAATGAGTTTGCATAAGAAACCTCGTGTAATATATTGTATAATTTTTCGTTAAATAATGAATATAAGTTGAATAAGTAAAATTATGTAATTTCATTGTATAACTTTCCGTTGTCTGAAGTGCAAATCGAATATCAATTTGTTTCACTTAACTATATATACTATAGATTATTAAAACTTACAATATAAAATTGCAAACAAATTTTCGTAGATCAAGTTCGTGATTAACCTATTGTTAATTCTTACAATATAAAATTTTGAATGAATTTCGTCGAGCAAAGTTTGAGTTTAACTTGTTAATTTTTTTTCTTTGTCGAATGATCTGCTTATAAACACAATAACTCTTAATTCGTATAATTCAAATCATCTTATTATATATATTTATATATATATATAGTAGAATAAACACCATATACAACACAATTGAAACCGAATTGAAATCGAATTACTTAATTAATTCTTAATCGATCAAAAATAACAAACATGCAAACATTTTGAGAAAGCAAAATAATAATAAAAAGGCTGAAACTAAAAACACAAAAATTAAAAGATTGTCCACTTATTTAAAAAAAAAACAATGCAGTAATATAAACTTGTTCATGCAATACTCCATTACGTCCAATTATGGTGTTGTCTCTGGCACCGCGATCACTTCCACCTCTTCAACGTGAGCTAGTACTTTGATTATTGGTGTTATTTCCGGCACCATGACCCCTTCCACCTTTTTCATTATTCGCAGCGCACTCACAATTCTTCTCGGTTGTACCCTTAAAACGATTGACTCTTGGTCTCCCCTTCGGTTTTGAAACATGTGGATCCAAAATGATCATTCCACCACGAGTTTGTTGTTCTATTTCATTTGAACTACTCGCATGCTCATCCGAGACCTTTAATTGAGACAACTCATTTGCCAATTCATCCAACCTCTTCTTCATTAATGCCTTCATTGCCGGTTTATTGTATGCAATTCCACTGCATTGTTCAAACTTCTTCTCAAATTCTTGAATCAATAGATACTCTTTTGTCAAGTATGCATATCCTCCAGAAAATAAAATTTTCGAATGTGGTCTATACACATCCTTTCTCCTCCTTAGCAATATGTATCTATCGTTCTCAAGCCTGATCTCCTTGAACACAATAACTTTCAAGATATGGCAGCAAAATATGCCCTTACATTCGAACTTCTGACATTGGCAATTCACATAACCACCATTCGGGCGATACTCAACCTCGTATACATAGTTCTTATGATACCAATTTTCAATTATTCCAATTTCAAAAATTTCATACCTATAAGACAATTTACTCTGTAAAGTGTAAGAAAAATTAAAAAAAAAAGCTTTGGTTATTTTCTTTTTGTATACTAACATAAAATCATACAAAATAATTATGATTAAAAAACTCATCCTTAGCTAAAAATTCCAGCGAAATTACTAATGCTAATGACCTTAGAAGATAAATTGATTAAATATACGAGCATATCAACATGAGAATTGAGCAAACATATAACGTACAAGTACAAGATTACAATATCAACATGCATACCAAATTATCAAATCATTGATTAAACATTTAATTCATGAAGAATTTATATGCATACGAAAATATCAACATGCAACGTACAAAAATATGAAACTGGAAGCGCAAATTTTACGTACCTCTCAATCCCATCGAGAATGTCGCAAATGTTTTCAATGAGCACCTTCAAATTGCAATTCATGATCTTGTCAATCTCTTTTTGCAATAACCTAAAAACATTATTAGTGTACACTTAACCGAATTGGTCCTCGTATTGATATTGGATCCGTCATATCATGAACCTACACTTTGACTGGTATTTGGCCTCCAACTCCCTATAAACTTTGTTTGTTATAGCAATCTCGTATTGCTCAACAAATGACTTCAATGTGCTCCTTGAGCTCATGTAACTATAAAAAAAAAACATGCATCAATTCACTCATTTGCGTGGAAAGCATCCCAGCCCAAAAAAATATGATTTAGATATATTGGCACCCAACGATCTCTCACGGCATAGAGGTCTTGGAGCCACTTGTTCTTGCACATCTTATATTCAGTAATGAGTTCCCCAAAATATGCGTTCAAATTTGCCAATGCTCAAGCTGTCACATATAACATTTTTGAAAGTTGCCACCGTCTTGTTATAGGATTTAATCCCTTTGAACTTCTCTGGCAGCTTGTATAAAATATGCTATAGACAGTAGCGGTGGATGGTTTGTGGCATAATTTCTTTCAGAGCCGCCTTAATACTATCACAATGATCGGTTATAATTGCCGTAGGAGTCACTCCATCCATAGCATGCAACAAATTACTGAAAAACCACTTGAAAGATCCTGACTGCTCGTGCAACAATAGAGCGCAACCTAATAGGATAGACTGATAATGATGATGATTAACTCCAACAACGGTAGCAAACGACATTTGATATCTGTTGACAAGATATGTTGTGTCGAAAGTGATAATATGATGAAAATCTTCATAAGCAGCTCTACTTCGTGGATGAATCCACATCACATTGCGCAGCCTACAGTCATCATCAATATCCATCAAGTGAAAGAATCTCAGATCTTTCTGTTGCAATCTCAAGAACAAATTATGGATTGCGGCTGCATCTCCATCACCGAGCCTCAGTCTTATCCTCATATCGATGAAATGTGATATCTCTGACTGAACATCTTATATTGACCGGGCCACCAACTTGAGTTTGTAGCATTCGGATATTTTGGGCCAATAGTACACTGTTAAACATGGATTTTCACCTTATTTTTGAATTTGATTGATAATGTTTAGTAGAGGAAAATTGTGTTTAAAGCAAGTTCGAGCTCATATTTTCTTAGTTTGAAAGAATTTGATACTTGCGTATTTTTGGTGAATTTTGTAGGAATTGGAGGATAAGATGGAGAAATATAGGCTTGAAGATGTAAAGTTCGATTTGGTATGAGCTCATAGAAAGAAACGGCTCAAGAAATATCGTAGTAGTGAAGAAAAACGAGTTAAAAGTGGCATGCAGTCTAGCATGCGATTGCATGTCTAAACTGCATACAATGTAGAGAGAAAGCCGAAATTTTCAGAGACATGCAGTTGAGGTATGCGACTACATACTTAACTGCATGTGGCGCCGATTTCAGTTGTACCAGGGGTATACAGTCCGTCATGCAATTGCATGGCTGGACTGCATTGTAAGCCCAAAAATGCGGATTTTCTCTTTGGTGCCCGATTTCTTTTCCTACTCGAGATATATTTGTTCCCTAAATATAAATACATTAATTAGGGTTTAGAATAGACACTTTTGACAGACGTTTTACATACATTAGAGCTTTGGCACACCTTGGAAATTTGGAGCGTTTGGAGAAGACAAGAGATTCAATTTCTAGAACTTCACTACGGTTTTTCTGTTTTTATGTTTAGATTTGAATTCTTGTGTTGTTTTGCCATGATTATGTGTGGCTAAACTTCTCGTTATCTTATGGTTAGAAAGTAGATGGATATTTATTCTTGAACTCCTCTTCTAATTGATTAATCATGACCTTTTCTCTTTTTTTTTTTAATTCTTGTGCTTATTCATGCTTGATTGATTGGCCACCAATTGTGCATTCTAAGTTGTGTTAATTTGATATCGAAAGAAGATTATTAATACTTGAACTGAGAATAGGGAACATCCTCTTCAATAAAGTCGAAAGATCTTGAGATTAGGGTGAAGATAAATAATCTTAGGAATGATTAGGAGTTATAAGTTAGTAATTGATTGGACACAATAGTTTCTAGCTTATAATCCACGATTTATTTGCCGCGACAGCGGGCTTAAACTAATTTTGTGATTGTCTTAGGGAGAATCGAGTCCTTTAAATGATTAATTGATTAAAATGAGTGTGAGTTTGAATATCCATTGAAATCGAAGCTATAAGGTAATATCTCCTTTATTTGATTCCAAATTTTCTCTTTATTTTGTTTAAATTAATTTTATTTTCTTTGTTATAATTAGTTAAACCAGAATCCTTTTAATTAAGAGTCTAAATGGTGGATGTTAATTGAAAGCAGTACTTGTGAATCTTAAGGTCAATCTCTGTGGATTCGACCTTATTTATTACAATTTAACTGTACACTTGTAGTGTTGATAAAATAGCGAACAAGTTTTTGGCGCCGTTACCGGGGATTGATATTAAGATTTGTGATATTGTGATTAAATTGATTGAGACTAGTTTAGACATTTATTTTTAGTTTGCTTATTTTTAGTTTAATTTTCCGTTTTCTCTTTGTTTTTGTTGTAGTTAGTTTATGCTCATGCGTGCTAGTGAAGAAGAACTAGTACCGTTTTATCCTGAAATTGAAGCTACTGCTAGGCGTAATAACTCTAAGAAAAAGATGAAGAAGAACATGGCTACAGCTGAAGAAGTAGTAGCTCTCAGGAGGACTTTTGATGAGCTTATGGCAAGAGAAGAGGAGAAAACGCGTCGTCCGACGCCTATTCAGCAGACGTTGCAGCTTACCTGAACATAAGAGTCATACCCGGACCAGGACTCAATGCTACTAATTTCGAGTTGAAGACGAGTTTGATTCAGATGGTTCAAGCGAACCAATTTGGAGGGCATGTGATGGAGGATCCCAATGAGCATCTGGCTCACTTTCTGGAGATGTGCAGTACTACTAAGATCAATCAAGTCCCTGAAGATGCTATTAAAATTCGTCTCTTTCCTTTCTCATTGAAGGATAAGGCGAAGATATGGTATCAATCTCTGGAGCTCGGGGCTGATACAACTTGGAATGACATTGCTCAGAAATTCTTGTTGAAGTTCTACCCTCCGGGCCTTATTCAGAAACTGAAGATGGAGATAGTGCAGTTCCGTGAGTTTGATGGTGAGACCTTCTATGAGTGTTGGGAAAGATTCAAGGAGAAACTCCGTAAATGTCCCAACCACGGATTCGATGCGTGAACCGCATTCTCATGTTCTATAATGCTTGCTCGGTGGATACGAGGCAAAGAATGGATTATGCTACCAATGGGGCTATTCTGGCAAGAAGAAGCGATGAGGCTCTAGAAATTATTGAGAGATTGGCCGCAAACAGTTATCAGTGGCCAACGGAGAGGCTTCAGTTTCGGAGGGTGGCAGCAATGCAAGGTGTCGATCCCATAGAAATCTTGACTAATCATGTTGTCAATCTCACCAACAAGATTGATTCTTTGAGTTTGAGGCAACCAGAGCAACAAATTGTGGGGCAAGTGCGGATGGAAGAGGCTAATTGGGTGAACAATATGAATGGAGAAAATTTTCGAGAAAATCAAGGCCAATATTATCATCCCAATCGGCATCCGAATCTTTCTTATGGAAATCCGAACAATGCACTGCAGCCCCCACCCGGATTTTCCGTTACTAATGAAGTCATTAATGAGCCGAAGAAGGAGAGCACCGATGAATTGCTTAGAAAATATATAGCCATTAATGATGCTAAGTTCGGGAAGATGGAGTCCTCGATTAAAGCTTTGGAGACCCATATGAAGATGATGGAAACTCAATTGGGACAACTAGCAACATCAATTGGAGGGCAATCTCAACAAGGGCAATTCCCGAGTAACTCGATTGTCAATCCAAAAGAGCATTGCAAGGCCATTAGTTTAAGGAGTGGTACTTCTTACGAAGGACCGAATATGCCTAATGATGACCCGAAGCCAAGTGCGGAAGAAGAGGGTGTTGAGGAGGAAGTGCAAGAAATTCCAAGAAGCAAAGCAGTAGATGAACTGGCTCCCTACTCTAAGCCAGTGTCACTACCACCATCTCCATCTACACAAGTGGTGATTCCATTTCCTCAAAGACACCAAAAGAAGAAGGATGATGCACAATTTTCTAGGCTCTTGGATATTTTTAGGAAAGTGCATATTAACATTCCATTGTGGAGGCTCTTCAAAGTATGCCAAGGTATGCTAAGTTTCTCAAAGATGTGATTTCTCGAAAGAAAAGGTTGGGAGCTTGTGAGACGGTGAATCTCAATGAGAAGTGTAGCGCCATTTTGCAAAGAAATCTTCCGGCGAAGATCAAGGATCCGAGGAGTTTCACTATATCTTGCATTATTGGGGGGAAGCCATTCGAGAGGGCTTTATGTGATCTTGGAGTGAGCGTTAACTTGATGCCTCTTTCTATCTTCAAGAAGTTGGAAATTGGGGAGATTCGGCCTACTACTATAGCTCTCCAAATGGCGTATCGATCGGTGGCTTATCCTAAAGGCATAGTGGAGAATGTTCTTGTTAAGGTTAACAAGTTTATATTTCCTACTGATTTTGTTGTGCTCGATATGGAGGAGATGTTTGGCCTCGATTGCTTGAATCATGTTAAACTCGTGTGAGAATTTGAGCCTTTACCGTTGTATATTTTCACAGTGTATTCTTTCTTGTGTGTGAATTGGTCAATCATGTTTGTAAGTCTCTAGAACTTGCATTGGTTTCTTATTTGAGGTTGCATAGTGTGCTTATGGATAAAGAAATGATCTAAGGCCATCTTTCTTAGCCCATTTTTGCCTTTTGTCTTGTCCGAAATTTAATTAATCCTAGTTTGCCCAATTTTGAGCTTTTAACCCACTTTTCTTTCTTAAACCATTGGTAATTGGTGTATATTGGGATGATTTGAGTAAGGCAAGGTTGAGAAGATGAGAATTTTGCTAGTTAATTATGATAATTTGTTACCTATATAAGCTTGGAAAAGAATGAGAAAAAATTGAAAAAAAAATTGGGAGAAGTTTAAAAAAAAAAGAGAAAAAGTTGTGAAAATTTGAGCATAAATGGGTATGTGTTTTGAGTTTGAAGGACATGCTAGCATGAGAATGGTTGTGTAGGTTGAACAGAGGTTCGGATTTTTAAATATGGTGGTTGATTTGATTTGATTATTTGTGGGGATTTAAGCCACTTTGCCATATATTTCTAACCTAACCAAAGAGCCTACATTACAACCATATAAAAGTCCTTTTTGATCTTATCTAGAAGCACACATTAAAGCAATGGAGAGTGTAGACGATTTGCAAGCTTATGGTAGGCTACATGCATGGTTTGACTTGAGAGTTTCTTGTTTTATCTATACACTTGAGAGTTGAGTGAACACTTGAAATATTATCTTTGTTTGTGAGGATTCTAAATATTGAGGCTAGGTGTTTGGTACTGTTGAGAACTATTTGATGATGCTTGATATGATTACAACTGATCGTTTTTTTTAAGAAAATTCTGAAGCCACTTGAAGTCACTACGTCAAATAAATCCATGTTTATTGTTAGTTTTCTCTTTATCTTTTTGTTTGAGGACAAACAAATCATTAAGTTTGGGGGATTGTTAATGTCACAGCCCCAAATTTCGAGGGACGGTAAAGCCGGGGTACGACTAGGGGTTGGATTAAAGAAGCGGGGAAGAAGGGGGATGAATAAGAATAAACGAATAAACAGACATTAATAACAAAATAACTACTATGAACAAGACTTCATTTAAAAAAAAGAGTTGATCTCGAAGGATCACTCGACAAGTTGTTCAAAAGGAACTGAATTCATTGTACAGGGCTTAGACCCAAAAGATAGATACATTGTCTCAAAAAGATTGGCAGCGGAAAGCGTAAAGCTTGACATACAAGTCCTTTATTCTAAATACAACTTCTTAACTCAACATCAACCACCGCCGCTCCCGTCACTCAACCTGCACATTTTATAAAACATATGCAGGGCTAAGTATAAACATACTTAGTGGGCACGTTGCCGAAAATATATAAGAAGTATAGATAAATCAGGCATCTCATTTCTGTAGCACATCGGGGTTTTTCATTAAAGGCCCGTGTCTACTAAACATTTTCTTTTCTCATAAATCACTCGACCGAGCATTTTCTGACAGATGTTACGTTCAATCTTGCCCAATAATTATCACCGTGGCTGGCCACACCTCAACAGGGTTCCACACACAATGCCTGTTGTGTACACTAACTTTGGATAGCAGGTCGGCTAACTCAAAGTCCGATCGTTTTAGTTAGCAAGTCGGCTAACTAATAATTCTGGATAGCAGGTCGGCTAACTCAGAAGGGTACAAGAGAATTCACATAAAAACAAATATTTCATGCTCTGATTATCACTTTGAAACACAATTATCAAAGCTGTAAATAAACATTTTCGAGCATCGCTCATTTTATTTTGTATATAGAAAAGCCCACCTTAAAGTTTACAGAACTATAATACGAGCTTCCGTCTCTGGTCTTCCGTCCTATCTTTGGTGTTGACTTTCCTCTTTTATCATAAATAAACAAACTTAATAACTTGATCGCAACGACAAAAGAAACAGGAAATCGAAATCGGTTTTAGTCTTTTAGGCCTTTGCACTTTACTACTTACTTTTGATTAACGAATAAACGAGACTTCGATCAAATCTCGTTTACAAAACTGACTCGGCTCAATACTTGACACTTAGGTCAGTAGATAATGGATGTCGATAACTTATAACGACTTAAAAGTTCACAAGGAACGAAGTTGGAAAGGATTCAACTTAAGAAATTAAGTTTTGGAAACTTTCTGCACAAGTGGATCTGGAGTTTGCACAGAACAGATTACTTTAAAACAGGGGATAAATTTATATCAAAAGAAAGCCACGGGTGTCTAGTTTACTCTCCAATTTACGGATCTTGATTTCGTTAAGCGAGCTAAAAGTTATGACAGTTTCCGTGCAACGTCGCAAAACAGTCCGCGCGAAATCCTAATACTCGATAAAACTCGACGCATGATTCCCTAGGTTCGATCAATACTATTCCACTTTTATTTTCACGAAATTTCCATCTCAATGCAGTCTACATGCATGTCCCTTAATCGGGTACACATTCACGTCTTTTGATTAAACAAACGACGAGCATTTCCACGTCATTTTCAACTAACTAATTACTATACCAAATCAATTTCAATTCCTATTTCATTCAACAACTTCTCGTTTATTAACTAAAACTCAAATCATCTCGTATCTCGGATGGAAATATCTTCAACTACAAACTTGTTCATCAAACGACAACAATCATTATTATCAAAATGGTTTTCCATATTCGACTTTTCTATCGGCTTTTAATCTCGTTTCTTCGTCTCTTATTAAAAATCTAATCTTCTTAGAATTCGTTCAAATTTTACGGTTACGATCATCAACTAGAAAGATTATCATATATTCGAATCATAGACCTAAATCATTATTTATTCTCGACTTATCGACGATTCTTCGTCTCTTAGCGAAAAATCCGACGTTCTCCGATTCCGTTCAAATTTTACAACATCGATCATTATCTATCAAGAATCACTAATATGCAAACCATATACTCATATCATTAATGAATCTTGATTTATCGATGAATTTCCGTCTCTTACGTTTTTCGTTTTATTTTTAGAAAAATCTCAATAAATTATATATTCATCCTCCAACATACTACATACCATTTCTATTATCCATTCATGCATATCATATCACCTACTACACCAAATCATCCATTCTTCATCTCTTACACTTTTATTTTTATTTTTAGAAAATTTTAAATTAATTCATGTAGTCATCTAACATCACATAGAACACTAATCCATCAATTAAACATCAAGAAAATCGAACTAACAAAAACCCCTAAAACCCTAAAAAATTTCGGTAATGACATAATAAAGGGGGGGATGATTTTTACATGATTTCAATCCATAAAACCTAATTCTATGCATACTATAACATGAATTAAACAAAGGTTCATCATCCAACTTCATTCCATTTTTTCGAAAAAAAAATAAGGTTGATGGAAATTGATTTTTGTTCGGTTCATAACGTAGACGAAGTGTCTACCTTGCGAAATATGAACTCGGAAATAAAATCGATCCGTAGACGGATGACTTGTTGCTCTTGAGAAAGCTTGGATGAACTTCTTTAATGGAGAAAAAATGAGAGAGAATGGGGAGAGAGAATGAGGGAGGTGGCGGCAATGTATGAGGGAGAGAGAAGGATGACTAAGGGTGTGAGGTGTCTAGTTACTATTACATAAAGGTGATAAAAATCTAACAACAAAGGTCAGTCATAGGTAAGAAGCGGTTTAGGTATGTTTAATTTGCCGGAAATATCTCGTTTCCGGGTCTAGAACGACGTTATAAAAGTCGAGAAATAATTTCTTAGATGGTTACGTATTCGACGAAATCTAATTCGACCGTTAGATTAGAAATAAATCACATAATCGGAAAACCTAATTCGTTTTTCAAAATCCGATAAAAAGTCGGGATAAGACAGTCTAAAATTCGCCCGAAAAAATCATAAAAACTGACTTTCTCCGGTGAACTCATATCGAAGAAAAAGTGAATGTAAATTCTGATAGTTTTTCAATCTGAGTTTTCGGACGAAAATTCTATCGGACGCGAAAACCCTAATACAGTAGTCGCTCGACCGACTTCTGGAATTTATTTTCAGAAATGGATTTCACCGTCAGTCTTAGAATCGAAAATCCTTAACTTAGGCGTGCAAAGCCTTAATTATTAATTAAATTTTTATTTTAATGACTGAATAATTATCCGGGGTATTACATCCTACCCCTCTAACAAGAAATTTCGTCCCGAAATTTGCATACCTTCTTCAAAAAGGTAAGGGTACTTCTCTTTCATCTTTTCTTCGAGTTCCCACGTGGCTTCTTCTTGCCGTGGTGATTTCATAGCACTTTTACTTATGGTATCGACTTGGTTCTTAACTCTTGTATTTTACGATCCAAGATCGTTAATGGTTTCTCTTCATAACTCAAGTCGGACTCAAGAACTACGTCTTGCTGGTTAATTACGTGCTTAGGATCAAAAACATACTTTCTTAACTGAGATACGTGAAACACGTTATGGACACTTCCTAGACTTGGCAGTAAGGCCAATCTATAACCAACAGGTCCTACTTTTTCAAGAATCTCGTAAGGTCCTATAAACATTGGTCTGAGTTTACCCTTAACACCGAATCTAACGATTCCTTTTGATGGTGATATCTTGAGGAAAACTTTATCCCCAATTTCAAAACTAAGATTGGTTCGACGATCGTCGGCGTAAGACTTCTGTCGGCTCTGGGCCTCTTTCATTCTAACTCTAATCTGACGAATGATCTCGATCATTTTACTGACCGCATCGGGTCCTAGGTTCTTTCTTTCACCTATTTCATCCCAATAAAGTGGTGATCTACATTTCTTTCCATACAAAGCCTCGTAAGGCGCCATTCCTATCGTCGCCTGATTACTGTTGTTGTACGCGAATTCAACTAAATGTAAGATATATTCCCAATTCGCGCTTCGATCCAATACTACTGTTCTTAACTTATCAACGAGTACCTGAATCGTTCTTTCGGATTGTCCATCCGTCTGGGAGTGAAAAGTTGTACTAAAGTTAAGTTCGGTACCCAACTCTTTCTGCATCGTGATCCAAAATCTCGAAGTGAATTTGGCATCTCTATCTGATATTATCGACTTCGGTATTCCGTGCAGACGTACAATCTCACGGACATACAGTTGTGCTAACTTCTCTGATCCATAGGTAATCTTAATCGGTAGAAAGTGAGCTGATTTAGTGAGTCTATCAATAACTACCCAGATGACAGTGTTTTCTCTTCTTGACTTAGGCAAACCTGTCACAAAATCCATAGCTATATCCTCCCATTTCCATTCTGGAATACTTAATGGCTGCAACAATCCATATGGTCTTTGGTGTAGAGCTTTCACTTGTTGACAAGCCAAACATCTTTCTATAAACGAGGCAACGTCTCGTTTCAAGCCGTTTCACCAAAAATTCTTTCTTAAATCTTGATACATCTTCGTACTCCCTGGGTGTGCTGTATATGGCGTATCGCGAGCCTCACTCATGATATTGTTCTTTAATTCGTCGTCTTCAGGGATACAAAGTCTGCCTTTAAACAAAATTGCATTGTCCGGTGCCTCGGAAAAACCGTCCGGTTTATCCGTTCTTATCCTTAGTCGAAGCTTCTCAGTAGACGTCTTTCTCTGCGCACTTATTATTCTTTCTCGTAAGTCCGGTGTAGCTACAAGTGCTGCTATATGGTTTGTTATCGTTTCAGGTGCATCGAGCACTTCTAAGTCCATTTCCTCAAATTCTCTTACAAGAGCTTCTTCCTTAACAAAGAGACATCCTAACTTGGTTGGAGTCTTGCGACTCAGCGCGTCAGCTACCACGTTTGTCTTTCCTGGATGATAGTTGATTCCGTAATCATAATCCTTTACTAGTTCGAGCCATCGTCTTTGTCTCATGTTCAATTCCTTTAGCTCGAAAAAGTACTTCAAACTCTTATGGTCTGTAAAAATCTCAACCCTAACACCATAGAGATGGTGTCTCCAAATCTTCAGCGCATGCACAACGGCTGCTAGTTCTAAGTCATAGGTTGGATACTCAACTTCATAAGGTCGAAGTTGTCGTGAAACATAAGCTATCACCTTTCCATCTTGCGTTAATACACAACCTAATCTGTTCTTCGAAGTATCTGTATAGACCACGTATTCCTTATTCGCTTCTGGCAGAGCCAACACTGGTGCTGTGGTTAACTTTTCCTTGAGTGTCTGAAAACTCTTCTCGCATTCGTCCGTCCATCTGAACTTATTTTTTTTCCGAAGTAGTTGCGTCATAGGTCTAGCAATCATAGAGAATCCTTCGATGAATCTTCTGTAATAACCAGCTAAACCTAAGAAACTCCTAATTTAGTTCGGACTTGTTGGCGATTTCCAATCGCGTACTACTTCTACCTTGGCAGGATCTACCTTGATGCCTTCTGCTGATACGATGTGTCCAAGGAACATTACTTCCTTCAGCTAAAACTCGCACTTACTGAATTTGGCGTAAAGCTTCTCAGCTATAAGCATTTCTAAAACTATTTTCAAGTGTTCCTTGTGTTCTTCCTCATTCTTGGAGTAAATGAGAATGTCGTCGATGAATACCAAAACAAATTTGTCTAAGTATGGGTGAAAAATTCGATTCATGAAATCCATGAATACTGCGGGAGCGTTAGTCAAACCAAATGGCATAAACTAGGAATTCGTAATGGCCATATCTGTTTCGGAAAGCAGTCTTAGGTATGTCCTCGGGTTTGATTTTCAATTGATGATACCCGGATCTTAAGTCTATTTTTGAAAAGACACCTGCGCCTTTAAGCTGATCAAAGAGGTCTTCTATCATTGGCAAAGGATACTTATTCTTAAGGGTGATCTTATTTAGCTCTCGATAGTCTATGCACATCCTCATAGAACCATCCTTCTTTCTGACGAACAAAACAGGTGCTCCCCAAGGTGAAACACTCGGTCTAATGAAACCAAGGTCTAACAACTCTTGTAGTTGGATCTTAAGCTCTTCTAACTCTTTTGGTGCCATCCTATATGGGGCTTTTGATTTGGGGGCCGATCCTGGTTCTAAGTCGATTGTGAAATCTACGTGACGGTCGGGTGGTAAACAGGTAAAATTTCTGGAAAGACGTCTTCATATTCGTTAACACTTCACATCTTGAATGGTCTTCCTCGCTCCTGGTTCTCCACTAGGTATGCGAGATAAGCTGTGCAACCCTTCTTCTTCATCAACTTCTTGGCTTGTAGACGGATATTATCGGTACTCTCTTGCCATTGCAATCCCATGAAATTATGTCGGTTCTTTTTTCTGGTGGCTAGAATGAGATTTTCCTTTCGCTGGCAGAGAATCATGGCATAATTCTCTGAAAACCAGTCCATTCCTAAGATTATATCTACGTCCCACATTATCATAACGTTCAAATTGTTCGCCTTAACCTTAAGAGGTTCCAATTTTCTAATTCTAGGTTTAGAGCAAACATGCGTGGAAGTAGTGATCTCTCCTGAAGGTGTAGCTACTCTCGTAGCGTGTTCAGCTCGTACAGGTCTGATATCTAAGTTATCCGCACACGAACCAGCAATGAAAGAATGCGATGTGCCAGTATCAAACACTATCTTGATAGGGATATTATGAAGTTTACCCATACCTGCTAGGTTTCCTTTCCTTTAATCTGCGCACCCTATTTGAGCATGCTGCTGGAACTGCTGCTAGGGTCATCTGCTGTTGCGGCTGCGCTTGAATCGCCCTCAAAGGCTGGGGCTGTCCATAATGGTTCTGTCCTACCGCTTGCAATGGCTTCGGGCACTCCCTCTTCATATGCCCTTTCTGTCCGCAGTTAAAGCAAACACCCATGCCTGCTTGTCAAACGCCGGGATGCGTCCTATTACACTTAGGACAAACAGGAATGGTAACCCTCCCTAGGTTATTATTTCCATGGTTGTAAATCCTTTCTTGTCCCTGTGGCTGACCTTGCTGATTATTTCCTCTTCCTGACCCTGCCTGTCTATTTCCTTGTAAAAACAATCCTGACTGATTATTTCCTTGCCACTGTTTCTTTCCATAGTTGTTGTCTTGATTCGGCTGCTGAAAGCCTTGCTGGTTGCCACTTCTCTGATTCCCTTGGTTGTTGTAATTCTGATTATATCCACTGCTATTTCCCCCTTCCCATTTTCGTTTTCCTTGGTAGTTGCTATTGTTGTTGTTGTAATAGCCTCGGTTTTGATTCTGGGTTGGGGCTGGTGCGGTTGTTATTACTTTTCTTTCATCAGGCACTACGGCCTCCATCTCTAGGGCTCGCCCTAAAACTTCTGTGTAGCTCAGTCCCCCAAACTTCTTTGCTATCTTATCTTCGGTATCCACCTGAGCAGGCGCATACCTCGACAACTCACGCGTCATATACTGTGATTGTCATCTTCCCTTATTTCAAGTTATAGAACTCAGCCTCCTTTTGAGCTCTATAGGTCTTAGGTACGTACTTATCATATAGTGCTTCCTTGAATTCTTCCCAAGTAAAACGAGCCAGGTGCTCTGCGGGTATAACCTTCTGTCGAGCTTCCCACGAGTAGTCAGCTGGTCTGGAAAGCTGAAACGTGACACACAACAGTCGCTCCTCATCAGTACATCTGAGGAGTTTAAAAATCCTTTCGATAGATCGCACCCAAAACTCAGCATCGCTTGGGCTACCAGATCCGTTGAACATAGGTGGGTTACGTTTAAGGAATAAATCCTCAATATCACGACGGGTGGTGGTGGAGGTGGTGATGGTGATGGTGGGGTATCATGATGTTCCTGTTCTTCCTCTCTATCATTCTGCGCTGGACGTCTACCACGTCCCCTGGGCCTACCAGGTCTTCCTTAGTTGTTAACTACTCTCGGCGGCATATTTTCTTTTGAAACTATAAGAACAAAACTCTCATTAGCACCTTACTTTTAAGCCTTCTTTTACTTTCTAACTCCTTTCCTTGTTTAAGCTGGGAAAAGAAATCTGATAATAGCTTCGATACCTAACTCTTTAAACTTTTAACTTCTCGGTTAAACCGGAACATTCATCTAAACTTTTTCTTCCAAACGCACTTAGAAGAAACTTTTCATAAGATTAAGCCCACTCTCGGGTCATCATATATATATTCTGTACACGTCAAAAAGAATATTAATTTTGCCTCCAACGAGGACTTATACAAAAGGTTAGACTACGACTAGTCTAAACTAGGCTAACTGCCTATCTATATACCGGGTGCACTAATAAGTTGCATCTCCGTATCTACTGGAAGTACTTAGAACGGAAACGATTCCAAAAACTTTGTATCCGCATAGAGTATTACAAAAGGATAGTTACTGATCCGACTATTTACAAGACAAAAAGAACTTCTACTACTACTACGCGTCTAAGACGCCCTACTCGACAAGCTGTTGTCGAGTCACTACTGCCCTCTACGGCCTGCAACTCCTCGGGGTCCTCCTCAGGGTCCTCTTTGGGGTCCTCCTCGGGGTCGTCCTCCATCGGATCTTCCTCCGGATCCTTCTCCTCAGACTCTAAACCAAAGACGAGCTGAAGTGCCTCGTCAACCCTAAAAGTAGTGCCGTCCAAAAGTGTAAGTGGTGGTGGTGGTGAAGGCACGTCTAAAACTGTCCTCTCGGAGTCTGAAACCAAGTAGTCTGAACTGGATACCACTGCACGCTTCTTCAGGGGAAGAAGGTGCTCAGGAAGTGAACTAGATGCGTACACCTCTGCAGAACGGGCCCTGGATGGCGCCGCCTCTAACTGTCCCCGGACTCTCGTCCACTCAGCACAAATCTCCTCCAATGATGTAAGAGGAGATGGTAACTCTAACATCGCAGCCAGCTCTGCGTCTCTCTCTAGGTACTCGTCTCCTAGAACTAACCCCTCACTAGGTGAAAAACTGGCGGCAGCTCCAACAGTGCAGCAAACTCTGGGTCTAGGGCTAACGGCTCGGGCTCAAACTTGGGCACAGACTCTGTCGGAATGTGAAGGTAGGGAAGGTGCTCCTCAATGGGGATAATCCACATAACCCGACTATGAAAGAATTGCCTATGTATGGCTAAGGCAAAACCAGAGAAGTCGCCGATCGGCTCGGGGTCATTGTAAATGAATGTTACTTTTGCATAAGTAACATGAACAAAGTATACGTGCCTTGTTTTAATAAATGAGAATCGATAAGAAATTTTTCCTTGAGGAAGAGATAAGGATTAATGAAAGAAAATAAGGAATTAAAGTAAGAAATTAAAAGAATGAGATAAGAATGGGAATAAAACCTTGAAATTTTATTTTTTATGTATTGTGAGTACGAGAGCAATTTTCTGTGAAATTGCTAGATGTCTAAGATAAGTTGTTAGATTAAGTGTGGTAATATTACAATTGAATAAGGAGTATTCATTTTGTAATTTAAGATTTTCCGTAAGATAAGGTATCATCTTACCGTTACTGATCCATGTTTCTTAAAAACTTTGTAGGATGACTTCCAATAGTAACACGGCTTCAGAGAATCAGTCCCCGCCACAGCGTACTTGGACAGATCAGTTATTAGATAGGTATAGAGATTACGAGGCAAACCCGAGACACGACGTAGGACAGAGGATTAGTTACTTCTCGTCAGTTTATTATCCAGTCCGGCATACTATTCCAGAGAGTTAGGCTATACTTGACTTGGTTAGTCGTCTACCAGAGGAATGGCGTGGTTGGGCACACGACACGGCATGGTACTACCTTGGGATGTTTGACGACGATATAGAGCCAACAGGTGATTACAATGGGTTCGCTTTGGAGGTACACAGGTGTTTCTTCGAAAGTAGACACGTAGCAGCATATCCTGTTCAGGCGCATCCTCCCTACACTCACTTTCCGGTAGATTCAGAGTCAGAGCACGATGAGATAGGTCCAGAGATGATTGCACAGTTGGAGGTCCCTTCAGAGATGGTACCAGTGAGGGCACAAGGGAATTAGCTGCAGAGACAGTTGATGGATTAGGGTTACCTGCTCCTATCCTACCCGAGCCTCCTGCGAGAGTTCAGGGCCATTCGAGACAGGATCAGAGTACTTAAACACGGACGCAGAGCTTACCGCCCTGTTACAATTACCATCCTCATACAGACCCCTTGATGAGATTTGCGCGGAGTTGGCCAGAGTTCGGGCTGAGTTTGAGGCAGGACCGTCCAGGGTCCATTCCAGAGAGGAGTACGAGTCCGGTTCACTTCCCGACCACCTGCTGCCTCCAAAGAAGCGGGCATCGGCGACCTGCTGGGACTACTTGATTTTAGATTCAGAGATGACAGTTTCAGACGTGCCTGCCCCACCATCACTTACACTTGCAGATGGCACTACTTTGAGGGTCGACGAGGCACTCCAGTTTACTTTCGGTTCAGAGTCAGACGATGAGGACCGGGATGAGGATCTGGAGGAGAATACCGATGAGGATCCGGACGAGGACCCCAAGAAGGATTAGGCCATAGTGGGCAGTGGTGACTTGACCGCAAGTTTGTTGAGCAAGACGTCAGAGACGCATAGTAGTATAGTAGCTTTTTGTTATGTACATAGTCGAATCAATAACTAGATAGTTTTGTAGTACTGCATCGGATACGAAATTTTATGAATCGTTTCCATTCTAGTACTTCCAGTAGTACGGTAATGCAAGATGTTAATGCATCCTGTACGCGTAGGCAGTTAGCCTAGCTTAGACTCGTTGTAGTCTAGTTTTGTATAAGACCTTGTTAAAGGCGAAACTAACATATCCTTTTTGATGTATATATGTAATATACATGACCCCTGAGAGAGTTTTAGCCACGAGAAGTTTCTTATAAATCGTATAACTAAACCAGAATATCAAACGAGAACTCGTGTAACGAGAGTTTAATTTATACTTGGAGGTTAAAAGTTGAAAGAAATAGAGTCAAAGTTAATTTGTTATTCTCGTTTACGTGAAAGTATTAAGTGGGAAAAGAAAAGGGTTAGTGAGAAAATGAAGGCTTAAAAGCAAGTGCTAATAAGAAAAATTTGTATCTTACAGTTTTAAAAATGTCCCTGAGAGCTGTTAACGATCGAAGAGGACCTGATAGTCCTAGAGAGTCTGATAGAGGTCAAGAACAACGTATAAGAGAGGAAAGACAAAAACACCCAAAAACCTTTTCACTTCCCTTATCTCCTCAACGTCATAACATTGGGGATTTATTCTTCGGAAGTAAACCACCATATTTCGATGGATCCGGTAATCCGAGTGAGGCCGAGCAATGGATACATGCTATAGAGAGAATCTTTGAGCCAATTAGACTTAGTGATGAAGAGCGCCTAGCATGTGCTGGGTATCAGCTATCAGGACCAGCTAAATATTGGTGGAAGACTAGACAGAGAATTATACCGGTAGAACAAACGGCTCTAACCACTTGGAATGATTTTAAGGTGGCATATTATAATAAGTATGTATACAATCAAGTGGAAACTGAAGAAGAAATAGCAAGGAAACTTCAGGGAGAACTCAAGTACGAACTGGGAAGGGCAGTAGCCAGACAGGAGGGACTGAGTTATGCAGAACTACTAGAACGAGTCCGTGAAATAGAGGCATTAGTACCTAATAAAGGAAAGATGGTAAAATCCACACCAGCACCAAACCAGACTTCAACCCAAAACCGTCCCAACAATAATATCAACTATAAAGGAAAAAGGAAATGGGAAGGGAGTAGTAGTAATTGTTACCAGTGCCGCAACAAGCAAGGAAAACAGAATAGGGCTCGGCAGGGTTTCCACCAGCCAGGAAAAGGAAGTAACTATGGAAAGAAAGCAGGGCAAAAGAAAAATCCACAGAGGAATGAACAAACCGGTCCGGCAAGAGTAACCATCTACTAGGACAGCTACAAGGACAACCAAGGAACTGTAACTAAGGAAAAATCGCTAATCCAGATTACCCTAAGTGGAATAAGGAACACCCTGGTGTTTGTTTAGCAAAAACAAGTGTTTGCTTCAACTGTGGACGTAAGGGGCATGTTATGAGGGATTGTTCTGAGCCGTGGCAAGCAGTAGAACATAAACGAGAATTCTCTACTTGTTCTAGATGTGATAAGAAGCACGAGGGTGTGTGTCTAGCAAACACGGATAAATTTTTAATTGTGGGCAGACGGGGTATATAAGGAGGAGTTGTTCGACGCTGCTTCGGACGGCAAAACCAAATCAGTACGGCCAGCTTCAACCATTAAATACCACTCAAGTCCAATCACAGCCACAGCTGATGCAATCACCACAAAATGCAGGAGCATACATGATTAGGCAGGAGAAGTATAATGAAGGAAAAGGAGAATTGACAGGTATTTGACGAACCTTATAAAATTACCCTGTCAAAATTGCTGACCCGTACTAGAACTTTATACCAGTTTTCTAGTACCTATTGACCATACTAGAGCGTTATATTCATTTGACTAGTACCCTCTGACACTATAGGACTAAGACTAGAACGCTCTAATCTTAAAATAAGAACAACTACGCTTTAGGGAGTGTTGATGACCTCAGGGAGTTATTCCCTTAGTTTCATTGAGCAATCGATTGGGAAATAATAAAATGTACTATATATAAATTTAGGAATAGACTAGTTGTTTGAGAATTACCACAGTTCTCGACAACGAGAGAAAAATCTTTTTAGAAACCCTGAGTAGAAAACCTACAGAATTATATGAAATATCTGGTTTACTATCAGATTGTCGTGTAAGTTTCACGATCGACTTAGAACTACGAGCAGCTCCCAAATTAAAGGCCTTATGTAGAATGGTATCAAAGGAGTTAGAGGAGCTTAAGATTCAACTGCAAGAGTTGTTAGATGACGATTTTCTTTAGACAAACGTTTTCACCATGGAAAACATTTGTGATGTTCATCATCAAAGAAGGATGATTCTGTGAGATTGTATATAAGCTGTCAAAGGTTAAATAAGATAACCCTTAAAAAAATATATTCTTTTATGAGAATATAAGACCCTGATAAGCTTAAAAAGAAAAAATGCAATTGTGGAATAGGAACGCATACCTTCTAGAAAAAATGATCATTACCCCAGGTTCAGCCCTCCCAAAAATGACAAGGAAAACGAGGTATATACCAATGCTACAAAGAATAGGTTAGGATGGTATAAATGCAAAATGAGAAAGTGATAGCTTACGCTTCACGACACGTTAACCCCAGGAAATTGAGTACCCAACCTACGACTTAGAACTTGCAGTCGTAGAGCTTGCATTGAAAACTTGGACACCATCTATATGGTGCAAAGGATGAGATCTTCACGGATCATAAGAATTTGAAGCGTGTATTCGAGCAAAGGAATTAACATAAGACAAAGGAGATGGCTCGAACTAGTAAGATATTATTTGTGAAAATAATTACCATCTAGGTAAAGTTAAGAGTGAGAATAGACGCCCTGAGTCGCAAAACTCCAACGAAGTTAGGATGTCTTTTCGTAGAAGAAGAAACCTTAATACAAGAATTCGAGAAGATGGATATCAGAGTGCTTGACACGCCAACAACGATAACAAGTCAAATAGCAGCATTAGAAGCTACACCAGATTTGAGAGAAATGATCATCAGTGCTCAAAGAAATGATGAGTTAATGGAAAAGTTACGAGTAAGAATAAGGACAGATAAGCCGGAAGGATATTCTGAGACTCCAGACAATGCAATATTTATGAAGGCAGGATTTGTATTCCCGACAACGACAACGAAATGAAGAACAAATCTTGAGTGAGACTCACGATATGCCTTACACACACATCCAGGGAGTACAAAAATGTACCAAGATTTGAGGAGAAACTTTTGGTGGAACGGAATGAAACGAGACGTTGCCTCGTTTGTAGAAAGATGCCTAGCATGTCAACAAGTTAAGGCTTTACATCGACGACCATATGGATTGCTACAACCGTTGGATGTCCCAGATTGGAAATGGGAAGGCATAGCTATGGATTTTGTCACAGGCTTGCCTAAGTCGAGAAGAGGAAACACAGCGATTTGGGTAATAATTGATAGACTTACGAAGTCAGCACACTTCTTACCGATTAAGACTACATATGGATCAGAGAGACTAGCTCAGTTGTATGTCAGAGAGATTGTACATCTGCATGGAATACGAAGGTCATAATATCAGACAAGATGCTAAGTTTACCTCAGATTTTTGGATTACGATGCAGAAAGAGTTGGGAACAGAGCTAAATTTCAGTACAGCTTTTCACCCACAGACAGATGGACAGTCAGAGAAAACGATTCAGATTTTGTCGATATGTTAAGAACAGTAGTTTTGGACCGAGGCACGAATTGAGAAGAAATTCTACACTTAGTCGAATTTGCCTACAACAACAGCTATCAGGCCACAATAGGAATGGCACCGTTTGAAGCTTTATATGGGAGAAAGTGTAGATCACTGCTTTATTGGGACGAAGTAGGTGAGAGAAAGAACCTAGGCCCAGATGCGATCAATGAGATGATTGAGATAGTTCGACAGATTCGAGATAGAATGAAAGAGGCCCAGAGCCGACAGAAGTCGTATGCTGACGATCGTCGAACCAACCTTGAGTTTGAAATAGGAGATAAAGTTTTTCTTAAGATATCCCCGACCAAAGGAATCCTTAGGTTCGAGTAAAGGGTAAGTTAAGACCCAGGTTTATAGGACCTTATGAAATCCTCGAGAGAATAGGATCAGTCGCGTATAGATTGGCCTTACCGCCAAGTCTAGGAAACGTTCATAATGTTTTTCACGTTTCTCAGTTGAGAAAATATGTTTACAATCCTAAGCACGTTATTAATCAGCAAGACGTAGTTCTTGAAACTGACCTAAGTTATGAAGAAAAGCCGATATCGATCTTGGATAGAAAAGTTCAAGAATTAAGAACCAAATCGATACCAATAGTTTAAGTGCTATGGAACCATCACGGGCAAGAAGAAGCCACGTGGGAACTCGAGGAGAAGATGAAGGAGCGATATCCTCATCTTTTTGCTGAAGGTAAGCAAATTTCGAGACGAAATTTTTCGTAAGGAGGGTAGGATGTAATGCCCCGTAAATTCCTTACGTTCTTGAAATTTAAAGTTAATTAAATAATGGCTTTGCACGCCTAAGTTTATAATTGTTGAATTCTAAGGTTAACGGTCGAATCCGTTATTAAAAATAATTACAGAAGTCTGTTAGACGACTACTGTATTTAGGGTTAGCACGTACGAGAAGTTTTTAGTTCGTAAACTAAGAACGGAAAAAACCGTTTAATTTTTACGTTTAAAAAATTGCGATACGAATACGCCGAGAAAGTTTGTCGTTTATATATTTTTCCGGACGAAACTCAGACTATATCGTTAGAATTTATTTTCCAATTAAGTTCATATGTTAGAATTTTTAAGTCAAATCGAATCGCGATGATTTTTGTACCGAGCAACGTTTTTTCGTTCGTTTTTCCGTAACGTCGGATCGCACCGGAAAAACCTGTAACCTTCTAAACCTCCTCCATGCAGCCGACACCTCACCATGATTAGGTGTAAACATGCAATGTTTACTTGCTAATTGAATGACACCAAGCCTACACTTTACACATTATCAACATATTCATCATATCACACTACTTGAACAAAACAAAATCCTTTCTCCCTCTCTCCCTATCTCTCTCGGCAATTCTCTCTCTCTCTCACCCCAATCTTCATCTTCTCCACTCCTTCACCACCATTGAAGACCTTTCAAGAGCTTGAAGAAATTACAAGTCATCAATCCATCCATTCAATCTCTTAAGTTCTTTCATTAATTCTTAAGGTATTTCTATCCTCCACATTTCTATCCAATTAGTTTTCTTTTCTTTTTATTTTTCCATCTTGATCGAAATTTTGAAGTGGTGATATGGATGATTTGATCTTAGAATAATGTAATTAGATGTGTTAGATAGATTAATTGGAGATTAAAATGGAACAAAAATAAGAAACCTAACATCTATGTTAATGCAGAAATTTTTAGGCATTTAGTAGGATTTTTGTTTTTCTTCTTTTGATCATGGATTCATGCTTAGTAGATGATTAATTAGTGTTTAGAATGAAAAAGAATTGAAAGCCCTATGTGTTTATGAAATTCAAATTAGGGTTTGAAGTATGAATTTAGGAGTTTTTGCATGTTAGTTGATTGTGGAATTGCAATTGATAAATGGTTGTTATAATAGGTTGATTAGTGAATAAATGTAGTTAATTGGAGAAGAAAATCATCCCCTTAACATCTATATAAAACCAGAAATTTATAGAATAATTAGGAGTTTTCACATGTTAGACATAAGTGATGATTTGTTAGTTGATTTATGATGTAAATCATGTTAGTTGATAATAGAAATTAAGTGAGAATTTTCTAAAAATGTTTAATGAAATATAAGAGGCAAAGATCACTTTATAAACTGAGTTATAATGATGTTAAGATGTGTTTGTATGCATGAAAATGATGCACGTTAGACGTAGTTTAACGTCGTAAAGTTTGAACAAAAACCGACGACTTTTGAAAATCGCGTAAGAGACGAATGTTTAGTTGTAACTAAGAATCAAGAAGTCGGATGAGAATTCTAATCTGATATTATTGTTTATAATGAAATTTAGAATAACTTTCTAGTTGATGTAATAAGCTTTCGAGTTGATCTAATATGGACTATAGTTATAATCGAGAAATAAAACGCATTTTAAAATCTTTGTTGGTATAGTACTTGTTAGTTGAAATCCGACGTTAGAACGTCGTGCTTTTGAGCAAGTTGAGAAGGAGTTTGTCACGTACGGAAGTACGTAATGACTGCCTTGAGAGTCCAGTTTCTAAAAAAATTAAATACGAGAGCTTAAGACGGACCTAAGACGTTATACGGCGAACCTACCAAACAATTAGGGTTTTCACGGCAGTTTTGCGACCCTCGCCGGAAACTGTAATAACTTCCAGCTCGTTTATCGGATTATTGATCCGTAAATTGGAGCACGAACTAGACTTCCTAAGCTTTCTAATGGTACAGGGCTCACCCCCTGTTTCCAAATCCTCTGTTCTGAACAGCCTCCAGAGTTACTGGACTGTGCAGTGAAAATTCAGTTTCTTGTTTTCTAAGTTGTTTAGTTCACAACTTAGCTTCTTTCAATCATTTAAGCCGTTTTATCTAACGAACATCGCCCTACTGACCTTAGAGTCAAGTACAGGACCTTTAGTGATGAAAACCAGTCGAGATCTTATATCTTATCCTTTCATTAAAGAAGTAATAAACGAGAAATTTCATGAGTCGTTCAAAGAACTAAAACGTAAATCGCCTAAGTTGATTCTTTCCAACTTAGTTTCTTTTAATCTTTAAAGACGTATTAAGACATCGACTACCTTCTCTACTGACCCGAGAGTCGAGTATGAGATCTTCCGAGTTCAAAACGAGATTGGTTCGAGTCTCGTTTCCCGTTTAAGTAAAACGAATCTAGTAAGCGTGCAAATGCCTAAAGAATGAAACAACTAAATCTTTCTTCGATTCTCTTTAATCGATTATCTTTACGACCCGTTTTTAAGTATGTTTATTTTACGATGAAGGAGGAAGCCAACTGTAAAGAAAGGACGAAAGATCCGAAGTTGGAAGCTTTTGCTTATAAGTTCTGTATTTACAAGGTGGGCTTTTATCTATATCAAATAAAATGTGGGTTTTTCCACAACTCGAAAGTATTATTTATCGCTTTGATAATTGTGTTTTCAAAGTGATAATCTTGGCATAAACTGTTTCAACTATTTTATGTAAGTTCTCTTGTACCTATCTGAGTTAACCTTCGGGTTTACCAGATTTCTGAGTTAACCTTCGGGTTTTCCAGACTTTTAGAGTTAATCTAACTAGGTTAACTAACGATCGGCTCTGAGTTAGCTGCTAAGTGCTTTCCAGAGTTAGTGCACTTTGTAACCTGTGGTGTATGTGGTATCCTGTTGAGGGGTAGCCAGCCACGGTGAATTAGCTTTGGTCAAAATTGAACATAACATACTCTAAAAATGCTTGCGCAAGCTGCTTAATACAAATCAGTCAGAAAATGTTTAGTAGGCACGGGCCTTTTCAACAAAACTCCGATGCGCTACGGTTATAAAATGCCAGATTACTTATACTTATGATTGTGTTTTCGGCATCGTGCCCACTAAGTACGTATGTACTTAGCCCTGCATTGTTTTCTAAATGTGCAGGTTGAAGCGACGGTGAGCGGCGACGGTTGATGTTGAGTTAAAAGATAGGATGCTTAGTTAGAACCCTTCCACTGCCGAACTTTGAATTTCTGTTTAAGATGTACTTTTGAACAATACTCTGTAGTCTAAGTCTGTAATTATGAACTTAGCTTCTTTTGTACTTTTGTCGAGTAATCCTTAGGAATTAACTCTTTCTTTTATATTTGAGTCTTATTCATGGTTTAATGATGTCTTTCATGTATGTTTAGTCAGTTAGCCCCTTCTTCCCCGCTTCTTTAATCCAACCCCAGTCGCACCCCGGCTTCTTCCGTCCCTCGGGATTTGGGGCTGTGACATATTCAAATTGTAACACTTAACCACTTAATCACAGCTTATCTTAATCATCTAGCAATTTCAAGAAATTGCACTCAAACAATCACATATAAAAAAAAAATTCAAGATTCACTTTCATCATTTGCTTATTATTCTTTTACTTTCTCACTTTATTTCTTCCTCGAAGAAATTTCTTGACGATTTCTTTCCATTCTTTTAACTTATCAACTTATTTATTCTTATTCTTCTTGTTATTCTTTATTTTATTTCCTTAAAAGAAATTCTTACGGCTTTCATTTTGA
Source organism: Schizonepeta tenuifolia (assembly GCA_029490685.1). NCBI lineage: Eukaryota > Viridiplantae > Streptophyta > Magnoliopsida > Lamiales > Lamiaceae > Schizonepeta > Schizonepeta tenuifolia. Next base: position 54,247,132 of record CM055955.1, on the reverse strand, counting down.
AAACAAGTCGACTCCAACGAGTCTGTTGTTCATGTCACTTTACGCAGGTGACATTCGTTTATTCTCTTTGATTTCCTTTATTCTGTCCTTTCCAATCCGATCTTTTCTTGGATATTTTGGAACCAACGCTTCTTAGAACGTCTATGTTCTCAAAGAATTGGGAAGGCCTTAAAATTCGTCTAAATTCTCATGCCAACAAAATATTTTGAATAAAGAAATTACAACTCACATACTTTCACATACTTTCACATAGTATAGCATTCATGCTTTCACATAGTTTACGTAATATCACAAAGTATAACTTTTATACTTTGATCACATTCATACTTGGCAGTTATTCACATTATACTTGCATACTTTATTCACAAATTCTTGCATACTTTAATCAAAAATTTCTTCTTAAAAGAATTCATACTTCTGAAATTTTTTCCTTACTTTTCTTCTTTGGTTGAGTCGACGTAGCGGGAGGTTGAGTTGTCGTCTACACTCTTAATCTTAGTGTTACGACTTAACTTTATTTGAAAGAAGACTCGGGTATAGAGTATATACAAATACTCTATCTTACTACCTGAAAGAAATTTGTATGCAGAGCAGAAACGATTGCTCTGATACCACTCTGTCACAGCCCCAAATCCCGAGGGACGGCAAAGCCGGGGTGCGACTAGGGGTTGGATTAAAGAAGCGGGAAAGAAGGGGGATGAATAAGAATAAACGAATAAACAGACAATAATAACTGAATAACTACTATGAACAAGACTTCATTTAAAAGAAAGAGTTGATCTCGAAGGATCACTCGACAAGTTATTCAAAATGAACTGAATTTATTGTACGGGGCTTAGACCCAAAAGATAGATACATTATCTCAAAAAGATTGGCAGCGGAAAGCGTAAAGCTTGACATACAAGTCCTTTATTCTAAATACGACTTCTTAACTCAACATCATACACCGGGGCTAAGTATAAACATACTTAGTGGGCATGTTGCCGAAAACATATAAGAAGTATAGATAAATCAGGCATCTCATTTCTGTAGCACGTCGGGGTTTTTCATTAAAGGCCCGTGTCTACTAAACATTTTCTTTTCTCATAAATCACTCGGCCGAGCATTTTCTGACAGATGTTACGTTCAATCTTGCCCAATAATTATCACTGTGGTTGCCCACCCCTCAACAGGGTTCCACACACAATGGCTATTGTGTACACTAACTTTGGATAGCAGGTCGGCTAACTCAAAGTCCGATCGTTTTAGTTAGCAAGTCGGCTAACTAATAATTCTGGATAGCACGTCGACTAACTCAGAAGGGTACAAGAGAACTCACATAAAAACAAATATTTCATGCTCTGATTATCACTTTGAAACACAATAATTAAAGCTGTAAATAAAGATTTTCGAGCATCGCTCATTTTATTTTGTATATAGAAAAGCCCACCTTAAAGTTTACAGAACTATAATACGAGCTTCCGTCTCTAGTCTTCCGTCCTATCTTCGGTGATGACTTCTCCCTTTTATCATAAATAAACAAACTTAATAACTTGATCGCAACGATAAAAGAAATAGGAAATCGAAATCGGTTTTAATCTTTTAGGCCTTTGCACTTTACTACTTACTTTTGATTAACGAATAAACGAGACTTCGATCAATTCTCGTTTATAAACTGACTCGGCTCAATACTCGACACTTAGGTCAGTAGATAATGGATGTCGATAACTTATAACGACTTAAAAGTTTACAAGGAACGAAGTTGGAAAGGATTCAACTTAAGAAATTAAGTTTTGGAAACTTTCTGCACAAGGCAGTGGATCTGGAGTTCTCACAGAACGAAGTACTTTAAAACAGGGGATTAAATTTATACCAAAGAAAGCCACGTGTGTCTAGTTTACTCTCCAATTTACGGATCTCGATTTCATTAAGTGAACTAAAAGTTATGACAGTTTCCGTACAACGTCACAAAACAGTCCGCGCGAAA